>OY726519.1:15904165-16504165 GCA_963383655.1 Bathymodiolus septemdierum | reverse complement strand
ATTATGTTGTTTCTGTTACTCATAATGGCAAAGTGTACCATTTTCAAATCAAAGAAATATACAAGGGACATTACCAGATCGACGAGGGACCAATAGTACATGGTAAGGGAGATAACCAAGATAAATGAGTGAGTGAGTGATCGTTGTTTAATGCCATAAAAGTATGCAAAATCTAGAGAAAGTTAAATGGGATTGTTATACATCCTGTCATAAATGTGTGATAGGGTTGACAATGGAGGCTTGATCACTGACAATTACAGACAGAGATATTGTGTGTATGTTGATATTTGGGTATTGGGAAGTGTATGAGTTATCTACCTTTAATATAACATCATATGTTTGTGAATTTGTTATAGGTATATGATGAATATTTTACATAAGGAAACATGTTAATATAATTTAATCTCTTTGGATGAGATAAAGAGCAGCTTTACATTGTATATCTTAACATTTAAAGGGAAATTTATATTTAATTTTACTGGAATAATTTTTTAATTGTGACTCGATTCTACAATTTTTTTTTTACATGAGTTAATCCCCCTTCAGTGTGTAAAATGGTTACTTTTCATTGCAAGATCATCAGAAAGAATGCATAATTTGTGTATTTTTTTCTTATGATATGTAGATATGTGAACCAAAAAAATCAGAGGATAATAAAAAAAAAAATGATGCAAGAAGCTAATAGTGATCAATAGTAATCTATGATCTGGTTCATGAAAGGCACCCAAAAAAAATGTGGCAGGGTTTAACCAGTTTATGTATATCTTAATGGAAAACCAACACTCCTATCTGGATGACTATCAAGACGTAACAGCCAAATAAAACTTATTAGTTAAAAAACAATAAAAAAAAAATAGGCACAGAATTGCTTCAACTGAAAAAGATCACATATGTATAGTCAGGTACTCTCATAGAAATTACAATATAAATATGGAATGTGGAAGTACAGGACCATTACTATTATGATAAAAAGACAGTCGAAATATCTTCTTAAAGTTTATAGATTTTTTTTATCAATAGTCATAATATTAAATTCTTTGTGAGAGATAAAATAAAGGTTATCAACTTGTTGCAGTTAGATTTATACATACAACAGCAGTTCAGCAGAATCATAATTTAGTAGATGGACCAGCTATTAATTAACTATCAAATGATCTATATTTTTATCAAAGAAAACTAGCCTCAGATATATAAGTAACGTTATGGGAACTTTTGAGTTATAGAAAGTCAGTTTTCTTGTTAAGATATACCTGTACCTATACAGGGATTTTTCTAGTCTTCCTCAGGGTCCGATGAAACGACCCTTTCCCAATGAAAAGTATTCTAAAATCATGCAAAATTCCCAAAATTTTCATTCTTGCTCCATTATTTTGATTCCCAAATGGCCAATTTGTCGATTAAGATATTCCAAAAATGGTACCTAAAGTACCATTCCCAAAACACCTTGATAAACCCCTGCTATATAACAATGAAATATGAAATTCTATAAATGTAGTCAGTATATTTCTATTACCCAATACAAATACAACTAGAGAAAGAACCATAGTTTACATTTATTTAAAGCTAACTTTATTTTTATGTACATGTCTATAAGCTGTTAATTTTAGATATAATGCTGCTATTTTGATAGGACTAGACAAGTTGGTCAGCCATTATCAGTCACCACACAATGGACTGATTACACAACTTACACAGCACTGTTGTGCAGAAATACCACCTAATAAGGCAAGACAGATGGGTCAGACAAATGTTTTACACAGAGCAGTAGTGGAGGGTAAGATATAAAGTCAAGAAAGCCAAAATATCAAAAATATTTTGTCTACAGTAAAATATACCGGTAGTTACTACCTGTAAAATATATAATATCATATTTCAATTTTTGGAGTCAGATTTGATATTTATGTAACAAGCAATTTCATAGTTCAATTGCATTTATGTATAAGAGTAAATTTCATGTTTTACCTTGTTGGAAATGTTGAATATTTTATAAAGCGTTTGATTTCTAATTAGAAAGGTTTGTATTTACTGAAGTATTTTGGTGGAAATTCTATGTGAAAAGGCAGCAGTAATTAAGGCACATTGAAATTGATTAATAACAGCTGATAATTGTCTAACAAATGTTATTGTTGGTAGAATCTCATTAGAATGGCAATAACTGTATTGTATTGGAAGTGTTGCTAACGTAAATCTTTGGTTTTATTATCGCAAATATGTTTACCTGGCTCTGCTATATGTCGCCAGGTATACTCAATTTGCGATTTATGTTTGCAACACTTCAAATACTAGGTGCATGTATTTTAAATACTATTTCCAATAACTAAACCCAAGGAAAAAATAACGAACGTAAGGAAGAAAAAAGTAAAAATATTTGTTTTAAAACTGTATGATTTGTAATAGATCAATGATTTTGAAGACTGAAGGTACTTTTTTATTACCTCTAAATCTTTACCTGTAAACATTACATTGCAATCAACAAATACCTTTGTACATAAAAACCAGGAAAATTTAAGTAATTTATCCTCTTTTGATGTTATAAGTTGGTATAATGCAATGAGAAATTTATTTATAAAGAAAACTGTAAGTCTCTTATGTTAAAAGGCTTAGCATACATTAGTTGTACATCATGTATTTATGTCTCCCCCCACTTTTGTGGGGAGACATATTGTTTTTGTCCTGTCCGTCTGTCTGTCACAGTTTGTCAGCACAACTCCTCTGAAACTACTGAACAGAATTTCATGAAACTTGGTATATAGTAAGGGCACCATATGTAGTTGTGCATATTACCAGGAAATGTTGATCGCCTGAATTTTGTGGGAGTTATGCCCCTTTGAACTTAAACTTAAAAATTTCCCCAAATATACTTCTGAAGCAGCTTGTCAGCGCAACTCCTCTGAAACTACTAAACAGAATTTCATGAAACTTGGTAGGTAGTAAGGACACCATATGTAGTTGTGCATATTACCAGGAAATTTTGATCCCCTAAATTTTATGGGAGTTATGCCCCTTTGAACTTAGAAATTTCCCGAAATTTACTACTGAAGCAGCTTGTCAGCGCAACTCCTCTGAAACTACTGAACAGAATTTCATGAAACTTGGTAGGTAGTAAGGACACCATATGTAGTTGTGCATATTACCAGGAAATGTTGATCCCCTAAATTTTGTGGGAGTTATTTGCAAACACTCTAGTGTAATATCCCTTACTGAAACTTGTATATATATATATATATGTACAAGAGTCTATCATAATGTCACTATTTTCCATTGATTTTAGAAGAACAAAACTCCTTTAAAATCATTGGAACATAGGCTGAGCAATTTTCTGGAATGGGGAACTTTGCCATGACAATATGGAATGGTATCTGTAACCCTTGCTTTAGCACTTTTGATCAAATTTTTTTTGTGTTTCATGGATTAAAAACAGGTTTTTTTTGTTATTCATTGAAGCTTAATTTTATTTGTTACTCAAATAGATTTTTTACCTATGACTACAGTTTGTGGGACGGGGGAGACATACGTTTTTGCGGGCAAAAACAAACTTTAATTGTATATGACATAGGAAGATACAGTTTGTACATGCTTCATTAACAATTTTATGGTTGATTGATTTTAAAAGCAAATTCCAACTTTAAAAAAGATATGTTGTTGATTTATGATATTTTATTTTTAAATTATGTTTTGAAATTATTTATCTAATAATTTAGTAAAAGTTTATTCCATTTGCAAACACTGATTTATTAAAGAATGTTTGTACTTGCTTGTTATGTATGATGTTACAGAAACTGTTTACTCTGAAGCTTCTTCAAAATAAGCTCAGGAACATTGGTCAGTTACCTCCCCTATATTTCTGGTAGTTGATTGAACATAGGAAAAAGACATGTACAATTTTAATTTAAATAGTAGATTGAGTGGTATGACTTATTGATTTGATATTGTTATCCCCTGCCCAGTGGTGACAGATAGATGGGATGACTTTTGCTTGCCATTGGCATTAGAAAAGTATGAAGACTTTGGTAGGTAATGAAAAATTTAGCCTCTTGAAGTGACTACAATGCACTATTTTTTTGAATCTTCAAAAGAGGGTTTTCAACGTGCAGGGAGTGTAGCACTCTCCAAACAAGTTACTCACTATGGTATTTTTGGGGGTTCTGTATTAAAACCTGATTCCCCCCATTGAGAGTCCACCCCTTATCTGTTGGTTGAGCCATGGGGGCCCAGTCCAGGCCTTCATTCAAATCAAACATGTAGAAATTTTGACTAGTAAGATATGTTTTTTGGGAGGAGGGAATAACAAAATTGGAATTTAAATGTTGTTTATGCAATAACAATATTTCACAGAAAGAATTACCAGGGAAAAATCTTATATTTATTAAGGACAAGGAATATATCATTCCTTTCAGAAGGTTTTCAGCTACATCATGACTTATTGGGGGAGGGAGGAGCTTGGACAGATAAAACAAACTGACCTGTGACACTTCTTATCCCTTGGGCACATGACTAGTAACCACAACACTTGAGGTTGGCATCAGGACATGAACTCATAAATATCTGTGGTGTTTATGTCCACTTTATATTAGTTTCAATCTCATTTTTATTACATACCAAAAGCTGCTTGGCTACTTTCATGTAATATTACTTCAAAATTATGCTAATATTTCATATTTTTGACTTTAGGTAAGCCTGATACTGTGAGGAAAATTTTACAGCACAGATTGTGTCCAGATGTTAATGCTAAAACTTCATGGGGTAAGTTATTGGTATTCATAAAACTGTATTTGAAGATATGGCTATATAATATATATAGATTAGTTTCTACTTGGTTGGACACCCATGCCCCATTGATAATTGGTCAGACTTTTGATTGGTGGAATGGGGCAGGGTACTACATTTAGGAAATATCATTTTTAGTTCACCTGGACCAAAGGTCCATGTGAACTATTGCCATCACTTGGCATCCGTCGTCTGTAAACTTTTCACATTTCAAGCTTCTTCTCCGAAACCACTGGGCCAATTGGAACCAAACTTAACAGGAATGTTCCTTGGATGGTCCTCTACAAAGTTTCTGTTTTTTGTTCCAGTCGGATATTCAACATGACTGCCAGGGCCAATAATATGCTCTGATTGGCTGAAATTTCAAAGATCTTCTTCTCTGAAACTAATGAACTGACTGAACCCAAACTGTAAATGAATGATCATTGGAATGTTCTTTACCAAGTTTCTGTTTTTTATGCCAATCGGAAATCCAAGATGGCCACCACCGCAGGACATAGATTAACATTGGACCCTATGGGAAAATGTTCAAATGCCTTCTTTTCAGAAACTACAAGTACAAATATGATTAAAGCCAAACTGTACATGAATGTTCATTGAATGGTCCTCTACAAACTTTAGTTTTTTTTGTTCTGATATGAAATTCAAAATGGTGGCTACGACAGGACTTAGTTTAACATTGGACCCTATGGGAAAAATGTTTCAAAACGCTTCTTCTTTGAAACCACTTGGACAATTGAAACCAAACTGCCCAGGAATGATCATTGGAAGGTCCTCTACAAAGTTTCTGTTTTTTTATGCCGATCCGAAATCCAAGATGGTTGCCACCGCAGGACATAGATTAACATTGGACCCTATGGGAAAATGTTCAAATGCCTTCTTCTCAGAAACTGCAAATCAGACTGAATCCAAACTAGACGGGAATGTTCATTGGATGGTCCTCTACAAAGTTTAGTTTTTTTGTTCCGATATAAAATGGAAGATGGCGGCTACAGCAGGACTTAGTTTAACATTGGACCCTATGGGAAAAGTGTCTCAAAACGCTTCCTCTCTGAAACCACCAGGACAATTTAAACCAATCTGCCCAAGAATGATGATTGGAAGGTTCTCTACAAAATTTAGGTTTTTTATGCCGATCGGAAATCCAAGATGGCCATCACTGCAGGAAATAGATT
The DNA here is from genome assembly GCA_963383655.1 of Bathymodiolus septemdierum. Classification (NCBI taxonomy): domain Eukaryota; kingdom Metazoa; phylum Mollusca; class Bivalvia; order Mytilida; family Modiolidae; genus Bathymodiolus; species Bathymodiolus septemdierum. The sequence goes on along the minus strand of OY726519.1, from coordinate 16,498,223 downwards.
AGCATTGAACCCTATGGGAAAATGATCAAATGCCTTCTTCTCAGAAACTACAAATATGATTAAAGCCAAACTGTACATGAATGTTTATTGGATGATCCTCTACAAACAGTAGCTTTTTTGTTCCAATATGAAATTCAAAATGGCTCTACGGCGGGACTTAGTTTAACATTGAACCCTATGGGAAAAAATGTTTCAAAGCGCTTCTTCTCTGAAACCACTTGGACAATTGAAACCAAACTGCCCATGGGTCCTCTACAAAGTTTGGGTTTTTTATGCCGATCGGAAATCCAAGATGACCACCACCACAGGACATAGACTAACATTGAACCCTATGGGGAAATGTTCAAATGCCTTCTTCTCAGAAACCACAAATCAGACTGAATCCAACTAGACAGGAATGTTCATTGGATGGTCCTCTACAAAGTTTAGATTTTTTTGTTCCGATTTAAAATGAAAGATGGCGGCTACAGCAGGACTTAGTTTAACATTGGACCCTATGGGAAAAGTGTCTCAAAACGCTTCCTCTCTGAAACCACTTGGACAATTTAAACCAAGCTACTCAGGAATGATAATTGGAAGGTCCTCTACAAAATTTAGGCTTTTTATGCCGATTGGAAATCCAAGCTGGCCGCCACCACAGGAAATAGATTAACATTGGACCCTATTGGAAAAGTTCAAATGCCTTCTTCTCAGAAATTACAAATATGATTAAAACCAAACTGTACATGAATGTTCATTGGATGGTCCTCTACAAACTTTAGGTTTTTTGTTCCAATATGAAATTCAAAATGGCAGCTACGGTAGGATTTAGTTTAACATTGGACTCTATGGGAAAAGTGTCTCAAAGCACTTCCTCTGTGAAACCACTTGGACAATTTAACCTAACTGCCCAGGAATGATCATTGGAAGGTCCTCTACAAAATTCAGGTTTTTTATGCCGATCGGAAATCCAAGATGGCGCCACTGCAGGAAATAGATTAACATTGGACCCTATGGGAAAATGTTCAAATGCCTTCTTCTCAGAAACTACAAATATGATTAAAGCCAAACTGTATATGAATGTTCATTGGATGGTCCTCTACAAGGAATTTTTTTTTATGCCGATCGGAAATCCAAGATGGCCACCACCGCAGGAAATAGATTAACATTGGACCCTATAAGAAAATGTTCAAGTGCCTTCTTCTCCGAAACTACAAATATGATTAAAGCCAAACTGTACATGAATGTTCATTGGATGGTTCTCTACAAACGTTAGGTTTTTTGTTCAGATATGAAATTCAAAATGGCGGCTACGGCAGGACTTAGTTTAACATTGGACCCTATGGGAAAAATGTTTCAAAACGCTTCTTCTCTTAAACCACTTGAACAATTGAAACCAAACTTCCCAGGAATGATCATTTGAAGGTTTTCTAAAAAGTTTGGGTTTTTTATGCCGATCGGAAATCCAAGATGGCTGCCACCACAGGTCATAGTATTAACACAGGACCCTATGGGAAAATACAGAAATATTTTCTTCTCTGAAACTATTGCACTGATTGAACCTAAACTGTGCATCAATCATTGGAAGGTCCTTTACAAACTTCGTGTTTTTTATGTTGATCAGAATTCCAAGATGACTACCACTGCAGGACATAGATTTTACATAGGACCAATTGGTTCTTTTTATTACCAGGTGAACGATGCAGGCTCTTGAGAGCCTCTGGTTAGGGTTTTGTAATTTCTAGTATATATAGAAAAACATTAGGTTATGTCTTCTAATGTCAGCTTCTTCTGACATAGATACACTTCTGGCCAATTTTAATATATCATTTAAATGACTTTCAAGTTGTATTTTGAGTGTATTTGATATTTAGGAGTCAATTAAAAAGAGAAGATGTAGCATATATCTTATTTCTAATTTAACAAAATGGTAATGAATTCATGATCAAGTGTGATATGTAAGTATGACTTGGATGAGAGGCTTAGCATGATCAAAAAACTTGGTAAAAAACATGTAGCACAGAAGATTATCCTAATAAGATTGTCTGTAATATATACTTACACTGAAAAGAGGAAAGTTGGTAATCATAATGGTGATTGTGGAAAAGAGATATCCCTGAAAAGGGCAGAACCTTAAATACAGTGAAACCTGCATAAACCTTGAATAAACCAGAATCCTGTATAAACCAAACCTTGAATAAACCAGAATCCTGTATAAACCAAACCTTGAATAAACCAGAATCCTGTATAAACCAAACCTTGAATAAACCAGAATCCTGTATAAACCAAACCTTGAATAAACCAGAATCTTGTATAACCCAAACCTTGAATAAACCAGAATCTTGTATAACCCAAACCTTGAATAAACCAGAATCCTGTATAAACCAAATCTTGAATAAACCAGAATCCTGTATAAACCAAACTTGAAAGTCCTAATGTAGGAAATATTTGTTAATATATCCTGTATAAACTGAACACCAGTCTATTCCAAACACAAAGGTTGATCCTGAGGAGGTTCTGTTTAACAAGTTTCACTGTATAAGGAGGTTCTGTTTAACAAGTTTTACTGTATAAGGAGGTTCTGTTTAAAAGGTTTCACTGTATAAGGAGGTTCTGTTTAACAAGTTTTACTGTATAAGGAGGTTCTGTTTTACAAGTTTTACTGTATAAGGAGGTTCTGTTTTACAAGTTTTACTGTATAAGGAGGTTCTGTTTAACAGGTTTTACTGTATAAGAAGGTTCTGTTTAACAAGTTTTACTGTATAAGAATGTTCTGGTTAACAAGTTTTACTGTATAAGAATGTTCTGTTTAACAGGTTTAACTGTATAAGGAGGTTCTGTTTAACAAGTTTTACTGTATCAGGAGATTCTGTTTAACAAGTTTTACTGTATAAGGAGGTTCTGTTTAACAAGTTTTACTGTATAAGAAGGTTCTGTTTTACAAGTTTTACTGTATAAGGAGGTTCTGTTTTACAACTTTTACTGTATAAGGAGGTTCTATTTAACAGGTTTTACTGTATAAGAAGGTTCTGTTTAACAAGTTTTACTGTATAAGAATGTTCTGTTTAACAAGTTTTACTGTATAAGAATGTTCTGTTTAACAGGTTTAACTGTATAAGGAGGTTCTGTTTAACAAGTTTTACTGTATAAGGAGATTCTGTTTAACAAGTTTTACTGTATAAGGAGGTTCTGTTTAACAGGTTTTACTGTATAAGGAGGTTCTGTTTAACAGGTTTTACTGTATAAGAAGGTTCTGTTTTACAAGTTTTACTGTATAAGGAGATTCTGTTTAACAGATTTAACTGTATAAGGAGGTTGTGTTTAACAGGTTTCACTGTATAAGGAGGTTCTGTTTAACAGGTTTTACTGTATAAGGAGGTTCTGTTTAACAGGTTTTACTGTATAAGGAGGTTCTGTTTAACAGGTTTTACTGTATAAGGAGGTTCTGTTTAACAAGTTTTACTGTATAAGGAGGTTCTGTTTAACAGGTTTAACTGTATAAGGAGGTTCTGTTTAACAGGTTTCACTGTATAAGGAGGTTCAGTTTAACAGGTTTTACTGTATAAGGAGGTTCTGTTTAACAGGTTTAACTGTATAAGGAGGTTCTGTTTAACAGGTTTTACTGTATAAGGAGGTTCTGTTTTACAAGTTTTACTGTATAAGGAGGTTCTGTTTAACAAGTTTTACTGTATAAGGAGGTTCTGTTTAACAGGTTTTACTGTATAAGGAGGTTTTGTTTAACAAGTTTTACTGTATAAGGAGGTTCTGTTTAACAAGTTTCACTGTATAAGGAGGTTCTGTTTAACAAGTTTTACTGTATAAGGAGGTTCTGTTTAACAGGTTTTACTGTATAAGGAGGTTCTGTTTAACAGGTTTAACTGTATAAGAAGGTTATGTTTAACAAGTTTTACTGTATAAGGAGGTTCTGTTTAACAGGTTTTACTGTATAAGGAGGTTCTGTTTAACAAGTTTTACTGTATAAGGAGGTTCTGTTTTACAAGTTTTACTGTATAAGGAGGTTCTGTTTAACAGGTTTTACTGTATAAGAAGGTTCTGTTTAGCAAGTTTTACTGTATAAGGATGTTCTGTTTAACAGGTTTTACTGTATAAGGAGGTTCTGTTTAACAAGTTTTACTGTATAAGGAGGTTCTGTTTAACAAGTTTTACTGTATAAGGAGGTTCTGTTTAACAGGTTTTACTGTATAAGGAGGTTCTGTTTAACAGGTTTTACTGTATAAGGAGGTTCTGTTTAACAGGTTTCACTGTATAAGGAGGTTCTGTTTAACAGGTTTTACTGTATAAGGAGGTTCTGTTTAACAGGTTTTACTGTATAAGGAGGTTCTGTTTAACAAGTTTTACTGTATAAGGAGGTTCTGTTTAACAAGTTTAACTGTATAAGGAGGTTCTGTTTAACAAGTTTTACTGTATAAGGAGGTTCTGTTTAACAAGTTTTACTGTATAAGGAGGTTCTGTTTAACAAGTTTTACTGTATAAGGAAGTTCTGTTTTACAAGTTTTACTGTATAAGAATGTTCTGTTTAACAAGTTGTACTGTATAAGGAGGTTCTGTTTAACAAGTTTTACTGTATAAAGAGGTTCTGTTTAACAAGTTTTACTGTATAAGGAGGTTCTGTTTAACAAGTTTTACTGTATAAGAATGTTCTGTTTAACAGGTTTTACTGTATAAGGAGGTTCTGTTTAACAAGTTTTACTGTATAAGGAGGTTCTATTTAACAAGTTTACTGTATAAGGAGGTTCTGTTTAACAAGTTTTACTGTATAAGAATGTTCTGTTTAACAGGTTTTACTGTATAAGGAGGTTCTGTTTAACAAGTTTTACTGTATAAGGAGGTTCTGTTTAACAAGTTTTACTGTATAAGGAGGTTCTGTTTAACAGGTTTAACTGTATAAGGAGGTTCTGTTTAACAGGTTTTACTGTATAAGGAGGTTCTGTTTAACAAGTTTAACTGTATATGGAGGTTCTGTTTAACAGGTTTCACTGTATAAGGAGGTTCTGTTTAACAGGTTTAACTGTATAAGGAGGTTCTGTTATACAAGTTTTACTGTATAAGGAGGTTCTGTTTAACCGGTTTTACTGTATAAGGAGGTTCTGTTTAACAAGTTTTACTGTATAAGGAGGTTCTGTTTAACAAGTTTTACTGTATAAGGAGGTTCTGTTTTACAAGTTTTACTGTATAAGGAGATTCTGTTTAACAGGTTTAACTGTATAAGGAGGTTCTGTTTAACAGGTTTCACTGTATAAGGAGGTTCTGTTTAACAGGTTTTACTGTATAAGAATGTTCTGTTTAACAGGTTTTACTGTATAAGGAGGTTCTGTTTTACAAGTTTTACTGTATAAGGAGGTTCAGTTTAACAGGTTTTACTGTATAAGGAGGTTCTGTTTAACAGGTTTTACTGTATAAGGAGGTTCTGTTTAACAAGTTTTACTGTATAAGGAGGTTCTGTTTAACAGGTTTAACTGTATAAGGAGGTTCTGTTTAACAAGTTTTACTGTATAAGGAGGTTCTGTTTAACAGGTTTTACTGTATAAGGAGGTTCTGTTTAACAGGTTTTACTGTATAAGAAGGTTCTGTTTAACAAGTTTTACTGTATAAGAATGTTCTGGTTAACAAGTTTTACTGTATAAGAATGTTCTGTTTAACAGGTTTAACTGTATAAGGAGGTTCTGTTTAACAAGTTTTACTGTATAAGGAGGTTCTGTTTAACAGGTTTTACTGTATAAGGAGGTTCTGTTTAACAAGTTTTACTGTATAAGGAGGTTCTGTTTAACAAGTTTAACTGTATAAGGAGGTTCTGTTTTACAAGTTTTACTGTATAAGGAGGTTCTGTTTTACAAGTTTTACTGTATAAGGAGGTTCTGTTTAACAGGTTTTACTGTATAAGAAGGTTCTGTTTAACAAGTTTTACTGTATAAGAATGTTCTGGTTAACAAGTTTTACTGTATAAGAATGTTCTGTTTAACAGGTTTAACTGTATAAGGAGGTTCTGTTTAACAAGTTTTACTGTATCAGGAGATTCTGTTTAACAAGTTTTACTGTATAAGGAGGTTCTGTTTTACAACTTTTACTGTATAAGGAGGTTCTATTTAACAGGTTTTACTGTATAAGAAGGTTCTGTTTAACAAGTTTTACTGTATAAGAATGTTCTGTTTAACAAGTTTTACTGTATAAGAATGTTCTGTTTAACAAGTTTTACTGTATAAGAATGTTCTGTTTAACAGGTTTAACTGTATAAGGAGGTTCTGTTTAACAAGTTTTACTGTATAAGGAGATTCTGTTTAACAAGTTTTACTGTATAAGGAGGTTCTGTTTAACAGGTTTAACTGTATAAGGAGGTTCTGTTTAACAAGTTTTACTGTATCAGGAGATTCTGTTTAACAAGTTTTACTGTATAAGGAGGTTCTGTTTTACAACTTTTACTGTATAAGGAGGTTCTATTTAACAGGTTTTACTGTATAAGAAGGTTCTGTTTAACAAGTTTTACTGTATAAGAATGTTCTGTTTAACAAGTTTTACTGTATAAGAATGTTCTGTTTAACAGGTTTAACTGTATAAGGAGGTTCTGTTTAACAAGTTTTACTGTATAAGGAGATTCTGTTTAACAAGTTTTACTGTATAAGGAGGTTCTGTTTAACAGGTTTTACTGTATAAGGAGGTTCTGTTTAACAGGTTTTACTGTATAAGAAGGTTCTGTTTTACAAGTTTTACTGTATAAGGAGATTCTGTTTAACAGATTTAACTGTATAAGGAGGTTGTGTTTAACAGGTTTCACTGTATAAGGAGGTTCTGTTTAACAGGTTTTACTGTATAAGGAGGTTCTGTTTAACAGGTTTTACTGTATAAGGAGGTTCTGTTTAACAGGTTTTACTGTATAAGGAGGTTCTGTTTAACAAGTTTTACTGTATAAGGAGGTTCTGTTTAACAGGTTTAACTGTATAAGGAGGTTCTGTTTAACAGGTTTCACTGTATAAGGAGGTTCAGTTTAACAGGTTTTACTGTATAAGGAGGTTCTGTTTAACAGGTTTAACTGTATAAGGAGGTTCTGTTTAACAGGTTTTACTGTATAAGGAGGTTCTGTTTTACAAGTTTTACTGTATAAGGAGGTTCTGTTTAACAAGTTTTACTGTATAAGGAGGTTCTGTTTAACAGGTTTTACTGTATAAGGAGGTTTTGTTTAACAAGTTTTACTGTATAAGGAGGTTCTGTTTAACAAGTTTCACTGTATAAGGAGGTTCTGTTTAACAAGTTTTACTGTATAAGGAGGTTCTGTTTAACAGGTTTTACTGTATAAGGAGGTTCTGTTTAACAGGTTTAACTGTATAAGAAGGTTATGTTTAACAAGTTTTACTGTATAAGGAGGTTCTGTTTAACAGGTTTTACTGTATAAGGAGGTTCTGTTTAACAAGTTTTACTGTATAAGGAGGTTCTGTTTTACAAGTTTTACTGTATAAGGAGGTTCTGTTTAACAGGTTTTACTGTATAAGAAGGTTCTGTTTAGCAAGTTTTACTGTATAAGGATGTTCTGTTTAACAGGTTTTACTGTATAAGGAGGTTCTGTTTAACAAGTTTTACTATATAAGGAGGTTCTGTTTAACAAGTTTTACTGTATAAGGAGGTTCTGTTTAACAGGTTTTACTGTATAAGGAGGTTCTGTTTAACAGGTTTTACTGTATAAGGAGGTTCTGTTTAACAGGTTTCACTGTATAAGGAGGTTCTGTTTAACAGGTTTTACTGTATAAGGAGGTTCTGTTTAACAGGTTTTACTGTATAAGGAGGTTCTGTTTAACAGGTTTTACTGTATAAGGAGGTTCTGTTTAACAAGTTTAACTGTATAAGGAGGTTCTGTTTAACAAGTTTTACTGTATAAGGAGGTTCTGTTTAACAAGTTTTACTGTATAAGGAGGTTCTGTTTAACAAGTTTTACTGTATAAGGAAGTTCTGTTTTACAAGTTTTACTGTATAAGAATGTTCTGTTTAACAAGTTGTACTGTATAAGGAGGTTCTGTTTAACAAGTTTTACTGTATAAAGAGGTTCTGTTTAACAAGTTTTACTGTATAAGGAGGTTCTGTTTAACAAGTTTTACTGTATAAGAATGTTCTGTTTAACAGGTTTTACTGTATAAGGAGGTTCTGTTTAACAAGTTTTACTGTATAAGGAGGTTCTGTTTAACAAGTTTACTGTATAAGGAGGTTCTGTTTAACAAGTTTTACTGTATAAGAATGTTCTGTTTAACAGGTTTTACTGTATAAGGAGGTTCTGTTTAACAAGTTTTACTGTATAAGGAGGTTCTGTTTAACAAGTTTTACTGTATAAGGAGGTTCTGTTTAACAGGTTTAACTGTATAAGGAGGTTCTGTTTAACAGGTTTTACTGTATAAGGAGGTTCTGTTTAACAAGTTTAACTGTATATGGAGGTTCTGTTTAACAGGTTTCACTGTATAAGGAGGTTCTGTTTAACAGGTTTAACTGTATAAGGAGGTTCTGTTTTACAAGTTTTACTGTATAAGGAGGTTCTGTTTAACCGGTTTTACTGTATAAGGAGGTTCTGTTTAACAAGTTTTACTGTATAAGGAGGTTCTGTTTAACAAGTTTTACTGTATAAGGAGGTTCTGTTTTACAAGTTTTACTGTATAAGGAGATTCTGTTTAACAGGTTTAACTGTATAAGGAGGTTCTGTTTAACAGGTTTCACTGTATAAGGAGGTTCTGTTTAACAGGTTTTACTGTATAAGAATGTTCTGTTTAACAGGTTTTACTGTATAAGGAGGTTCTGTTTTACAAGTTTTACTGTATAAGGAGGTTCAGTTTAACAGGTTTTACTGTATAAGGAGGTTCTGTTTAACAGGTTTTACTGTATAAGGAGGTTCTGTTTAACAAGTTTTACTGTATAAGGAGGTTCTGTTTAACAGGTTTAACTGTATAAGGAGGTTCTGTTTAACAAGTTTTACTGTATAAGGAGGTTCTGTTTAACAGGTTTTACTGTATAAGGAGGTTCTGTTTAACAGGTTTTACTGTATAAGAAGGTTCTGTTTAACAAGTTTTACTGTATAAGAATGTTCTGGTTAACAAGTTTTACTGTATAAGAATGTTCTGTTTAACAGGTTTAACTGTATAAGGAGGTTCTGTTTAACAAGTTTTACTGTGTCAGGAGATTCTGTTTAACAAGTTTTACTGTATAAGGAGGTTCTGTTTAACAAGTTTTACTGTATAAGAAGGTTCTGTTTTACAAGTTTTACTGTATAAGGAGGTTCTGTTTTACAACTTTTACTGTATAAGGAGGTTCTGTTTAACAGGTTTTACTGTATAAGAAGGTTCTGTTTAACAAGTTTTACTGTATAAGAATGTTCTGTTTAACAAGTTTTACTGTATAAGAATGTTCTGTTTAACAGGTTTAACTGTATAAGGAGGTTCTGTTTAACAAGTTTTACTGTATAAGGAGGTTCTGTTTAACAGGTTTTACTGTATAAGGAGGTTCTGTTTAACAGGTTTTACTGTATAAGAAGGTTCTGTTTTACAAGTTTTACTGTATAAGGAGATTCTGTTTAACAGATTTAACTGTATAAGGAGGTTGTGTTTAACAGGTTTCACTGTATAAGGAGGTTCTGTTTAACAGGTTTTACTGTATAAGGAGGTTCTGTTTAACAGGTTTTACTGTATAAGGAGGTTCTGTTTAACAAGTTTTACTGTATAAGGAGGTTCTGTTTAACAGGTTTAACTGTATAAGGAGGTTCTGTTTAACAGGTTTCACTGTATAAGGAGGTTCAGTTTAACAGGTTTTACTGTATAAGGAGGTTCTGTTTAACAGGTTTAACTGTATAAGGAGGTTCTGTTTAACAGGTTTTACTGTATAAGGAGGTTCTGTTTTACAAGTTTTACTGTATAAGGAGGTTCTGTTTAACAAGTTTTACTGTATAAGGAGGTTCTGTTTAACAGGTTTTACTGTATAAGGAGGTTTTGTTTAACAAGTTTTACTGTATAAGGAGGTTCTGTTTAACAAGTTTCACTGTATAAGGAGGTTCTGTTTAACAAGTTTTACTGTATAAGGAGGTTCTGTTTAACAGGTTTTACTGTATAAGGAGGTTCTGTTTAACAGGTTTAACTGTATAAGAAGGTTATGTTTAGCAAGTTTTACTGTATAAGGAGGTTCTGTTTAACAGGTTTTACTGTATAAGGAGGTTCTGTTTAACAAGTTTTACTGTATAAGGAGGTTCTGTTTTACAAGTTTTACTGTATAAGGAGGTTCTGTTTAACAGGTTTTACTGTATAAGAAGGTTCTGTTTAGCAAGTTTTACTGTATAAGGATGTTCTGTTTAACAGGTTTTACTGTATAAGGAGGTTCTGTTTAACAAGTTTTACTGTATAAGGAGGTTCTGTTTAACAAGTTTTACTGTATAAGGAGGTTCTGTTTAACAGGTTTTACTGTATAAGGAGGTTCTGTTTAACAGGTTTTACTGTATAAGGAGGTTCTGTTTAACAGGTTTCACTGTATAAGGAGGTTCTGTTTAACAGGTTTTACTGTATAAGGAGGTTCTGTTTAACAGGTTTTACTGTATAAGGAGGTTCTGTTTAACAAGTTTTACTGTATAAGGAGGTTCTGTTTAACAAGTTTAACTGTATAAGGAGGTTCTGTTTAACAAGTTTTACTGTATAAGGAGGTTCTGTTTAACAAGTTTTACTGTATAAGGAGGTTCTGTTTAACAAGTTTTACTGTATAAGGAGGTTCTGTTTAACAAGTTTTACTGTATAAGGAAGTTCTGTTTTACAAGTTTTACTGTATAAGAATGTTCTGTTTAACAAGTTGTACTGTATAAGGAGGTTCTGTTTAACAAGTTTTACTGTATAAAGAGGTTCTGTTTAACAAGTTTTACTGTATAAGGAGGTTCTGTTTAACAAGTTTTACTGTATAAGAATGTTCTGTTTAACAGGTTTTACTGTATAAGGAGGTTCTGTTTAACAAGTTTTACTGTATAAGGAGGTTCTGTTTAACAAGTTTACTGTATAAGGAGGTTCTGTTTAACAAGTTTTACTGTATAAGAATGTTCTGTTTAACAGGTTTTACTGTATAAGGAGGTTCTGTTTAACAAGTTTTACTGTATAAGGAGGTTCTGTTTAACAAGTTTTACTGTATAAGGAGGTTCTGTTTAACAGGTTTAACTGTATAAGGAGGTTCTGTTTAACAGGTTTTACTGTATAAGGAGGTTCTGTTTAACAAGTTTAACTGTATATGGAGGTTCTGTTTAACAGGTTTCACTGTATAAGAATGTTCTGTTTAACAGGTTTAACTGTATAAGGAGGTTCTGTTTAACAAGTTTTACTGTATAAGGAGATTCTGTTTAACAAGTTTTACTGTATAAGGAGGTTCTGTTTAACAGGTTTTACTGTATAAGGAGGTTCTGTTTAACAGGTTTTACTGTATAAGAAGGTTCTGTTTTACAAGTTTTACTGTATAAGGAGATTCTGTTTAACAGATTTAACTGTATAAGGAGGTTGTGTTTAACAGGTTTCACTGTATAAGGAGGTTCTGTTTAACAGGTTTTACTGTATAAGGAGGTTCTGTTTAACAGGTTTTACTGTATAAGGAGGTTCTGTTTAACAGGTTTTACTGTATGAGGAGGTTCTGTTTAACAAGTTTTACTGTATAAGGAGGTTCTGTTTAACAGGTTTAACTGTATAAGGAGGTTCTGTTTAACAGGTTTCACTGTATAAGGAGGTTCAGTTTAACAGGTTTTACTGTATAAGGAGGTTCTGTTTAACAGGTTTAACTGTATAAGGAGGTTCTGTTTAACAGGTTTTACTGTATAAGGAGGTTCTGTTTTACAAGTTTTACTGTATAAGGAGGTTCTGTTTAACAAGTTTTACTGTATAAGGAGGTTCTGTTTAACAGGTTTTACTGTATAAGGAGGTTTTGTTTAACAAGTTTTACTGTATAAGGAGGTTCTGTTTAACAAGTTTCACTGTATAAGGAGGTTCTGTTTAACAAGTTTTACTGTATAAGGAGGTTCTGTTTAACAGGTTTTACTGTATAAGGAGGTTCTGTTTAACAGGTTTAACTGTATAAGAAGGTTATGTTTAACAAGTTTTACTGTATAAGGAGGTTCTGTTTAACAGGTTTTACTGTATAAGGAGGTTCTGTTTAACAAGTTTTACTGTATAAGGAGGTTCTGTTTTACAAGTTTTACTGTATAAGGAGGTTCTGTTTAACAGGTTTTACTGTATAAGAAGGTTCTGTTTAGCAAGTTTTACTGTATAAGGATGTTCTGTTTAACAGGTTTTACTGTATAAGGAGGTTCTGTTTAACATGTTTTACTGTATAAGGAGGTTCTGTTTAACAAGTTTTACTGTATAAGGAGGTTCTGTTTAACAGGTTTTACTGTATAAGGAGGTTCTGTTTAACAGGTTTTACTGTATAAGGAGGTTCTGTTTAACAGGTTTCACTGTATAAGGAGGTTCTGTTTAACAGGTTTTACTGTATAAGGAGGTTCTGTTTAACAGGTTTTACTGTATAAGGAGGTTCTGTTTAACAAGTTTTACTGTATAAGGAGGTTCTGTTTAACAAGTTTAACTGTATAAGGAGGTTCTGTTTAACAAGTTTTACTGTATAAGGAGGTTCTGTTTAACAAGTTTTACTGTATAAGGAGGTTCTGTTTAACAAGTTTTACTGTATAAGGAAGTTCTGTTTTACAAGTTTTACTGTATAAGAATGTTCTGTTTAACAAGTTGTACTGTATAAGGAGGTTCTGTTTAACAAGTTTTACTGTATAAAGAGGTTCTGTTTAACAAGTTTTACTGTATAAGGAGGTTCTGTTTAACAAGTTTTACTGTATAAGAATGTTCTGTTTAACAGGTTTTACTGTATAAGGAGGTTCTGTTTAACAAGTTTTACTGTATAAGGAGGTTCTGTTTAACAAGTTTACTGTATAAGGAGGTTCTGTTTAACAAGTTTTACTGTATAAGAATGTTCTGTTTAACAGGTTTTACTGTATAAGGAGGTTCTGTTTAACAAGTTTTACTGTATAAGGAGGTTCTGTTTAACAAGTTTTACTGTATAAGGAGGTTCTGTTTAACAGGTTTAACTGTATAAGGAGGTTCTGTTTAACAGGTTTTACTGTATAAGGAGGTTCTGTTTAACAAGTTTAACTGTATATGGAGGTTCTGTTTAACAGGTTTCACTGTATAAGGAGGTTCTGTTTAACAGGTTTAACTGTATAAGGAGGTTCTGTTTTACAAGTTTTACTGTATAAGGAGGTTCTGTTTAACCGGTTTTACTGTATAAGGAGGTTCTGTTTAACAAGTTTTACTGTATAAGGAGGTTCTGTTTAACAAGTTTTACTGTATAAGGAGGTTCTGTTTTACAAGTTTTACTGTATAAGGAGATTCTGTTTAACAGGTTTAACTGTATAAGGAGGTTCTGTTTAACAGGTTTCACTGTATAAGGAGGTTCTGTTTAACAGGTTTTACTGTATAAGAATGTTCTGTTTAACAGGTTTTACTGTATAAGGAGGTTCTGTTTTACAAGTTTTACTGTATAAGGAGGTTCAGTTTAACAGGTTTTACTGTATAAGGAGGTTCTGTTTAACAGGTTTTACTCTATAAGGAGGTTCTGTTTAACAAGATTTACTGTATAAGGAGGTTCTGTTTAACAGGTTTAACTGTATAAGGAGGTTCTGTTTAACAAGTTTTACTGTATAAGGAGGTTCTGTTTAACAGGTTTTACTGTATAAGGAGGTTCTGTTTAACAGGTTTTACTGTATAAGAAGGTTCTGTTTAGCAAATTTTACTGTATAAGGATGTTCTGTTTAACAGGTTTTACTGTATAAGGAGGTTCTGTTTTACAAGTTTTACTGTATAAGGAGGTTCTGTTTAACAGGTTTTACTGTATAAGAAGGTTCTGTTTAGCAAATTTTACTGTATAAGGATGTTCTGTTTAACAGGTTTTACTGTATAAGGAGGTTCTGTTTAACAAGTTTTACTGTATAAGGAGGTTCTGTTTTACAAGTTTTACTGTATAAGGAGGTTCTGTTTAACAGGTTTTACTGTATAAGAAGGTTCTGTTTAGCAAGTTTTACTGTATAAGGATGTTCTGTTTAACAGGTTTTACTGTATAAGGAGGTTCTGTTTAACAAGTTTTACTGTATAAGGAGGTTCTGTTTAACAAGTTTTACTGTATAAGGAGGTTCTGTTTAACAGGTTTTACTGTATAAGGAGGTTCTGTTTAACAGGTTTTACTGTATAAGGAGGTTCTGTTTAACAGGTTTCACTGTATAAGGAGGTTCTGTTTAACCGGTTTTACTGTATAAGGAGGTTCTGTTTAACAAGTTTTACTGTATAAGGAGGTTCTGTTTAACAAGTTTTACTGTATAAGGAGGTTCTGTTTTACAAGTTTTACTGTATAAGGAGATTCTGTTTAACAGGTTTAACTGTATAAGGAGGTTCTGTTTAACAGGTTTCACTGTATAAGGAGGTTCTGTTTAACAGGTTTTACTGTATAAGAATGTTCTGTTTAACAGGTTTTACTGTATAAGGAGGTTCTGTTTTACAAGTTTTACTGTATAAGGAGGTTCAGTTTAACAGGTTTTACTGTATAAGGAGGTTCTGTTTAACAGGTTTTACTGTATAAGGAGGTTCTGTTTAACAAGATTTACTGTATAAGGAGGTTCTGTTTAACAGGTTTAACTGTATAAGGAGGTTCTGTTTAACAAGTTTTACTGTATAAGGAGGTTCTGTTTAACAGGTTTTACTGTATAAGGAGGTTCTGTTTAACAGGTTTTACTGTATAAGAAGGTTCTGTTTAGCAAATTTTACTGTATAAGGATGTTCTGTTTAACAGGTTTTACTGTATAAGGAGGTTCTGTTTTACAAGTTTTACTGTATAAGGAGGTTCTGTTTAACAGGTTTTACTGTATAAGAAGGTTCTGTTTAGCAAATTTTACTGTATAAGGATGTTCTGTTTAACAGGTTTTACTGTATAAGGAGGTTCTGTTTAACAAGTTTTACTGTATAAGGAGGTTCTGTTTTACAAGTTTTACTGTATAAGGAGGTTCTGTTTAACAGGTTTTACTGTATAAGAAGGTTCTGTTTAGCAAGTTTTACTGTATAAGGATGTTCTGTTTAACAGGTTTTACTGTATAAGGAGGTTCTGTTTAACAAGTTTTACTGTATAAGGAGGTTCTGTTTAACAAGTTTTACTGTATAAGGAGGTTCTGTTTAACAGGTTTTACTGTATAAGGAGGTTCTGTTTAACAGGTTTTACTGTATAAGGAGGTTCTGTTTAACAGGTTTCACTGTATAAGGAGGTTCTGTTTAACAGGTTTTACTGTATAAGGAGGTTCTGTTTTACAGGTTTTACTGTATAAGGAGGTTCTGTTTAGCAAGTTTTACTGTATAAGGAGGTTCTGTTTAACAAGTTTTACTGTATAAGGAGGTTCTATTTAACAAGTTTTACTGTATAAGGAGGTTCTGTTTAACAAGTTTTACTGTATAAGGAGGTTCTGTTTAACAAGTTTTATTGTATAAGGAGGTTCTGTTTAACAAGTTTTACTGTATAAGAATGTTCTGTTTAACAGGTTTTACTCTATAAGGAGGTTCTGTTTAACAGATTTTACTGTATAAGGAGGTTCTGTTTAACAGGTTTAACTGTATAACAATGTTCTGTTTAACAAGTTTAACTGTATAAGGAGGTTCTGTTTAACAAGTTTTACTGTATAAGGAGGTTCTGTTTAACAAGTTTTACTGTATAAGGAGGTTCTGTTTAACAAGTTTTACTGTATAAGGAAGTTCTGTTTTACAAGTTTTACTGTATAAGAATGTTCTGTTTAACAAGTTGTACTGTATAAGGAGGTTCTGTTTAACAAGTTTTACTGTATAAAGAGGTTCTGTTTAACAAGTTTTACTGTATAAGGAGGTTCTGTTTAACAAGTTTTACTGTATAAGAATGTTCTGTTTAACAGGTTTTACTGTATAAGGAGGTTCTGTTTAACAAGTTTTACTGTATAAGGAGGTTCTGTTTAACAAGTTTACTGTATAAGGAGGTTCTGTTTAACAAGTTTTACTGTATAAGAATGTTCTGTTTAACAGGTTTTACTGTATAAGGAGGTTCTGTTTAACAAGTTTTACTGTATAAGGAGGTTCTGTTTAACAAGTTTTACTGTATAAGGAGGTTCTGTTTAACAGGTTTAACTGTATAAGGAGGTTCTGTTTAACAGGTTTTACTGTATAAGGAGGTTCTGTTTAACAAGTTTAACTGTATATGGAGGTTCTGTTTAACAGGTTTCACTGTATAAGGAGGTTCTGTTTAACAGGTTTAACTGTATAAGGAGGTTCTGTTTTACAAGTTTTACTGTATAAGGAGGTTCTGTTTAACCGGTTTTACTGTATAAGGAGGTTCTGTTTAACAAGTTTTACTGTATAAGGAGGTTCTGTTTAACAAGTTTTACTGTATAAGGAGGTTCTGTTTTACAAGTTTTACTGTATAAGGAGATTCTGTTTAACAGGTTTAACTGTATAAGGAGGTTCTGTTTAACAGGTTTCACTGTATAAGGAGGTTCTGTTTAACAGGTTTTACTGTATAAGAATGTTCTGTTTAACAGGTTTTACTGTATAAGGAGGTTCTGTTTTACAAGTTTTACTGTATAAGGAGGTTCAGTTTAACAGGTTTTACTGTATAAGGAGGTTCTGTTTAACAGGTTTTACTCTATAAGGAGGTTCTGTTTAACAAGATTTACTGTATAAGGAGGTTCTGTTTAACAGGTTTAACTGTATAAGGAGGTTCTGTTTAACAAGTTTTACTGTATAAGGAGGTTCTGTTTAACAGGTTTTACTGTATAAGGAGGTTCTGTTTAACAGGTTTTACTGTATAAGAAGGTTCTGTTTAGCAAATTTTACTGTATAAGGATGTTCTGTTTAACAGGTTTTACTGTATAAGGAGGTTCTGTTTTACAAGTTTTACTGTATAAGGAGGTTCTGTTTAACAGGTTTTACTGTATAAGAAGGTTCTGTTTAGCAAATTTTACTGTATAAGGATGTTCTGTTTAACAGGTTTTACTGTATAAGGAGGTTCTGTTTAACAAGTTTTACTGTATAAGGAGGTTCTGTTTTACAAGTTTTACTGTATAAGGAGGTTCTGTTTAACAGGTTTTACTGTATAAGAAGGTTCTGTTTAGCAAGTTTTACTGTATAAGGATGTTCTGTTTAACAGGTTTTACTGTATAAGGAGGTTCTGTTTAACAAGTTTTACTGTATAAGGAGGTTCTGTTTAACAAGTTTTACTGTATAAGGAGGTTCTGTTTAACAGGTTTTACTGTATAAGGAGGTTCTGTTTAACAGGTTTTACTGTATAAGGAGGTTCTGTTTAACAGGTTTCACTGTATAAGGAGGTTCTGTTTAACCGGTTTTACTGTATAAGGAGGTTCTGTTTAACAAGTTTTACTGTATAAGGAGGTTCTGTTTAACAAGTTTTACTGTATAAGGAGGTTCTGTTTTACAAGTTTTACTGTATAAGGAGATTCTGTTTAACAGGTTTAACTGTATAAGGAGGTTCTGTTTAACAGGTTTCACTGTATAAGGAGGTTCTGTTTAACAGGTTTTACTGTATAAGAATGTTCTGTTTAACAGGTTTTACTGTATAAGGAGGTTCTGTTTTACAAGTTTTACTGTATAAGGAGGTTCAGTTTAACAGGTTTTACTGTATAAGGAGGTTCTGTTTAACAGGTTTTACTGTATAAGGAGGTTCTGTTTAACAAGATTTACTGTATAAGGAGGTTCTGTTTAACAGGTTTAACTGTATAAGGAGGTTCTGTTTAACAGGTTTTACTGTATAAGGAGGTTCTGTTTAACAGGTTTTACTGTATAAGGAGGTTCTGTTTAACAGGTTTTACTGTATAAGAAGGTTCTGTTTAGCAAATTTTACTGTATAAGGATGTTCTGTTTAACAGGTTTTACTGTATAAGGAGGTTCTGTTTTACAAGTTTTACTGTATAAGGAGGTTCTGTTTAACAGGTTTTACTGTATAAGAAGGTTCTGTTTAGCAAATTTTACTGTATAAGGATGTTCTGTTTAACAGGTTTTACTGTATAAGGAGGTTCTGTTTAACAAGTTTTACTGTATAAGGAGGTTCTGTTTTACAAGTTTTACTGTATAAGGAGGTTCTGTTTAACAGGTTTTACTGTATAAGAAGGTTCTGTTTAGCAAGTTTTACTGTATAAGGATGTTCTGTTTAACAGGTTTTACTGTATAAGGAGGTTCTGTTTAACAAGTTTTACTGTATAAGGAGGTTCTGTTTAACAAGTTTTACTGTATAAGGAGGTTCTGTTTAACAGGTTTTACTGTATAAGGAGGTTCTGTTTAACAGGTTTTACTGTATAAGGAGGTTCTGTTTAACAGGTTTCACTGTATAAGGAGGTTCTGTTTAACAGGTTTTACTGTATAAGGAGGTTCTGTTTTACAGGTTTTACTGTATAAGGAGGTTCTGTTTAGCAAGTTTTACTGTATAAGGAGGTTCTGTTTAACAAGTTTTACTGTATAAGGAGGTTCTATTTAACAAGTTTTACTGTATAAGGAGGTTCTGTTTAACAAGTTTTACTGTATAAGGAGGTTCTGTTTAACAAGTTTTATTGTATAAGGAGGTTCTGTTTAACAAGTTTTACTGTATAAGAATGTTCTGTTTAACAGGTTTTACTCTATAAGGAGGTTCTGTTTAACAGATTTTACTGTATAAGGAGGTTCTGTTTAACAGGTTTAACTGTATAACAATGTTCTGTTTAACAAGTTTTACTGTATAAGGAGGTTCTGTTTAACAAGCTTTACTGTATAAGGAGGTTCTGTTTAACAAGGTTTACTGTATAAGGAGGTTCTGTTTAACAAGTTTTACTGTATAAGGAGGTTCTGTTTTACAAGTTTTACTGTATAAGGAGGTTCTGTTTAACAGGTTTAACTGTATAAGGAGGTTCTGTTTAACAGGTTTTACTGTATAAGGAGGTTCTGTTTAACAAGTTTTACTGTATAAGAAGGTTCTGTTTTACAAGTTTTACTGTATAAGGAGGTTCTGTTTAACAAGTTTTACTGTATAAGGAGGTTCTGTTTAACAAGTTTTACTGTATAAGGAGGTTCTGTTTAACAAGTTTTACTGTATAAGGAGGTTCTATTTAACAGGTTTTACTGTATAAGGAGGTTCTGTTTAACAGGGGAAATGTAAATGTGAAAACTTCAAAATAGCTATATTTTTACTGTATAATGGATAATGAAAAAGAAAAAAATTATGAATGGGCCAAAGGGTAGGATATAGACCCTAATGTTGATATGACCCCAGATGGAGACAGGAGTGATATCAAAATGGATCCACATATCAGGCTTTTCATATTATAACATGACAACCCCACATTGAGAGGACACCTCTATCCCCACCTTAGGTCAACCTGTGGGTCAAGCCCTGTTAACCTTCACCACTTCCCAGCCTTTTGATATAAACTGAATATGGTACTTGTAATTGTATTAACATAGATACACTTTATAATGTTTGTATTGACATAGATACACTTTATAATGTGTTTGTATTGACATAGATACACTTTATAATATGTTTGTATTGACATAGATACACTTTATAATATGTTTGTATTGACATAGATACACTTTATAATATGTTTGTATTGACATAGATACACTTTATAATATGTTTGTATTGACATAGATACACTTTATAATATGTTTGTATTGACATAGATACACTTTATAATATGTTTGTATTGACATAGATACACTTTATAATATGTTTGTATTGACATAGATACACTTTATAATATGTTTGTATTGACATAGATACACTTTATAATATGTTTGTATTGACATAGATACACTTTATAATATGTTTGTATTGACATAGATACACTTTATAATATGTTTGTATTGACATAGATACACTTTATAATATGTTTGTATTGACATAGATACACTTTATAATATGTTTGTATTGACATAGATACACTTTATAATATGTTTGTATTGACATAGATACACTTTATAATATGTTTGTATTGACATAGATACACTTTATAATATGTTTGTATTGACATAGATACACTTTATAATATGTTTTTATTGACATAGATACACTTTATAATATGTTTGTATTGACATAGATACACTTTATAATATGTTTGTATTGACATAGATACACTTTATAATATGTTTGTATTGACATAGATACACTTTATAATATGTTTGTATTGACATAGATACACTTTATAATATGTTTGTATTGACATAGATACACTTTATAATATGTTTGTATTGACATAGATACACTTTATAATATGTTTGTATTGACATAGATACACTTTATAATATGTTTGTATTGACATAGATACACTTTATAATATGTTTGTATTGACATAGATACACTTTATAATATGTTTGTATTGACATAGATACACTTTATAATATGTTTGTATTGACATAGATACACTTTATAATATGTTTTTATTGACATAGATACACTTTATAATATGTTTGTATTGACATAGATACACTTTATAATATGTTTGTATTGACATAGATACACTTTATAATATGTTTGTATTGACATAGATACACTTTATAATATGTTTGTATTGACATAGATACACTTTATAATATGTTTGTATTGACATAGATACACTTTATAATATGTTTGTATTGACATAGATACACTTTATAATATGTTTGTATTGACATAGATACACTTTATAATATGTTTGTATTGACATAGATACACTTTATAATATGTTTGTATTGACATAGATACACTTTATAATATGTTTGTATTGACATAGATACACTTTATAATATGTTTGTATTGACATAGATACACTTTATAATGTTTGTATTGACATAGATACACTTTATAATGTGTTTGTATTGACATAGATACACTTTATAATGTGTTTGTATTGACATAGATACACTTTATAATGTGTTTGTATTGACATAGATACACTTTATAATGTGTTTGTATTGACATAGATACACTTTATAATGTGTTTGTATTGACATAGATACACTTTATAATGTGTTTGTATTGACATAGATACACTTTGTAATATGTTTGTATTGACATAGATACACTCTATAATATGTTCATCTTATTTCCAGGTTCAACTTGCCTACATGATGCTGCAAATTATGGTTTTGATGAAATTGTTAAAATGTTGATTGACAAAGAGGCTGATGTGGAAATGATAGATAAAGCAGGCTTTACACCTTTACATGTAAGTTGGTAAATCACAGGATTTACACCTTTGCATGTAAGTTGGTAAATCACAAGATTTACACCTTTGTATGTACATGTAAGTTGGTAAATCACAGGATTTACACCTTTGCATGTAAGTTGGTAAATCACAGGATTTACACCTTTGCATGTAAGTTGGTAAATCACAGGATTTACACCTTTGTATGTAAGTTGGTAAATCACAGGATTTACACCTTTGCATGTAAGTTGGTAAATCACATGATTTACACCTTTGTATGTACATGTAAGTTGGTAAATCACAGGATTTACACCTTTGTATGTAAGTTGGTAAATCACAGGATTTACACCTTTGTATGTAAGTTGGTAGATCACAGGATTTACACCTTTGTATGTACATTTAAGTTGGTAAATCACAGGATTTACACCTTTGTATGTACATGTAAGTTGGTAAATCACAGGATTTATACCTTTGTATGCAAGTTGGTAAATCACATGATTTACACCTTTGTATGTACATGTAAGTTGGTAAGTCACAGGATTTACACCTTTGTATGTAAGTTGGTAAATCACAGGATTTACACCTTTGTATGTACATGTAAGTTGGTAAATCACAGGATTTACACCTTTGTATGTAAGTTGGTAAATCACAGGATTTACACATTTGTATGTACATGTAAGTTGGTAAATCACAGGATTTACACCTTTGTATGTAAGTTGGTAAATCACAGGATTTACACATTTGCATGTAAGTTTGAAAATCACTGGATTTACACCTTTGTATGTAAGTTGATAAATTACAGGATTTACACCTTTGTATGTACATGTAAGTTGGTAAATCACAGGATTTACACCTTTGTATGTAAGTTGGTAGATCACAGGATTTACACCTTTGTATGTACATTTAAGTTGGTAAATCACAGGATTTACACCTTTGTATGTACATGTAAGTTGGTAAATCACAGGATTTATACCTTTGTATGTAAGTTGGTAAATCACATGATTTACACCTTTGTATGTACATGTAAGTTGGTAAGTCACAGGATTTACACCTTTGTATGTAAGTTGGTAAATCACAGGATTTACACCTTTGTATGTACATGTAAGTTGGTAAATCACAGGATTTACACCTTTGTATGTAAGTTGGTAAATCACAGAATTTACACATTTGTATGTACATGTAAGTTGGTAAATCACAGGATTTACACCTTTGTATGTAAGTTGGTAAATCACAGGATTTACACATTTGCATGTAAGTTTGAAAATCACATGATTTACACCTTTGTATGTAAGTTGATAAATTACAGGATTTACACCTTTGTATGTACATGTAAGTTGGTAAATCACAGGATTTACACCTTTGTATGTAAGTTGGTAAATCACAAGATTTACACCTTTGTATGAACATGTAAGTTGGTAAATCACAGGATTTACACCTTTGTATGTAAGTTGGTAAATCACAGGATATACACCTTTGTATGTAAGTTGGTAAATCACAGGATTTACACCTTTGCATGTAAGTTGGTAAATCACAGGATTTACACCTTTGTATGTACATGTAAGTTGGTAAATCACAAGATTTACACCTTTGCATGTAAGTTGGTAAATCACAGGATTTACACCTTTGTATGTAAGTTGGTAAATCACAGGATTTACACCTTTGTATGTACATGTAAGTTGGTAAATCACAGGATTTACACCTTTGTATGTAAGTTGGTAAATGACAGGATTTACACCTTTGTATGTACATGTAAGTTGGTAAATCACATGATTTACACCTTTGTATGTAAGTTGGTAAATCACATGATTTACACCTTTGTATGTACATGTAAGTTGGTAAATGGAAAATACAAATCCAAATATTTTCAATACAGTTATGATGTTTCCATTTTTAATATTCTCTTATTTTTTAGTTCACCTGGACCAAAGGTCCAGGTGAACTATTGCCATCACTTGTCGTCTGTCGTCTGTAAACTTTTCACATTTCAAGCTTCTTCTCCGAAACCACTTGGCCGATTGGAACCGAACTTAGCAGGAATGTTCCTTGGATGGTCCTCTACAAAGTTACTGTTTTTCGTTCCAGTCGAATATTCAATATGGCTGCCAGGGCCAATAATATGCTCTGATTGGCTGAAATTTCAAAGATCTTCTTCTCTGAAACTAATAAACTGACTGAACCCAAACTGTAAAGGAATGATCATTGGAATGTCCTTTACCAAGTTGCTGTTTTTTATGCCGATCGGAAATCCAAGATGGCCGCCATCGCAGGACATAGATTAACATTGGACCCTATGGGAAAATGTTCAAATGCCTTCTTCTCAGAAACTACAAATATGATTAAAGCCAAACTGTACATGAATGTTCATTGGATGGTCCTCTACAATCTTAAGGTTTTTTGTTCCGATATGAAATTCAAAATGGCGGCTACGGCAGGACTTAGTTTAACATTGGACCCTATGGGAAAAATGTTTCAAAATGCTTCTTCTCTGAAACCACTTGGACAGTTGAAACCAAACTGCCCAGGAATGATCATTGGAAGGTCCTCTACAAAGTTTCAGTTTTTTATGCCGATCGGAAATCCAAGATGGCCGCCACCGCAGGACATAGATTAACATTGGACCCTATGGGAAAATATTCAAAAGCCTTCTTCTCAGAAACTACAAATATGATTAAAGCCAAACTGTACATGAATGTTCATTAGATGGTCCTCTACAAACTGTATGTTTTTTGTTCCGGTATGAAATTCAAAATGGCGGCTACGGCGGGACTTAGTTTAACATTGGACCCTATGGGAAAAATGTTTCAAAACGCTTCTTCTCTGAAACCACTTGGATAATTGAAACCAAACTGCCCAGGAATGATCATTGGAAGGTCCTCTACAAGGTGTGTGTTTTTTATGCCGATCGGAAATCCAAGATGGCCACCACCGCAGGACATAGATTAACATTGGACCCTATGGGAAAATGTTCAAATGCCTTCTTCTCAGAAACTGCAAATATGATTAAAGCCAAACTGTACATGAATGTTCATTGGATGGTCCTCTACAAACTGTACGTTTTTTGTTCCGATATGAAATTCAAAATGGCGGCTACGGCAGGACTTAGTTTAACATTGGACCCTATGGGGAAAATGTTTCAAAACGCTTCTTCTCTGAAACCACTTGGACAATTGAAACCAAACTGCCCAGGAATGATCATTGGAAGGTCCTCTACAAAATTTATGTTTTTTATGCCGATCGGAAATCCAAGATGGACGCCACCGCAATACATAGATTAACATTGGACCCTATGGGAAAATGTTCAAATGCCTTCTTCTCAGAAACTACAAATATGATTAAAGCCAAACTGTACATGAATGTTCATTGGATGGTCCTCTACAAACTTTACGTTTTTTGTTCCGATAAGAAATTCAAAATGGCGGCTACGGCAGGACTTAGTTTAACATTGGACCCTATGGGAAAAATGTTTCAAAACGCTTCTTCTCTGAAACCACTTGGATAATTGAAACCAAACTACCCAGGAATGTTCATTGGAAGGTCCTCTACAAAGTTTCTGTTTTTTTATGCCGATCGAAAATTCAAGATGGCCACCACCGCAGGACATAGATTAGCATTGGACCCTATGGGAAAATGTTCAAATGCCTTCTTCTCAGAAACTACAAATATGATTAAAGCCAAACTGTACATGAATGTTCATTAGATGGTCCTCTACAAACTGTACGTTTTTTGTTCCGGTATGAAATTCAAAATGGCGGCTACGGCGGGACTTAATTTAACATTGGACCCTATGGGAAAAATGTTTCAAAACGCTTCTTCTCTGAAACCACTTGGATAATTGAAACCAAACTGTCCAGGAATGATCATTGGAAGGTCCTCTACAAGGTGTGTGTTTTTTATGCCGATCGGAAATCCAAGATGGCCACCACCGCAGGACATAGATTAACATTGGACCCTATGGGAAAATGTTTAAATGCCTTCTCCTCAGAAACTGCAAATATGATTAAAGCCAAACTGTACATGAATGTTCATTGGATGGTCCTCTACAAACTGTACGTTTTTTGTTCCGGTATGAAATTCAAAATGGCGGCTACGGCGGGACTTAGTTTAACATTGGACCCTATGGGAAAAATGTTTCAAAACGCTTCTTCTCTGAAACCACTTGGATAATTGAAACCAAACTGCCCAGGAATGTTCATTGGAAGGTCCTCTACAAAGTTTCTGTTTTTTTATGCCGATCGAAAATTCAAGATGGCCACCACCGCAGGACATAGATTAACATTGGACCCTATGGGAAAATGTTCAAATGCCTTCTTCTCAGAAACTACAAATATGATTAAAGCCAAACTGTACATGAATGTTCATTAGATGGTCCTCTACAAACTGTACGTTTTTTGTTCCGGTATGAAATTCAAAATGGCGGCTACGGCAGGACTTAGTTTAACATTGGACCCTATGGGAAAAATGTTTCAAAACGCTTCTTCTCTGAAACCACTTGGATAATTGAAACCAAACTGCCCAGGAATGATCATTGGAAGGTCCTCTACAAGGTGTGTGTTTTTTATGCCGATCGGAAATCCAAGATGGCCACCACCGCAGGACATAGATTAACATTGGACCCTATGGGAAAATGTTCAAATGCCTTCTTCTCAGAAACTACAAATATGATTAAAGCCAAACTGTACATGAATGTTCATTGGATGGTCCTCTACAAACTGTACGTTTTTTGTTCTGATATGAAATTCAAAATGGCGGCTATGGCAGGACTTAGTTTAACATTGGACCCTATGGGAATTTTTTTTCAAAATGTTTCTTCTCTGAAACCACTTGGACAGTTGAAACCAAACTGCCCAGGAATGATCATTGGAAGGTCCTCTGTTTTTTATGCCGATCGGAAATCCAAGATGGCTGCCACCACAGGTCATAGTATTAACACAGAACCATATGGGGAAAATACAGAAATATATTCTTCTCTGAAGCTATTGCACTGATTGAACCTAAACTGTGCATCAATCATTGGAAGGTCCTTTACAAACTTTGTGTTTTTTATGTTGATCATAATTCCAAGATGACTACCACTGCAGGACATAGTTTTTACATAGGACCAATTGGTTTTTTTTATTACCAGGTGAACGATACAGGCTCTTGAGAGCCTCTGGTTTAAAAATGATATGGGACTGAAAAGTTGGAAATTCTTTGAAATTTTTTTAAATGTTATCATTGTGTAAATAAAAGACTTGAGAGATGAACATTTATTTCTTTATGATTTATTTATTAAATGAAATTTTCTATTTATTTTAGAGGGCATGTGTTGTTAACAGACCTACTATTGTAAAGCTTCTGTTAGAACATGGTAAATCTGAAGCACAACTGAGATGTCCTAAGACTGGATGGGTGGCATTACATGTGGCAGCTTACAAAGGTCATAAACACTGTATACAGGTACAGAATATATTATATATAGTCAAACCTTGAACTCTTAACCTTTCCTCAGATGGATTGTTGTAAACATTTGGCCTGGTTGTGGTACCTGTTAGTTTAATTCTTGTATAACTTGATACTCAGGAAAGAATCACAGATCCTCTGAACTTTAACTCAATCAGGTTGGCTGTTCATGAAATAGATCTTCATCACTCTGTTCATGAAATAGATCTTCATTACCAGTGCCTGAAATGGACGGTCACCCGGTCGCCAAATGCGAATAGTATCTTATTCCGGCGACAAAAAGCTGCTCCAAATTAGGTAGTCACTGGCCCAACAAAAAACATTTGGGCGATTGCCTAAAAGACCGTTAAAAATTGTTGTTTTACCGAAACCGGACATTTAACTTCAACAGTAGATAACTCTTCTGTTCTAGTTGAAAACGGTTTGTTACAAGTACAGCGATTGGTCCAAATACATTTTTGTAGCCAATAAATACACAGCTAATGTAATTTACTGTTCTCCCCAATTATGTATTTTTATCGAGCCAATCAATACACGTTTCCTACACGTTTTCATGTAATACCTAAGTATTCACTAAATATTAGAAAAGAAACGTGTTTTTTTGTTTCTTTATGATTTAATTATTAAAATTGTTTAAAATCACGGACGAAGTGGAAAGTTGTGAACAATAAAGAGAATTCTGTCAACTTATAATGTTTGCGATCTGGTATCTTCCACGGTTCAGAAATTTATTCATTCAATCTGCTGCAAAATGTACATGTACGAATTTCATTTTACAGAAATCAGAAACCTTTTTGTGTCAATCCTTAGGTAATCATTGAAAAACTTTTCTCCAACAACGGAGAGAAAATCGTTGACAGTAATGTCAAACTATGGAAATGATCTGGCCTGTCACTTCTTTTAAACTTTTCATAGTTCATGTACACAGCTACATTTTAATGACAATTGGGAGTGGTTTTCTTTTTTGGAACCAGAACTTTTGTTTACAAATTAAAAAATAACAAGAAAAGTTAACAGTTGTTTATATAACAGATAATGACAGCACCGTTTGTTATTTCAACAAAGTGAGATACTTGTTTGGAATGAATAACCAACTGACATTACCCCGAACTGAGAAGTTATTTTACTTTAAAATCACTTCTTCATAGTAGATTGAAACAAGTGATGTCACTCTTCACTCTGGGGAGTGCAAGAGCGGTCCTTGTAGTGGCATTAGTCTACTCTTTTCTGGATGTCTTTAATTATGTGATCATGGCATTGATCTCCCCTTACACAAACCAGTCTTTTATTGTCCCCATCCAATGGACTAGCTTCGTTTCTTAAGACCACCCTAGCCAATGGTGTCAAGGTTGTCAAAACGGTTATAACAAGTAAATTCAGGTTTCATTTGATAGCAATATATGCATTGGGATGTTTTCGCAATTTCAGCTGCACACCTGTACCTACCAAGATTACCTTGAAGAGCCCCCACCCCCCCCCCCCCCCCCCCCCCCAACCCTCGTGAGACTAGTGAAAGAATGAATTTTAATATTATTGATAAAAAAACAATTAATCTGAAAGCTGTTTATATATTGATATCTGATGTCTTTTTTTCATAAAAAAAATGTCACAAAATGTTTGACCTTATGCCATTTGGACCAGTGACTCTAATTTTTTACTGGCCCAAAATTTTTTTTTCAGGCCAGCCAAAGGCTGACCCTCATTTCAGGCACTGCATCACTCTGTTCAAGAAATAGATCTTCATCACTCTGTTCAAGAAATAGATCTTCATCACTCTGTTCATGAAATAGATCTTCATCACTCTGTTCATGAAATAGATCTTCATCACTCTGTTCATGAAATAGATCTTCATCACTCTGTTCATGAAATAGATCTTCATCACTCTGTTCATGAAATAGATCTTCATCACTCTGTTCATGAAATAGATCTTCATCACTCTGTTCATGAAATAGATCTTCATCACTCTGTTCATGAAATAGATCTTCATCACTCTGTTCATGAAATAGAACTTCATCACTCTGTTCATGAAATAGATCTTCATCACTCGGTTCATGAAATAGATCTTCATCACTCTGTTCATGAAATAGAGCTTCATCACTCTGTTCATGAAATAGAACTTCATCACTCTGTTCAAGAAAGGTTTGAAAATACTAAAGGGGTAACCAAAAGTTATAAATCCAACAAAGGACAAACAACACAATGGCCAAAAAGTTATAAATCCAACAAAGGACAGACAACACAATGGCCAAAAAGTTATAAATCCAAAAAAGGACACAACACAATGGCCAAAAAGTTATAAATCCAACAAAGGACAGACAACACAATGGCCAAAAAGTTATAAATCCAAAAAAGGACAAACAACACAATGACCAAAAAGTTATAAATCCAACAAAGGACAGACAACACAATGGCCAAAAAGTTATAAATCCAACAAAGGACAGACAACACAATGGCCAAAAAGTTATAAATCCAAAAAAGGACAGACAACACAATGGCCAAAAAGTTATAAATCCAACAAAGGACAGACAACACAATGGCCAAAAAGTTATAAATCCAACAAAGGACAGACAACACAATGGCCAAAAAGTTATAAATCCAAAAAAGGACAGACAACACAATGGCCAAAAAGTTATAAATCCAACAAAGCACAGACAACACAATGGCCGAAAAGTTATAAATCCAACAAAGGACAGACAACACAATGGCCAAAAAGTTATAAATCCAACAAAGGACAGACAACACAATGGCCAAAAAGTTATAAATCCAACAAAGGACAGACAACACAATGGCCAAAAAGTTATAAATCCAACAAAGGACAGACAACACAATGGCCAAAAAGTTATAAATCCAAAAAAGGACAGACAACACAATGGCCAAAAAGTTATAAATCCAACAAAGCACAGACAACACAATGGCCGAAAAGTTATAAATCCAACAAAGGACAGACAACACAATGGCCAAAAAGTTATAAATCCAACAAAGGACAGACAACACAATGGCCAAAAAGTTATAAATCCAACAAAGGACAGACAACACAATGGCCAAAAAGTTATAAATCCAACAAAGGACAGACAACACAATGGCCAAAAAGTTATAAATCCAACAAAGGACAGACAACACAATGGCCAAAAAGTTATAAATCCAACAAAGGACAGATAACACAATGACCAAAAAGTTATAAATCCAACAAAGGACAGACAACACAATGACCAAAAAGTTATAAATCCAACAAAGGACAGACAACACAATGGCCAAAAAGTTATAAATCCAACAAAGGACAGACAACACAATGGCCAAAAAGTTATAAATCCAACAAAGGACAGACAACACAATGGCCAAAAAGTTATATATCCAAAAAAGGACAGACAACACAATGGCCAGCAAGTTATAAATCCAACAAAGGACAGACAACACAATGGCCAGCAAGTTATAAATCCAACAAAGGACAGACAACACAATGACCAAAAAGTTATAAATCCAACAAAGGACAGACAACACAATGGCCAAAAAGTTATAAATCCAACAAAGGACAGACAACACAATGGCCAAAAAGTTATAAATCCAACAAAGGACAGACAACACAATGGCCAAAAGTTATAAATCCAACAAAGGACAGACAACACAATGGCCAAAAAGTTATAAATCCAACAAAGGACAGACAACACAATGGCCAAAAAGTTATAAATCCAAAAAAGGACAGACAACACAATGGCCAAAAAGTTATAAATCCAACAAAGGACAGACAACACAATGGCCAAAAAGTTATAAATCCAACAAAGGACAGACAACACAATGACCAAAAAGTTATAAATCCAACAAAGGACAGACAACACAATGGCCAAAAAGTTATAAATCCAACAAAGGACAGACAACACAATGGCCAAAAAGTTATAAATCCAACAAAGGACAGACAACACAATGGCCAAAAAGTTATATATCCAAAAAAGGACAGACAACACAATGGCCAAAAAGTTATAAATCCAAAAAAGGACAGACAACACAATGGCCAAAAAGTTATAAATCCAACAAAGGACAGACAACACAATGGCCAAAAAGTTATAAATCCAACAAAGGACAGACAACACAATGGCCAAAAAGTTATAAATCCAAAAAAGGACAGACAACACAATGGCCAAAAAGTTATAAATCCAACAAAGGACAGACAACACAATGGCCGAAAAGTTATAAATCCAACAAAGGACAGACAACACAATGGCCAAAAAGTTATAAATCCAACAAAGGACAGACAACACAATGGCCAAAAAGTTATAAATCCAACAAAGGACAGACAACACAATGGCCAAAAAGTTATATATCCAAAAAAGGACAGACAACACAATGGCCAAAAAGTTATAAATCCAACAAAGGACAGACAACACAATGGCCAAAAAGTTATAAATCCAACAAAGGACAGACAACACAATGGCCAAAAAGTTATAAATCCAAAAAAGGACAGACAACACAATGGCCAAAAAGTTATAAATCCAACAAAGGACAGACAACACAATGGCCGAAAAGTTATAAATCCAACAAAGGACAGACAACACAATGGCCGAAAAGTTATAAATCCAACAAAGGACAGACAACACAACGGCCAAAAAGAAAGAGACAAAAAGACCAGCAATGATTCTCAAAACACTACAGAGAAAACTAAAGATATAGCAACCTGAACCCCATTAAAAACCAGGGTGGGGACCTGGTTTCTGCAAAAAATTAACAATGTATTTTATTGATTTGTTATTGCTTGAAAATCCTGTGTCATATACAAAATGTTTTTGAAAATTATCTAGACTGACAGAAAATACACAAACATTGCATGCAGTACACAGAATTGTTATTCTGTATTTAATATATAATAATAAATTTAAACTGGATGATAGTTTGCTTAAGGAACCAATTAAAATTTGAAATAAACACCTGTTTGTGTACTGTTGTAGTGCTGTCTCCAATTAAGATAAAAAAAATAATTGCCTATTGGATTATTACATGTACTTAAACATTAAAATGAGGCTGTTTAAAAATTGGCAGAAAAAATGTTGTGATGATGTAAAATAATTGTGATCTGATATACTTATTTAGTAAATGATTATCTGCCATATAGAACATAGTTAATATCTCCCTTAGTGAAATAGTTTAATGTTATCTCTCTGTATAAAAACTTGTCAAGATGAAGGTAAAATTTGTAAATTAACATAACCATGGTAAATAATCTCATCATACAATACCACGGGTAAATCTTTTATTGATATTTAACAGACTTTTCAAAGAAACTATATTCAAAAAAACAATATTATACAGTTGTATATCTTAAGACTATTTGGTTTACATATTCAGTTGAATACATGTTTATGAAATTGCAGGAATTATTGAAACACAATGCACCATTATTCCCGAGATCAGAAGATGGAAGTACTCCATATGAATTAGCCAAGCGATACAACAGAACAGATTGTTTACAGATTCTAAGTATGTTTTTCAATTATAAGCTAACCACATCGGTGGCATAATGGTTAGCGTATTTGCCTCGAGTGCAGTAGATCATGGGTTCAAGCACCGGTTAGGTCAAAGTCTATGAAATTGGTATTTGTTGCTTCTCCGCTAAGCACGCAGCATTAAGGAGTAAGAGCAAAGACTGGTTGGCTTGGAATCAGAATAATGTGTCCGAGTGGAGCGACATGTCTATCCGCGGACAGTTGTTTCAGTGAGCTAACACTATAAAAATCCAACTCAACGTGTTGGTCTAGAACAGAGCGGACCTCTTCATCATCTCATTGAAAATTAACTTGTTCTCGCCATGATATAGCTGAAAAATTGCTGAGTTGGCATTAAACAACAATCACTCACTCACTCACTCAATTATAAGCTTAACTTTCAAATGGCTGAAATTTTCATATACAGCATTAGCCTTTTGTTGTACATTGTATATCATATGATATAAATAGACTATATATGTATATTGTCAGCAACAGAAAAAAAAACATTGTACATTTTGGGTTGAATTTCTTATTAGATGTCTACAGCATGGTCTGTATTCGACCATTGTCTATTGCGCTTTGCTCTATGTTAGACATCGAGTACCAGGAGACTTTAAATGTCTAATAGACATATAAAACAAAGGTTTGTTTATATGTATGCCTTTATATAGTCAGTAAATGCACTGAATACAGAATGAAAAAATATACATTCTCCCTTCATTATCCTGAACTGATATAAGATGCTTGTTAGATAATTCAATGTAAAGGTTTGGTCTGTTTTTGGTAGATTTCAGTTTAATTTATGCCGTGTAAATCAAATATTGACAATTCAAAAGGAAATCATCAAGGCCATCGACTTCAACATAATGAAGTTTGATTTTGTTTCTGCAATTTGATTGGTCAAACAAAAATTGAAATGATTTGATAAGTTTTTAACTTTGCAAACAGTGCAGTTGTAAATTACTTAACCTTTGAAATAGTTTTTGCTATTTTATAATAATTGTATAGCAGGTATTTTCTGAAGAACTTCATCTCTATGATCACTGGTACACATCTATAGTACATATGTTGTTAAAGCACAGAATGGCCGTCATCTTTCATACAATATTCTGAAGCTTTATTAACATGTCAGTCAAGCTGGATATAATTTTGGCAAAATTATCCTGATTGGTGCACAATTTTATTTTATATAATTAATTCCAATGCCATGTCTTTCTCTTAATATGATTCTTGATATAGTTGTGATGTATATTTTCTATTTTTAGATTTTCCTGACAAGAGACTAGTAAGAACAAGAAAAGAATTATGGTTTCATCCTCAAATTGATAGAAAGGTAAATGATTATGTACTAAAGTTTAAGGTCAGTTTGGGGGCTTTTTAGAAAAAAAAGGATTATGTACTCAAGTTTAAGGTCAGTTTGGGGGCCTTTTTAGAAAAAAAAATCATTATGTACTAAAGTTTAAGGTCAGTTTGGGGGCCTTTTTAGAATTTGTTTATCCCCTCGCCAACAAAGTTGCGAGGGGATATAGTAACGCTACCGTCCGTCACAATCCTAATGAACACTCTAGGATCAACATCCTTCAATGGATTTTTACCAAACTTGGTACATATTTAGTCCTTAAGAGAATCTGGAACCCTATTGATTTTCAAGGTCACAGGGTCAAATTTTTACCGTATAACATCCTTGTGAACACTCTAGAATCAACATCCTTCAATGGATTATGACTAAACTTGGTACATACTTAGTCCTTAGGAGAGTCTGGAACCCTATTGATTTTCAAGGTCAAAGGTCAAGGTCACTGGGTAAATTTTTTACCGTTTAACATCCTTGTGAACACTCTAGAATCAACATCCTTCAATGGATTTTGACCAAACTTGGTACATACTTAGTCCTTAGGAGAATCTGGAACCTATTGATTTTCCAGGTCATAGGTCAATGGTCAATGTCACCGGGTCAAATTTTTACCGCATAACATCCTTGTGAACACTCTAGAATCAACATCCTTCAATGGATTTTGACCAAACTTGGTACATACTTAGTCCTTGCGAGACTCTGGAACCCTATTGATTTTCAAGGTCAAAGGTCAAGGTCACAGGGTCAAATTTTTACTGCGTAACATCCTTGTGAACACTAGAATCAACATCCTTCAATGGATTTTGACCAAACTTGGTACATACTTAGACCTTAAGAGAATCTGGAACCCTATTGATTTTCAAGGTCAAAGGTCAAGGTGACAGGGTCTAATTTTTAGGCGAGGGGATATGCCACGCTTTGCATTGCCCTTGTTTTATTATGTACTAAAGTTTAAGGTCAGTTTGGGGGCCTTTTTAAATGTAAAGAATAAATAAAAAATCACACTAAATAAATCACAACTCCATTTTAAATACTAAAATAAAAAAGACAACATGAACACCAGCATAAACTAATATAAAAGCATTATTAACACATCTTGAAGAAAACCACCTACTAGTGGTCGGTCTCTTATGGACTTATCATATGAAGTTGTATCAAGTACACCACAGGCAGGAATACAGCTGACAACTTTAGTGGTGATAGGTACTGATGGAAAAATACAACTGTCATATACCGGTATGGCAATGATCACCCTTCTAGTTCAGTTATTGTTAACTTGATTGCAATAAAATTGGTGCAGTGGGAAGCCCTTGTTGACTTGCTGTCGTTGTATCATGCTGTGTCCTACATTGCCTTTTATTTTAAGTCCAATTTTGATCAAGTTTATTTGCTTAGCTTCCTGATAAAATTTCTTGCATGATTTGACTTAGTTGTTATAGTTTTTTTTAGAAAAAAGGGTCAAAGGGAGCCAAAATGTTTACTTTTTTTTTAAGTATTTTCAAATGAATTCTGTTTGAAGTGTTCCAACAGATTTGTTGTAGCTTTTACTGTTCCATAGTAAGAGGGGACTCCTTTTTTCATATTGTAGTCTTTAATGGGGTACAATTGAACATCGTATCCTATGTAAGAATGAATATAATATTTTTTCTTACAATCTAGACTTTTTTGAACATTAAACACAAGCAAACATATGAATAATCAGGTAAGTGATACAAGCTCAGGTGGGTGAGAATCTAGTTATTATTACGAGGTAATGATACATGTCTCCATTTATAACGAACAAGGTTTATATCAAAATGATTTGATTGGTCCCCCATTAGTTTGATATAAAGGAACTTGATTGGGCCATTCTTTTCATTTAATTTTATACTGAAAGGTGACACATAATTATTTTTCAGACTGCTCAAATGTTGTTAGAAGCTCACCAAACCAAAGAAGGATTATTTTTGTTACGTAAAAACAAGAAGGATGTTAATTATCATGTCCTTACCATTTGTCATAAACACCATATATTTAATTATGAAGTCAAAGTTAAGGTAATTACAGACTTTTATTTATTAACCCTTACAATCTTAAAAAATGCTGAGTATTACAGAAAACAATTGTTACCTGCCATTATTGTTTACATCGAGTTAGAGTTTTTAAATACTTGTCTTTAAACAGGACATATTATGGTATACTGTTATTCGTTTGTCTGGCATGAACATGTTACATGCTAACTCTACTTTGCCATGACAGATTATTAAGAATGGTGATCTTGAAGGTCGTTATATATTTTATTTTATTTTTTATAGTGGCATCAGTAGCGTAATGGTTAGTGTGCTCTCCTCGAGTGCGGTAGATCGTGGGTTCGAACCCCGGTCGGGTCAAACTAAAGACTATAAAATTGGTATTTGTTGCTTCTCCGCTAAGCACGCAGCATTAAGGAGAAAGCAAAGACTGGTTGGCTCGGAATCAGAATAATGTGTCCGAGTGGAGCGACATGTCTATCCGCGGACTGTTGTTTCAGTGAGCTAGCACTATAAAAATCCAACTCAGTGGGTCTAGAACAAAGAGGACCTCATTATCATCTCATTGAAAATTAACTTGTTCTTGCCATGATAATGCTGAAAAATTGCTGAATATGCGTTAAACAACAATCACTCACTATTTTTTGATGATTTTCACATTTGCCATTAAAGAGTTAAGGGACTTGATCCAATGATAAATAATCTGTAGTTAACATGTTAACTAATTTTCTTGAACCTTTACATGATTATTATAAATGCAATAGATAATTTTGTTTCTCATGTATTTTACAACAAAAAAATTAACATACAAACTATTTTTTCGAGTTTGTTTCTTTGTATGATTTTTTTTTTATAATTGATTCAAATCATTGTTTAATAATTTTGATAACATGAAATTGTAGTACGCATACTTTGATTCTAGGATTTCAAAGGTCAGTTGGCACATTATATAGATGATGGTCCATTGTTTGACAGCTTAGAACGTCTGGTAGAACATTATCATAGAACCAAGGATGGTCTTATCACAACACTTACATGTGCACTGTCAACAAGTAAGTCCTAATTACCGTGGAGGAGAAGCGTGACAGCAATCATTAGTTATATGGCATAAAGGAACAATCATTATTCCTAATGTTCCTATCTTTGTCAATATTAGCCACAGCTTTTAAGCTTCTTTGTCAGTAGGGGCCTTCATGGCTGTGATCGTGTGGTAGTTATGTCCCCCAAACGAAGTTTGGCAGACATATTGTGTTTGCTCCGTTTCTTATTATTATTATTATTCTTATTATTATTATTCTTCTTCCTCTTTCTTTCTTTCTTCCTCCAAAAGTTTATCCGACACATTTCTCTGCGACTACTGAACGGAAATCAATGAAACTTCACAGTGTTAAGCACTATGAGTAGATGTGCAGACTACTTTCGGAATTTTCAAAATGGCCACCATTGCCATGGAAACGGCCAAAATGCTAAAAAAAATTAAAAACACAAAAATGATCATAGCAGGTTACTCGCCAAACAGAAATTGATAAAACTTGATAGGAACAACATCCACATCTAGTGGAACGAGATAAGCCAAAAAAATCGGAATTGGTTCCACAAACTTTGCCGCAGTTGCCATGGAAACAAAAAAGGGGGGATTTAAATAAATTTTGGATTCCTTTCATCAAACTTCATGAAAATTTGTAGGAATATCCACCGGTGTGTGGCAGCTTTTGGGGAGGGTTGAAAAAAATTCGAAATGGCAGCCATTGCCATGGTAACCAAGGTACAAAATGGCCGCCAAATACAAAAATCCTCTGATTTGGGCGAAATTTGGTTCCCAGGTAGAATATGATGTTGCGAATTGATTTTAATCGTTGGTTTGCTATGCCGCCAAAATACAAAAATCCTCCGATTTGGGCGAAATTTGGTTTCCAAGTAGATTATGATGTTGTGAATTGATATCCATTGTTGGTTTGCTATGGTGGCCATTTTGAATCCAAAATAGCCGCCAAAATACAAAAATCCTCCGATTTGTGCGAAATTTGGTTTCCAAGTAGATTTTGATGTTGGGAATTGATATCCATGGTTTGGGAGCCATATTATGATCCACTTTGTAGGAATATCCACTGTAGTATGTGGCAGCTTTTAGGGGTTGAAATAAATTCAAAATGGTGACCGTTGCCATGGTAACCAAGGTATAAAATGGCCACCAAATACAAAAATCCTCCAATTTGGGCGAAATTTGGTTTCCAAGTAGATTATGATGTTGCGAATTAATATTCATCGTTGGCTTGCTATGGTGCTCGGAATTGGATGAAATTTTCCAGAAATTTTGTCGGACATGTGTACACATAATTTTGAGGCTTAGAAATTTCAGAATGGCCACCGTTGCCACAAAAAACGTGAAAAATTTAATGTGAATTGGATGAAACTTAATAGAAATGTTGTTTGGCATGTGTATAAATGGTTTTGAGGCTTGGAAATTTCAAAATGCCTGCCATTGCCATGGAAACCACAAAAACACTCAATTTAACACAAAGGTGAATAACAACCATATCTTTTCAGACTTAGTATGCAAATAGCTATCTAATATTTGCTTATTAATCTAATAGTGTATGACAAACATCTTTTGCATTTGGTTTCATGGTAATAATATAGTCTTCTAACATCTCCATTACTGGTGTTGTAGATGATGACAGACAATTGAAGCCATTTTTTTTTTGCTTTGCTTACTAGTTTATTGTAGCACATTGTAGGGTAACATAACAAAGAAGCCCTACTATAGACATGATAGAGTCAAAAACTGGGCTCTAATTATTTCTTGCTATGTTCTCACACTATTCTTCATTCATACCACTAGTACTTGTATTGTTCATTTGGGGGACATTTGTAACGCTCTGCATTACAGTAACCAATATTTGGATTTGCAATCGGAGCTTATCACCACTGATGTTTTGAGTTTGAATCCCGCTCAGGGCGAGGTGTACAACATAATAAGATAAAGTTTGTACATGAGTTGCGGCAGGTCGGTGGTTTTATCCGGGTCCTCCGATTTCCTTCACCAATAAAACTGACTACCAAGATATAACTGAAATATTTTTGATAGTGGCATTAAAAACCATAAACCAAACCATCTTTGTCAGTATCGACCTCAGTTTTAGATATAACCACCAAAAAAGAAAGTAAATAGTAGGTTTACAACCTAATCAAAAATAAATGAATGACTTTGATTTACAGTTGATTTGGTAAAACTAATTATTTTGTTTTAAGTGAATGTATGTTGAAATTCTTTTATTAAATGTTGGGTTTTTTTTTGTTCAGGTGAAACAGTTGTTCCCCTTATTCCAGATGACTTTGAAGATTATTATAACATAGCTGATACCGACAAAGGTAAATTGTATTATAATCAGATTACTTTGAAGATTATTATAACATAGCTGATACCGACAAAGGTAAATTGTATTATAATCAGATTACTTTGAAGATTATTATAACATAGCTGATACCGACAAAGGTAAATTGTATTATAATCAGATTACTTTGAAGATTATTATAACATAGCTGATAATGACAAGGGTAAATTGTATTATAATCAGATTACTTTGAAGATTATTATAACATAGCTGATACCGACAAAGGTAAATTGTATTATAATCAGATGACTTTGAAGATTATTATAACATAGCTGATAATGACAAAGGTAAATTGTATTATAATCAGATTACTTTGAAGATTATTATAACATAGCTGATACCGACAAAGGTAAATTGTATTATAATCAGATTACTTTGAAGATTATTATAACATAGCTGATACCGACAAAGGTAAATTGTATTATAATCAGATTACTTTGAAGATTATTATAACATAGCTGATAATGACAAAGGTACATTGTATTATAATCAGATTACTTTGAAGATTATTATAACATAGCTGATAATGACAAAGGTACATTGTATTATAATCAGATTACTTTGAAGATTATTATAACATAGCTGATAACAACAAAGGTACATTGTATTATAATTAGATTTAAATTTTGTAATTATATTTCAATTTTCCATCTTGATGGTTTTTTTTTTAAACAAATCAATGAAAAAATCATGTTTTACAATTTTAATTGTCACTTGGATAGTATACTTAACTTAACTGATTTTTTTCATTTGTAGTTTCCCTTGACCAATTGAAAGCTATTACCTGCTGCACCAGGCATAGCTTAATGTCTGCTGGAAATGTGTCAATCTGTGAACATATTCTTTCTCCTTTCCCAGTTATTTTATTCACAATTTTGAGGGGTCGTCGTGGCCATGATCGTATGTTAGTTGGATTTACAACTACCTATGCAATCAGTGCCTATCACTACTGATGTTGTGAGTTCGAATCTCGATCTGGGCGAGGTGTACAACATCATGTGATCAAGTTTGTCAGTGACTTGCGACAGATCAGTGGTTTTCTCCGGGTCCTCCAGTTTCCACCACCAATAAAACTGACCGCCACAATATAGCTGAAATATTGTTGAAAGTGGTGTTAAACACCACGAAACAAGCAAACAATTTTGAATGAAAACAAACCATAATGTGATATTGTGATCTTCCCCTATGCCCTCACCCAAATAACATATAAAAAAATTGTCCCCTTTGAATGGTCCATTTTTGAAAATGTCACTTTCACATGAAAACACCAGAAATATAAGGAGGATGCAAATATATAGAATTCAAAGTTTTATTTTCCTTCTGTTTAATAAATTTATTTTACAATATTTATTTTTAAATATTATGTAAGATAATTTTCAATTGATGTATAAATCCATATTAATTATAAGAGTTATCTGAATTTGTAGGTAGACCTAATTTACCTCCCCGTCAAAACAGCAATGAAGATATTTATGATACAGCTGAAGATGGTGTACCACCAACTCCACCACCGGTTCCAGCTACCAATGTGAGAATAAGTAGATAAATTTGACCTATATACAACCTCTTTAAGCTCATTGCCTCTTTATTTATTGTCTGTCTGTTTTTTATGTTTTTTTTCCTTTATCACGAGAGAGACTTGTTTTATCTCAACTGATCAAACGCTGTGTCACCTGCCGTGTGAGCATTTACCATCAGATGACAGCTGTTGTCTGTCATTAGATTTTCACATCTTAATCTTCTGTCTTGAAACCACCAGCTCAATTTGAATCAATCTTTGCTTTAGCATATTCTTCTTCTTCTTTACTAAGCACACCACACAGCATTAAGGAATGAGAGAAAAGTGGTAGGCTCAGTCAGGATAATATTTAGAAGTGGAGCTACAAGTCTACCTACAGACTTTCATTCAGTGCACTAGTAATACATAAAGAAATCAAGCCAAACTTGTTGATCTAGTACAAAACAAACATCATAAGGGTCTTAAAACTTAACCCAAGATGGCTGCCATAGCTAAAAATAAGATTTCTTCAAATAAATGAATTGTGACATGTCATGTTTGATTAGGATTAGATGTTGATAATTATATATTGTTTATACCTTACCTCCTAACATTATATTTTACTCTAGCCTCCACCTAAGAAGGGGATGTCAGTTGAGGTGAAGGAAGAAAGAAAAGACGAAGTTTGGAATATTATTGACAAAAAAGACATTAAAATTTGTATGTATAATTTTCCATATTGGTATAAGTAATGTTATGACGACTTAGTTAAAAGTTGTAATACAATTGAACAAATTCTTAATCTTAATTTTCTATTATTTAGCACAAAATTAACAGCTGAAAATATATAAAAATATTGTATAAGATTTATATTTCCAATTTAAACACAATAAATTCTGTTGTTGTATATGAAAATTTTATGATTAAATTATAAAAATATTTTTAATTATGCAAGTTTTGTGGATATCTATATGAATTTGTATTCTTTCCAGAAAAAGTGTGAAAAAAAAATGACAACATTTTTTTTTGTAAATTAAATTATGGCAGTGTATTTAATTTTTTCAGTGGAAAATGAGAATATTCTTAGTTTTAAAAAGTTTAATGTTGACTATTTTTTTATATTTTCAGTGGAAAAACTAGGAGAAGGAGAATATGGGGAAGTTAAGAAAGGAAAACTATCTAAGAGGGATCGTAAAGGAAAAAGACATACTGTAAATATATATTATAGTACATTGTATAACATATCTTAATTGAGCCATCATATGGTAGTTAGATTACCTCTACCAATACAATCAGTGCCTATCACCACTAAAATTGTGAATTTGAATCCTGTTCATGGTCAGGTGTACTCGATATAATATTATGTAATAAAGTTTGTTAGTGACTTGCGACAGGTCGATGGTTTCCTCCATATACTCGACCAATAAAACTGACAATCACAAACAATGTAACTGAAATATTGTTGACAGTAGTATTAAACATCTATGACTTATAACCTATTTAACCTGAACATCAAAAGAATTTATTTTGTTTATAGAAGAGACATGTGCTTTCATCTCAGTTATTTTTAATTTGAGATTTAATGTGATGTTGGGGTTAGGGTTATGGTATTTAATGCCACTTTCAACATTATTTTAGTTATATCATTGCGGTCAGTTTTATTGGTGGAGGTAACCAGAGAAAACCATTGACCTGCTGTAAGTCACTGACAATTTTAACACATAATGTTGTATCGAGTACACCTCACTATAAATGGGATTCAAACTCACAACTCTAGTGGTGATAGGCACTGATTATACAGGAAGTTGTAAATCCAACACCATTATGAAAACGATCACTACGGCGCCATTATGTTTGGTATCAATCTAATTAAATTTAGTTTTTTATTAAATCATTTAATCTTTTCTTTTCAATATTAATTTTTTCAAACCATAAACTAACATCTCATGACATCCCATATGGGATCATATCAGGAGTCAACCTACCAATTGGCCATCTAATGACATCCCATATGGGATCATATCAGGAGTCAACCTACCAATTGGCCATCTAATGACATCCCATATGGGATCATATCAGGAGTCAACCTACCAATTAGCCATCTAATGACATCCCATATGGGGTCATATCAGTAGTCATATTTTCAATCTACCAATCACCCATTAGTAATAA
Organism: Bathymodiolus septemdierum; assembly: GCA_963383655.1. Lineage (NCBI taxonomy): Eukaryota > Metazoa > Mollusca > Bivalvia > Mytilida > Modiolidae > Bathymodiolus > Bathymodiolus septemdierum. The sequence goes on along the minus strand of OY726519.1, from coordinate 16,455,668 downwards.
AGTATTATCACACGATGAGAGTTGTCTGATTGGTCAATATATTTATACTATCTTCCCTATAGGACAGTCAAAGATGATTGAAGGTTTACCTGACATGTCCTCATATGGGATGTCATTAGATGTTAGTGTGTTGACAAAGAAAAGCAATTCAAATGGATTTCATGTGTAGATTTTGTCTAACAGTTCAGCTGAATACCAGGTATTACATTTGGTGAAAGAAACATCTGGTACATTGAATTCTATCATATACTTTTGGTGATAATTATTATATTTGAATGTTAAGTTTTGTTTTCAGGTTGAAGTGGCCATTAAAACATTTCATTCAGAGCTTGGTAACGATGCAGCATTAAAGAGCATTAAAGAGGAAGCTAAGCTGATGGCATTGCTGAAGAATGATTTTATTGTAGAATTATATGGAGTTTGTGACTCACCATTTATGTTGGTAAGAAGTTTACACAATTTCTTAGTCAATTGACTTTTGCGCATATTAATGAAGATATTTAGGAGATAACTGTATTGTATTTGAAAATTTCAAGGCATCAATTGGAGATTTGATGGTTGCAAATTTAGTTTACTGGCGATGTGATAGCGGACCCAGTAAATGGATATTTGCGACCATTCAATCGACAATTGATACCGTGACAATTACACCATTAAATCAACAATTGATGCTGTGAAATTTTCAAATACAATACAGTTATCTCCATTCTAATGTAATAATGTGTATAGATGTGTATTTCCACATTATTGACAAGATGATGTAAGTGGTAATCAGCTAAAATTTTAAAAATATCTTATGCTATTTCAACCATGAAATTGATACCGTGAAAATTACACCATTAAATTGACAATTAATGCTGTGAAATTTTCAAATACAATACAGTTATCTCCATTCTAATGTAATCGTGTGCATTGCCACACTATTGACAAGATGACGTAAGCGGTAATCAACTAACATTCTAAATATATCTCATGATATTTCAATTGTGGAATTGATACCTTGAAAATTACAGCATTGTCCAATCACAAACCAGGAATATTAAACAACTACATTAGAATTATTTATCCTTATATTGGTTTTACAATTTCAAGATGGTAAATATGGCAATGCCAAGCTGTTCATATCAACCTCTACAGATAATAATTTTATACTGAGCAAATTTAAGACTGATAATATCACCCTGTATTTCTTACTTAGATTTCCCCTGTCCTAAACCACAGGAAATATTGTGTACCTCTACTGTCTTTACAAGAGAAATAATGGGTTCTTATTAGAAACACCACAAATGGTTAGGTCTCAAAAACCTGATTCTCATCTTCAATGTATTTACCAATAAATGATTAAGATTTGAAAAAGGGAAATTTATAGTATGCTGTACGTCAAAAATTTAAATAGTCTTACTTTATATCTCTAAATTTGGAACTATATCCAATGAATAAGATGTCATTAGTTTCTTGGTCTCGCCTGCAACAAAAGTCACAGAAGGCAAGACATAGGTATTGCTGTACCAGTGATTGCAGCAACAACAATGTCAATTGTTTGTGGTTAGATCTGTTTCTCCCTTACCATATAACCTAGGCTGTTTCTCCCTTACCATACAACCTAGGCTCACCAATTTTGGTCCACACATTGATCATCGTGGGTACATATCAGTCGGGCATGTGTCACATGACCTGGACCTCATTTCATGATCTAAACTTTGTTAAATTTGTGTCAGATTTTCATGATTGGGGTCAGTTTTTCCATTACTTACAATCTAGGTTCTTCTTATTTGGTCCACACATTGATCATGGAGGGTACATGTCAATCAGACATGTGTCACATCATGGAGGGTACATGTCAGTCAGACATGTGTCACTTTGCTGTGAACTCCTTTTCATTGTCTACTGACTTTGTTAAATTTACATCAAGTTTTCATGATTGTGGTCAGTTTCTCAATTACCATACAATCTGGGATTTTTGGTTGTGGGGGGTACATGTTTATTTTTATCCTTATGTAACCTAATGACAGTTTCCTAGTACTTTTTATTTTCTGGAAAACATTGACACAAACGATTTGTAATTAACATTGATTTGTGTCCACACTTGTTTTATATATTCATTACATGTGTACCTTTGAACAGGTTGAGGAGTACATACCAGATGGCTCTATGTTAGATTATTTAATCAAAAATGGTGAGAAGAAAGTAAAGGTAGACAAATTAAAACTTTGGGCAGCGCAAATAGCTTATGGCATGCAGTATCTAGAGAAGAAGAAAATTGTACACAGAGATCTTGCTGCTAGAAATATACTTGTCATGAATATTTCACTGGTATGTACCCTATATCTATGATACTTGTCATCACTTAATCTACTGTGATTGTAACTGTATAAAAAGTAGTTGTTGATATTTATCCCTTGTTTCTTTGTCACATTTATAATTATACCCCCGCTCCCGAAGGGAGAGGAGGGTATACTGTTTTACCTCTGTCCGTCTGTCTGTCCTTCCATCTGTCCAAGATATTTTTCGTCACATTTTTCTCAGTAACTGTTGATGACAGAAATCTGATATTTGGTCACAAGCATCATATAGGTATACCATATTGTGGGTAGCGTTTTTGGACCCGTCAGATTCCTACTTCCTGTTTGCCGACTTAGTTGATTTTTTATACACATTGAACATATATGCTCATTTTTCGTCACATTTTTCTCGGCAATTATTGATGGCAGAAATCTGATATTTGGTCACAAGCTTCATATAGGTACCTCATAACGTGGGAAGCGTTTTTGGACCCATCAGATTCCTACTTCCTGTTTGCCGACTGTTGATTTTTATACACATTGAACATATATGCTCATTTTTCGTCGCATTTTTCTCAGCCACTATTGATGGCAGAAATCTGATATTTGCTCACAAGCTTCATATAGGTACCCCATATCGTGGGAAGCATGTTTGGACCCATCAGATTCCTACTTCCTGTTTGCCGATTTTGTTGATTTTTATACACATTTAACATACATTTGTATATGCACATTTTTCGTCGCATTTTTCTAAGCAACTATTGATGACAGGAATCTGATATTTAGTCACAAGCTTCACATAGGTATGCCATATTGTTTTTGGACCTGTCAGATTCCTACTTCCTGTTTGCCAACTTAGTTGGTTTTTATACACATTGAACATATATGCACATTTTTATACCCCCGCTCCCCGAAGGGGGAGGGGGGTATACTGTTTTACCTCTGTCCGTCCGTCCAAGATATTTTTCGTCGCATTTTTCTCAGTAACTGTTGATGGCAGAAATCTGATATTTGGTCACAAGCATCATATAGGTATACCATATTGTGGGTAGCGTTTTTGGACCCGTCAGATTCCTACTTCCTGTTTGCCGACTTAGTTGGTCTTTATACACATTGAACATATATGCACATTTTTCGTCACATTTTTCTCAGCAACTATTGATGGCAGAAATCTGATATTTGGTCACAAGCGTCATATAGGTACCCCATATCGTGGGAAGCGTTTTTGGACCCATCAGATTCCTACTTCCTGTTTGCCGATTTTGTTGATTTTTATACACATTTAACATACATTTGTATATGCACATTTTTCGTCGCATTTTTCTAAGCAACTATTGATGACAGGAATCAGATATTTGGTCACAAGCTTCATATAGGTATGCCATATTGTGGGAAGCGTTTTTGGACCCATCAGATTCCTACTTCCTGTTTGCCGACTTTGTTGATTTTTATACACATTGAACATATATGCTCATTTTTCGCCGCATTTTTCTAAGCAACTATTGATGGCAGAAATCTGATATTTGCTCACAAGCTTCATATAGGTACCCCATATCGTGGGAAGCATTTTTGACCTGTCAGATTCCTACTTCCTGTTTGCCAAAGAGCGGGGATATCATAGGTGAGCATTAGCTCACAGTTCATCTTGTTCGTCACATTTTTCTCAGCAACTATTGATGGCAGAGATCTGATATTTGGTCACAAGCTTCATATAGGTACCCCATATCGTGGGAAGCGTTTTTGACCCGTCAGATTCCTACTTCCTGTTTGCCAAAGAGCGGGGATATCATAGGTGAGCATTAGCTCACAGTTCATCTTGTTTGTCACATTTTTCTCAGCAACTATTGATGGCAGAGATCTGATATTTGGTCACAAGCTTCATATCGGTACCCCATATCGTGGGAAGCATTTTTGGATCCATCAGATTCCTACTTCCTGTTTGCCGACTTTGTTGATTTTTATATACATTGAACATACATTTTGTATATGCCCATTTTTAGTCGCATTTTTCTCAGCAACTATTGATGGCAGAAATCTGATATTTGGTCACAAGCTTTATATAGGTACCCCATATCGTGGGAAGTGTTTTTTGACCCGTCAGATTCCTACTTCCTGTTTGTCGAAGAGCGGAGGTATCATAAGTGAGCATTAGCTCACAGTTCATCTTGTTTTTTTGGATGTAATGTGGTATGCTGTTGTGTATCTGATTGTTAGCACACCGTACAAATAAATCGTTGTCTTTTCCTGGAAATTTCAACACAACATTAATATTTAGCTAATTTTTATTATTAGCTCCCCTGCCTACAAACCACTTTCTGTATACATTTTGTATGTCAGTTTCATATTCTTAAGTTAGCAACTAGTCTTTTATCTTATGAAAGAGTTATGGTCCCTTGTGAACTTTCAACTTTACAGAAGATACATATACTTAAGCTTGGCTGATATAATTATTCTTCTGCAATAATTACAGAAACTAGGTGTCTCGAACTTCCGATAGCTCGAACACATTTTGATAGTCCCTTCGAGTTCGAGCCAGCAAAGTTCTACTCTACTTAAGCTAAGATGGTAAAATGTCAAAATTACTCTTCTGTAATAATATTGTTGTGACAATCATGTCAAAGTAAACGTGACAAACAAGTGGAGGTATTCTCAACACAACGTTACATGCAGTCAAGTTATGATACAAGTTTCAAAATGACATCTTTTTAGCTCACCTGACCCAAAGGGTCAGGTGAGCTATTGTCACCACTGGTCGTTCGTTGTCCGTCCGTTCGTTAAATTTTCACATTTTAATCAACTCCTCTGAAGCCACTGGGCCAATTTGAACCAAACTTTGGTGGAATGGTCCTTGGATGGCCCCCTTTCAAAATTGTGTCCGGTGATCCCGACTTCCAACCAAGATGGCCGCCAAGCTAAAAATAGAAAAAAGGGGGGATGAAATTTTAATTGTCCATTGCTGCTTTAGTATAAGTCAAAATGAGCTCAAATTTTAACTGCAGCTACATGACAATGAGTAGTTTAACATATAGTCGGGGTTTATCTGTGAAATTTTTCTTTCAGCCAATTTATACCGATTATGCAAATTAGGCATATTTTGATAAAAGATCACATTTAAATCTTCTTCTCTGAAACCGCTGAACCAAATTAAACCAAATTTGGCTGGGATAATCGTTGGGTAGTAGTCCCATTTCAAAATTGTGTCCGATAGCCCCGCCTTCCATTCAAAATGGCTGCTGTTACTAAAAATAGAAATTTCTTTAGTTGTCCATTGCTGCTTTATTATAAATCAAAATGAACTAAAATTTTAACTGCAGCTACATGACAATGAGTAGTTTAGCATATATTCTGGGTTTTTCTGTGAGATTTTTTCAGCCAGTTTATTCCGTTTAGGAATATTATGAGAAAAAAATCACATCAAAATCTTTTCCTCAGAAATTTGAATTGAAATGATCTTTGGGTGGCCCACTTTCAAAATTATGTGTAGCACCCCCATTTTCTATCAACTTTAAATTGAAAACCAGGTGAGCGATTACAGGCTCCTGGGAGCCTCTAGTTTTTGTGTGTTATACATTGTACTGGTAAAGACACTTTGACAGTTAATTTTCAACCCTTATTGTCATTTTGAATAAAAATTATTGACAGTCATTATATGATATCATTGTTTGACAAAGACATGATACAGTTAAATCTTGAAAAACTAAATGTAACACAAGACAACACATAAATTAGTTCATATGCTCACTTAAGTGTTAAAGCACAGCACCACATTTTTGTGTTGTACATCTTTTAGATGATTTTTATATATAATTATATAAGCAATTTGTTTTTTGACTGTTTTTACCTGCGTCACCGAAGGCGGAAGCAGGTCTAGGAATTGCTTTCTCCGTCCGTCCGTATGTACATCCGTTCCAGCAAGGCAGTACTTACTTAGTGTAATCTGTAACTCAAACAGTTTTATATCAATATTATTCAAATTTTGCACAGTGTTTGTATACATATTGAAGATGTGCACCTCCTATTATGAGCTGATTTGAAAAAAAAAATTCATATATTTTCTGTATGCTGAACTTAGTCATTTTTTATCACTATATGTCATGGATGGTACCTAGTTGGTGTAATCTAAAACTCCAACAGTGTTCAATCAATATTATTCAGACTTTGGACAGTGTTTGTATACATATTGAAGATGTGCACCTCCCATTATGAGCTGATTTGAAGATTTTTTTCATATATTTTCTGTATGCTGAACTTAGTCATTTTTTATCACTATATGTCATGGACGGTACCTAGTTGGTGTAATCTAAAACTCTAACCATGTTCAATCAATATTATTCAGACTTTGCACAGTGTTTGTATACATATTGAAGATCTGCACCTCCAATTATGGGCTGATTTGACAATTTTTTTCTTTAATTTCCTGTATGTTGAACTTGGTCATTTTTTATCACTATATGACATTGACAGTACCTAGTTGGTGTAATCTAAAACTCTAACCATGTTCAATCAATAGTATTTAAACTTTGCACAGTGTTTTTGTACATATTGAAGATGTGCACCTCCTATTATGGGCAGATTTGACAAATTTTTTCGTACATTTTCCGTATGTTGAACTTAATAAAGTCATTTTTTATCACTGTATGACATTGACTGTACCTAGTTGGTGTAATCTAAAACTGCAAGTGTTCAATCAATATTATTCATACTTTGCATAGTGTTTTTAGACATACTGAAGACATGCACCTCCTATTATGGACAGTTTTGACAAATGTTTTCTCATATTGTTTGCATGTTGAACTTGTTATTTTTTTTTATCACTCTATCACATGGCCTAGTATGTGTAATCTGAAACTCAAAAAGTGTTCAATTAATATTATTCAAACTTTGCAGTGTTTATATACATATTGAAGATGTTCACCTGTTATTATACTCCCACAAACAAAGACTGGGGTATAAAGGAATCATGTCCATCTGTCTGTCTGTCTGTCCATCCAGATTTTGTGTCCAGGCATATATCAGTGACAGTGTATAAAAATGCATACATTACTGGAATGTTTTGCAGCGATGTAGGTCCAGACACGATATTGGTCTTGTTTTTATTGGTGTGTTGAAAAGATCATGCACATTACTAACTGACAAATTTTTAATCTTTTCTTCCACTTTTAGGTTAAAATCAGTGACTTTGGGTTGTCAAGAGCATACTCAGATGAAAGTAGCTACTACAAAGCCAGTAAAGGAGGGAGGTGGCCTATCAAATGGTTAGTTAGATTACAGAAAAATACAAATTCTATCTGTTTTGCTTTTCCTTGTACATGGTCAAGATTATGTAGACCTCTGTTATCACTTATTTGCTCTTATTTTTTCTACCGGCTGTCATCTGTCAAATATTTAACACCCCAAAATACATTTTCCTTTCACCAATGGGATAGATTATTTTTTTATTAGTGTACAATAAAAAAAACATATACTATCATTTTATACTGTATACAGCTTTGTACATTTGTCAGTAAATTGAGATGGGATGGGTTGTGGTGTTTAATATCACTTTCAACGATATTTCAGTTATATCAGTTTTATTGACGGAGGAAACCGGAGTACCAGAGAAAACCACAGACTTGCCGCAAGTCACTGACAATCTTTATCACATAATGTTGTATCGAGTACACCTCGCCTGAGCACGATTCGAACTCACAATGTTAGTGGTGATAGACATTGATTGCATAGGTAGTTGTAAATCCAACTGCCATACTATCATGGCAACTTGGGCCCCATTAGTAAATTTGAACTGGATTATTTTGAATCATTGACTATAGACCAACTAAGTTATATTCTGTAAACTTGTTTAACCACTTTGAGATTTATGTATCATTTCTTATGGGAGTGCATGTCTTTTGTTTCTTTATTTTATCCCTTTCCTGTGAATAATGCCCTTGTCTATTGTTATAATAGATAGTTATGAATACAAGCCTTACATGTCTTTATACCCTCCGCAAACAAAGTTTGGGGGGGTATATAGGAATCACCCTGTCCGTCCATCCGTCCATATGTCCGTCCATCTGTCCGTCCGTCCATGTACCTTGTAAGCGCAACTCCTCCTAAACGGCTTATTGGATTTTTATGAAACTTTACACATTTGTAGTACACTACCTGCAGATATGCATGAAGTAATATGGTTGCTGTCCAAAATTTAAAAGGGGAGATAATTCAACCTATACTTTCACGAAAAGGGGGGGAGGGCATGTACCTTGTAAGCGCAACTCCTACTAAGCTGCTTATTGAATTTTTATGAAACTTTACACAGTTGTAGTACACAACCTGCAGATGTGCATGAAGGAATACCGTTGCTGGCTAAAATCTTAAAGGGGAGATAATTCAACTTATACCTTGTAAGTGCAACTCCTCCTAATCGGCTTATTGGAGTTTTGTGAAACTTTACACAGTTGTAGTACACTACCTGCAGATGTGCATGAAGTAATATGGTTGCTGTCCAAAATTTAAAAGGGGAGATAATTCAACTTATACTTTCACGAAAAGGGGGGGAGGGCATGTACCTTGTAAGTGCAACTCCTACTAAACTACTTATTGAATTTTTATGAAACTTTACACAGTTGTAGTACACAACCTGCAGATGTGCATGAAGGAATACTGTTGCTGTCTAAAATTTAGAAGGGGAGATCATTCAACTTATACTTTCATGAAAAGAGGGGTCGTGTATCTTGTAAGCGCAACTCCTCCTAAACGGCTTATTGAAGTTCTGTGAAACTTTACACAGTTGTAGTACACTGCCTGCAGATGTGCATGAAGGAATATGGTTGCTGTCCAAAATTAAAAAGAGGAGATAATTCAATTTATACTTTCACGAAAAGAGGGGGCATGTACCTTGTAAGTGCAACTCCTACTAAACTGCTTATTGAATTTTTATGAAACTTTACACAGTTGTAGTACACAACCTGCAGATGTGCATGAAGGGCTACTGTTGCTGTCTAAAATTTAGAAGGGGAGATAATTAACTTGCTAGTATACCTGTATTCCAAAGTTTGAACATCATAGCATTGCAAGCGGGGGGTATCACTCAGTGAGGTCACTCACAGTTCTAGTTTGTTTCTTACTTTTAGTCTTTCAACTTCATTATTCATTTCAATGAAATCTTTGTTTTTTTATTTAAGGTATGCTCCTGAATGTGTGAATTATGGTAAATTTACTCATAAAACTGATGTATGGAGTTACGGAGTAACACTGTGGGAAATGTTTAGCTATGGGGATCAGCCGTATGGAGATAAAAAGGGAATTGAGGTATGTTTTTAATTCTCTTTCAGCAGTGAATGTGTTCTAGTGGTGTAAAAACAAAAATAAAATGAAAAACAAAAAAATACCACACCATCGGAATGATTCCAAAATCCCATCGAAAGATCGCAGAAACAGAGGCAAAACGGATAACATGACACACACACACATGACCGCTCACTTTCCTGGCTTGGCACAGGTACTTCAGTCCAATGCAAAGTACTTTAATTTGTTTTATCCAGGAAGAAATAATCCTTTTATTAATTAATTTTAAAAGCAGTTGTCCAAATCTTCATATCAAAATAATAAATTCAGATTTATGTAATAATTATAATATGAAATATTACATATTGACAGGTTATACAGTTCATAGAGGATGGTCATAGATTAGAAGTGCCTAAAGCCTGTCCTCGAGTCACTTATCAGGAAATGCTTAAATGTTGGAAGACAAAACCAGAAGAACGACCTACTTTTAGTGACCTTTCCATCCATTTTGAAACAGCAGACGAATATGCTGATATTAGAGATGTAAGGAAAATGAAAGGGAGAAACTAGAATGAATGCCATCTTGTTTATAATTATATACATTGGAGAAACTAGAAATGAATAAACCCATCTTGTTTATAATTACAGTTGAATCTCGTTATGTCAAACTCTGTTTACTCGAAATTGCGGTTATGTCGAAATTTTTCTGAATTTAAATTTAGTGCTTTTCAACTTAATTTACTCCTCTTATCTCAAATTTCGACAGGTATCTCAAAGTTGTTTTTCAGTCTCTAATATACAAATACGTACAAATGATGATCAATATATTGTAAATGACTGACTACAATAGTTTGCATCCACTTTCATCAAACTTACCTGACAGAGTTGCCTATCTTACTAAATCCCTCACTCTCCTTAAGTCGAATTTCGGATAGCTCAAAATTTTGCAACAGTCCCGCGAACTTGGAGATAACAAGATTCAACTGTAGTTACATTGGGGAAACTAGAAATGAATGAATGCCATCTATTTATAATTGTTTACATTCATCTATTCAACATTCATATTGTTATTGTTTACAATTTTATATTGTATTTTTATATGAATATTTGTTTTTGTTATATATAATTTTATGTAAATGAAGTATGCAGTTTAAATGAAGAACTATTTTTTTATGCAAATTAAGATATGAACACATCAAAATATAGACATACAAAGTATTTACGATGATGGAAATTGAGTAAGATATTAAAGGAAGTTATTCTGGGTATATTTATGAATTGAAAATAAGTTTTTTTTTAATAAATGGTACATTGGTTTCAAAACAAATATTTTCTGTGATAATACATCTAGTTTTCTACATAGGATATAGATTATTTTGTCTTGTGATCCAGTAATTGTAATTGTCATCAGTATAAAAAGAAGTTTTAAACAGTGATGTTCAACCATCCCACAGATATCAAACACCTACCTCTGACCTCAAGTCATTAAACACAAACAAGACCATGACATATACTGATGGAAATCTAAATCTTGAGGCAGTAATATGTTTCTATCTCCAAGCTTGAGGCAGTAATATGTTTCTATCTCCAAACTTGAGGCAGTAATATGTTTCTATCTCCAAGCTTGAGGCAGTAATATGTTTTTATCTCCAAGCTTGAGGCAGTAATATGTTTCTATCTCCAAGCTTGAGGCAGTAATATGTTTCTATCTCCAAGCTTGAGGCAGTAATATGTTTCTATCTCCAAGCTTGAGGCAGTAATATGTTTCTATCTCCAAGCTTGAGGCAGTAAAATGTTTCTTTCAAGGAACAATATCTTCAATGAACAATTACATTGTAATTCTCTTACCGATTTCCAAAAAGACAATAAAAGCTAGACATCATCTGTGGGACTCACAAAGCAAACAATATATACATTGTATTGTGTAATGACATTGACACAAATCAGAAACTATATAACTACCTACAGAGAGTATCAAACATTGTAACAATGATTGTAAAGTGATATGACTGGTCAAAATCATATTGATTTGACAACATGTACATGACACTAAACAGACATTACATATTTAGTTTCCTTTGCTTTATAATGGTGAACAAGTTGGTATCATTCATCATATAAAATCATTGACTTTATTCAGTTTTGTAGTGTCTTAATGATGTTCATACAGTATATATTTAATTCTTGTATACTCCAGCATTGATAGTTAGTTATTGTTTTTAATTTTATTTCTGACCATGCTGATTTTTATTTTTTCACTATTACAAAAATTATCTTTTTTTTTACCTCATTATTCAGTGTATGATTCTATGTTGGGAACATTTTACATCTTAAATGGAGTGTTGGGATGTTTGAAAAAATTTTGAAAAGCGACCACCCACGGACCATCCCAACCAAATTTGGTTTAATTTGGTTCTGTAGTTTCAGAAGAAAAGATTTAAATGTGAAAATTTATGACGTACGAGGTATGGACGGACGGACGGACTACGACGGATGCCAAGTGATGACAAAAGCTCACATGGCCTTTGAACAAGTGAGCTAAAAAATTAAGGTGTTAACATTTTAAATATGAGTTATGCATATTAAATAGATGTATGGTATTAGATGCTGATAAAGACAACTAATGGTTTTGATCAAATTCACAGATATGAAAATTCCTATTTTTCCATAGATTTTTATACTAGTAGTTCATTTTGTATATTTTATATTTGCATTTATTTTATTAGCATTTTTTGTGTATTTCACACAATGATATAGTGCGCATGTTGACATAATCAATCAAATAAGTCGTTGCTATATATCATATGATGTTATTGTTAATGACCCTGACATTAAGGTTTATGACACAGTTTGTGTTTGTCTTATACTTCTGTAACAAGATGCACATTTTAGCTGCAGTTGTTGTTACCCATACTTTTAAAATTTCTACATAGTATTTTTTTTCTTAATAAATTGTAATTATTTTTTAAAGATTTTTATTTACCATTTAGGGGGTGACCAATCTTTTGGCAGATTCGAGTTCTGGCATCATTAAATTTATCTTTAGTAGACAAAAGACTTATGCTTTCTATTATTCAGTAATATATATTCTACAGTATAGCCTCGTTAAACCACCACCATCTGTCCAGCCAATTTAGGCATTATAACGAGTTTGGCGATAAACTGAGTAAGGACAGAAAACCTGAAGTCGAACAGTTTATTTTAAATTTGGAATGACTGACGGTTTGATTTTGACAAGTTTACCAGAAATGAGTATTATCACTTACAATTTTAATATATATTCTAATATATAAGTTTCATTTTGACAGTTGTAGAAACTTTCGGCATTTGTAAATTTAACAGAATTTATTTTATCGAATTTGAAAAGAAAGAAAATCTTCTGAAATTACGTTATTAGCATGTATACTAGCAATTTCCTTTAATTTATATTAAATTCGTTTTTACGTCTTACAAATATTTACTCCATTTTATTTTCAATTTTTGTTTATCACAACTAAAAAAAGAACAATAAAGTTTTTTTCTCACTCGTTGTCGTGTCACAAGATTAATCCTGTCCCCGGGGCAAATGTACAGTTAACTTATAGATAATTGATCATTAATTGTTTAAAAAAAGGTGTTTATTGAAGCAAGGGTGTTATACTTTAATTGAAAAATGTTTATATAACACTTAGAAGCGTGTCACTGTCAGTGTATGGTTTGGAAGTAAATTTGATTTCTATAGCTGGAATTTGTTAAAATCAATTCACATATAAACATTTCTGTCGTTTTTACGCATGCATTCACAATCAAATAATTCACAATATATCGATGTCGAGCTGCTTCCCAAGTTTCAAAAAAAGATTGTTCGTTGGATTCTTAATTTCCACAATTTCTCTTTTCTATCGAAAATCAAGCAAATTTCTTTTACATTTAGGCGTCGACATTTTCAACACAAATGAAAGAACACGCAAACAAATTTATTAAGTTTTATTCAGACTGAAAAGTAATCAGTTCAGGGTTGTAAAATTTTATTGTAAAGAAAACAATTAACTGTTTTCAGTGATATCTATTTGCCTTGACTGCTTGTTTACTTACCTTGATTGACAGGCACTTCTAAAATCACCGATGTGTGACATTATTGATTGGCATTTTGATCGAGGTTTAAATAACAGTAAATTGACCGTTTGATCTTTAATTACCGTGGCGGATGGCGGTATGCGAGTTTGGCATTTTAACATTTTAACGGGGTTATTACTACATACGGAAAATGGGACTGCAGAAATTCTTGGTGATAAGCGAGTTTGGCGGTGAATCGAGGGGCAATAAAACGGGGTTTTACTGTATTTTGAAAACCAAAATTTATCCCCCCCAAAAAAAGTTTTTTTTTTTTTTTTAATTTATATAACTTTACAGCCACAAATTCCTATTGTAACATTTAGAATTCGTTATGGTTTTTTTAAGAAACATATATATCAGGGCCTTATTGTAGTTAAATTAAAAATATGATGGTGAAAATTGATTAAGATAGCATGTGAATACATGATACCATAGAATCCACAGTACCATAGGATTGAACTATATATACAACCACCTGACTAAGCATCTGTTTATAACCTAGTATGAAAATAGTGTGGAATCAGTTAATACCATTGATGTGAACAGATATTATTGATGAACTTCATATAAAATTACAGTGGTTAAATGCTGATAGAGAATATGGATAATCTTGAGATTTAGAAAAAAAAATGTATTTGTCTAAAAACTATGAATTCATGTCCCCTATCAAGTCTCTAAAACAGTGGAGGGGATCATCGACGTTAGTGTCCAATAAAAGGGTGTGTTCATAGTAGATAGGAGCTGCAAAATAAGCATAAAAAAGGTAATATAACATGAGGGTAACTGTTTACATGAACCTTGAGCATTTTTAATCATTTATGAGGCATGATCAAATATTTTAGAACCATTTTAAATAAATAGTTGTTTCAATATAACTACTTTTTATAGATAAAGAAGCATTTTTTGTACAAACTATGATAGGGTTTTTTATTCATTGTGACTTGTGTACATTTTAAGGACCCTCTGGTCTCCATAATATTTTAATTATTGCAATTTAAAGATCATTCTTTCCAAACCATTTGCCTGTTGGTCTGCAGTGTAATGAATGCTTTACTTTTACAGAAGATTTATTAAATGTTAATGATTGTTACCCTATTATTTTGTATGAAAATGTAATTGATTAATTACTATTATTTGTATACTTGATTGAAAATATATTATTATTAATAAATTTTTACATTTATGATATTACAGACTTTGTTTTTATATCAGCCAAATGTCTTTGAACTTGGATTATATTTGGAACCCTGATATTTCAATATTGAAAAAAATGAACCAAAAAGTTCCTCAATTGCTATCATTAGAGACATAAACAAGTTATCTCCCATGATCAATATAATTAAATGGAGATATCTTTTTACAGTAATATGTTATATAAATTTATCAGAATTTCAAGGCTCATTCACACTAAAATTTTAATGAAATGTAAATTCTTAATTGTTCACAAATATTAGAACAATTAAACCATCACAATTAGTGTCAAAGACATTAGACAACAGATCACACAAAAAACATTCAAACATTTCAATGGCCAATACTTCTAACATTTAAATGGCCAATACTTCTGCATTTTTTGCAGTTATAAGCTGAAGTTTGAACTGTAGTTACATCATAATGAGTTGCTTCCAGATAACTCTGTAAAACTTGTCATTTTACCCATTTTAAAAAATCCTTAAAAAATCTTCCATGATCCAACAGGGTCAAATTAAACCAAACTTGGGTTGAACGTTCTTTGTGTGATCTTTTACAACATTTTCTTGTATCAATTGGATAATCAAATTGGCCACGAACACAGGACAAGGTTTAATATAGGACTCTCTGAAATCTCTGTGCCATTTGAACTCCAACCTGACTGGAATAGTGTTCAACAAAATTTACATTTTTTGTGTTTATTGGAAAATCCAAGATCATTGCTGCTACTTGAAGACATTGCCCAATATAGGAACCTAAAAGGCTCTTTCTCAAGAGAAAAACTAAAATGCAAGATGGCTCCCAGCCACTAGTTTAACATTGGATAAGCTTATATTTTTTTAAAGCAAGTTTTTGCTCTTTTATCACACCTGGACCGTCATCATTGAGAGGTATCATCATTACATAGCGTCTGTCATTATTTTTTCACATTTTAATCTTTTCACAAAACACTGTACCAATTGAAACTAAAATTAGCAGAAATGATACTTGAATGGTTTTCAAAATTTCAAATGATTTTAATTTGTTTGGAATTCAAGATGGTGGCTATGCGAATTGTACTTTCAACATTGGTGGAATATTAAGAATTTGTTTTCTCAAAAGCCATGTGTGATGGAATTGTTATAAAAAGGATTGTTCCTTTTATGACCTTCTGAAAAGCCTGTGTGTGTTGTTTTTTTCTTTGTGTAAACTCCAAGGTAGCCACCATCACAGGACAAAGTTTCAACATTGAGTTCTATTTGAAAAAACATCTTAAAATTATTCTTATCTGAAATTACTGAACTGTTTGAAAGGAAATTTACCAGAAATGTTCTTGGGGAGCTCCTTCACAAATTGTCAACTGGAAATTCAACATGGTCGTCATTGAGAGACAAATTTTAATGTAAGGAAATGAACAAATACTTTTCAAAACTAGCAATTTGTTTGAATGCAAACTGTACATGAATAACCATGGAATGGTCCCTTACAAATTTTCCTCTTTGTGTGGACTGGAAGTCCAAGTTGGCATTCATTACAGTTCGTTTGAAATCCAAGAAGATCACCACTGCAAAACAAATTTAACTTAGAAACCAATGGTAACAAAAATTTAAGAATTATTCTTGTCTGAAACTACTGAACCATTTGAAAGAAGACTGTGCTGGAATCTTTTTCGAGTGGTTATCTACCACATTTATGTTCTGCATCATGAGCAATCCAAGATTGCTACCACTGTTGGACAATTTTTTTGGACCATATGAGAAAATATGACACTAGAAAGTTTGTTGACTTCAAATGTTACAGGATTAGTCATCGTATTGTCCCTTGTAAAGTTTTCATTTCTTGTGTGAACCTGAAGTCCAAGTTGGTTTACACCACAGGACATTATTGTTTAACTAAAAATCTTTTTCTCAGAAATGTAAACTTGCTGGAGCCAAAACAGTGTATGAATAACAAGGCGAGTGATACTAATTGTATAGAAATCTAAGATGACCCCCACCTCAGGACATGATTATAGTGATACTAATTGCCTAGAAATCTAAGATGACCTCCACCTCAGGACATGATTATAGTGATACTAATTGTATAGAAATCTAAGATGACCTCCACCTCAGGACATGATTATAGTGATACTAATTGTATTGAAATCTAAGATGACCTCCACCTCAGGACATGATTATAGTGATACTAATTGTATTGCAATCTAAGATGACCTCCACCTCAGGACATGATTATAGTGATACTAATTGTATTGAAATCTAAGATGACCTCCACCTCGGGACATGATTATAGTGATACTAATTGTATTGAAATCTAAGATGACCTCCACCTCAGGACATGATTATAGTGATACTAATTGTATTGAAATCTAAGATGACCTCCACCTCAGGACATGATTATAGTGATATTAATTGTATTGAAATCTAAGATGACCTCCACCTCGGGACATGATTATAGTGATACTAATTGTATTGAAATCTAAGATGACCTCCACCTCAGGACATGATTATAGTGATACTAATTGTATTGAAATCTAAGATGACCTCCACCTCAGGACATGATTATAGTGATACTAATTGTATTGAAATCTAAGATGACCTCCACCTCAGGACATGTTTATAGTGATACTAATTGTATTGAAATCTAAGATAACCTCCACCTCAGGACATGATTATAGTGATACTAATTGTATTGAAATCTAAGATGACCTCCACCTCAGGACATGATTATAGTGATACTAATTGTATAGAAATCTAAGATGACCTCCACCTTGGGTCATGATTATAGTGATACTAATTGTATTGAAATCTAAGATGACCTCCACCTCAAGACATGATTATAGTGATACTAATTGTATTGAAATCTAAGATGACCTCCACCTCAGGACATGATTATAGTGATAATAATTGCATAGAAATCTAAGATGACCTCCACCTCAGGTCATGATTATAGTGAAAATAATTGTATAGAAATCTAAGATGATCTCCACCTCAGGTCATGATTATAGTGATAATAATTGTATAGAAATCTAAGATGACCTCCACCTCAGGATATGATCATAGTGATACTAATTGTATTGAAATCTAAGATGACCTCCACCTCAGGACATGATTATAGTGATACTAATTGTATTGAAATCTAAGATGACCTCCACCTCAGGACATGTTTATAGTGATACTAATTGTATTGAAATCTAAGATAACCTCCACCTCAGGACATGATTATAGTGATACTAATTGTATAGAAATCTAAGATGACCTCCACCTCAGGTCATGATTATAGTGAAAATAATTGCATAGAAATCTAAGATGATCTCCACCTCAGGTCATGATTATAGTGATAATAATTGTATAGAAATCTAAGATGACCTCCACCTCAGGTCATGATTATAGTGATACTAATTGTATTGAAATCTAAGATGACCTCCACCTCAGGACACGATTATAGTGATACTAATTGTATAGAAATCTAAGATGACCTCCACCTCAGGACATGATTATAGTGATACTAATTGTATTGAAATCTAAGATGACCTCCACCTCAGGTCATGATTATAGTGATACTAATTGTATTGAAATCTAAGATGACCTCCACCTCAGGACATGATTATAGTGATATTAATTGTATAGAAATCTAAGATGACCTCCACCTCAGGACATGATTATAGTGATACTAATTGTATTGAAATCTAAGATGACCTCCACCTCAGGACATGATTATAGTGATATTAATTGTATTGAAATCTAAGATGACCTCCACCTCAGGACATGATTATAGTGATACTAATTGTATTGAAATCTAAGATGACCTCCACCTCAGGACATGATTATAGTGATATTAATTGTATAGAAATCTAAGATGACCTCCACCTCAGGACATGATTATAGTGATACTAATTGTATTGAAATCTAAGATGACCTCCACCTCAGGACATGATTATAGTGATACTAATTGTATTGAAATCTAAGATGACCTCCACCTCAGGCCATGATTATAGTGAAAATAATTGTATTGAAATCTAAGATGACCTCCACCTCAGGACATGATTATAGTGATAATAATTGCATAGAAATCTAAGATGACCTCCACCTCAGGACATGATTATAGTGATACTAATTGTATTGAAATCTAAGATGACCTCCACCTCGGGACATGATTATAGTGATACTAATTGCATAGAAATCTAAGATGACCTCCACCTCAGGACATGATTATAGTGATAATAATTGTATAGAAATCTAAGATGACCTCCACCTCAGGACATGATTATAGTGATACTAATTGCATAGAAATCTAAAATGACCTCCACCTCAGGACATGATTATAGTGATACTAATTGCATAGAAATCTAAGATGACCTCCACCTCAGGACATGATTATAGTGATACTAATTGTATTGAAATCTAAGATGACCTCCACCTCAGGACATGATTATAGTGATACTAATTGTATTGAAATCTAAGATGACCTCCACCTCAGGACATGATTATAGTGATACTAATTGTATAGAAATCTAAGATGACCTCCACGTCAGGACATGATTATAGTGATACTAATTGCCTAGAAATCTAAGATGACCTCCACCTCAGGACATGATTATAGTGATACTAATTGTATAGAAATCTAAGATGACCTCCACCTCAGGACATGATTATAATGATACTAATTGTATTGAAATCTAAGATGACCTCCACCTCAGGACATGATTATAGTGATACTAATTGTATTGAAATCTAAGATGACCTCCACCTCAGGACATGATTATAGTAATACTAATTGTATTGATAAGATGACCTCCACCTCAGGACATGATTATAGTGTTACTAATTGCCTAGAAATCTAAGATGACCTCCACCTCAGGACATGATTATAGTGATACTAATTGTATTGAAATCTAAGATGACCTCCACCTCAGGACATGATTATAGTGATACTAATTGTATTGCAATCTAAGATGACCTCCACCTCAGGACATGATTATAGTGATAATAATTGTATAGAAATCTAAAATGACCTCCACCTCAGGTCATGATTATAATGATACTAATTGTATAGAAATCTAAGATGACCTCCACCTCAGGACATGATTATAGTGATACTAATTGTATTGAAATCTAAGATGACCTCCACCTCAGGACATGATTATAGTGTTACTAATTGCCTAGAAATCTAAGATGACCTCCACCTCAGGACATGATTATAGTGATACTAATTGTATTGAAATCTAAGATGACCTCCACCTCAGGACATGATTATAGTGATACTAATTGTATTGCAATCTAAGATGACCTCCACCTCAGGACATGATTATAGTGATAATAATTGTATAGAAATTTAAAATGACCTCCACCTCAGGTCATGATTATAATGATACTAATTGTATAGAAATCTAAGATGACCTCCACCTCAGGACATGATTATAGTGATACTAATTGTATAGAAATCTAAGATGACCTCCACCTTAGGACATGATTATAGTGATACTAATTGTATTGAAATCTAAGATGACCTCCACCTCAGGACATGATTATAATGATACTAATTGTATTGAAATCTAAGATGACCTCCACCTCAGAACATGATTAATAACCAGGTGAGTGATACTAATTGTATTGGTCAGAAATCTAAGATGACCTCCACCTCAGGACATGATTATAGTGATACTAATTGTATTGAAATCTAAGATGACCTCCACCTCAGGACATGATTATAGTGATACTAATTGTATTGAAATCTAAGATGACCTCCATCTCAGGACATGATTATAGTGATACTAATTGTATTGAAATCTAAGATGACCTCCACCTCAGGACATGATTATAGTGTTACTAATTGCCTAGAAATCTAAGATGACCTCCACCTCAGGACATGATTATAGTGATACTAATTGTATTGAAATCTAAGATGACCTTCACCTCAGGACATGATTATAGTGATACTAATTGTATTGCAATCTAAGATGACCTCCACCTCAGGACATGATTATAGTGATAATAATTGTATAGAAATCTAAAATGACCTCCACCTCAGGTCATGATTATAATGATACTAATTGTATAGAAATCTAAGATGACCTCCACCTCAGGACATGATTATAGTGATACTAATTGTATTGAAATCTAAGATGACCTCCACCTCAGGACATGATTATAGTGATACTAATTGTATTGCAATCTAAGATGACCTCCACCTCAGGACATGATTATAGTGATAATAATTGTATAGAAATCTAAAATGACCTCCACCTCAGGTCATGATTATAGTGATACTAATTGTATAGAAATCTAAGATGACCTCCACCTCAGGACATGATTATAGTGATACTAATTGTATTGAAATCTAAGATGACCTCCACCTCAGGACATGATTATAATGATACTAATTGTATTGAAATCTAAGATGACCTCCACCTCAGGACATGATTATAGTGATACTAATTGTATTGAAATCTAAGATGACCTCCACCTCAGAACATGATTAATAACCAGGTGAGTGATACTAATTGTATTGGTCAGAAATCTAAGATGACCTCCACCTCAGGACATGATTATAGTGATACTAATTGTATAGAAATCTAAGATGACCTCCACCTCAGGACATGATTATAATGATACTAATTGTATTGAAATCTAAGATGACCTCCACCTCAGAACATGATTAATAACCAGGTGAGTGATGCTAATTGTATTGGTCAGAAATCTAAGATGACCTCCACGTCAGGACATGATTATAGTGATACTAATTGTATTGAAATCTAAGATGACCTCCACCTCAGGACATGAT
The DNA here is from genome assembly GCA_963383655.1 of Bathymodiolus septemdierum. Classification (NCBI taxonomy): domain Eukaryota; kingdom Metazoa; phylum Mollusca; class Bivalvia; order Mytilida; family Modiolidae; genus Bathymodiolus; species Bathymodiolus septemdierum. The sequence continues at coordinate 16,434,075 of OY726519.1, read as the reverse complement.
TATAGTGATACTAATTGTATTGAAATCTAAGATGACCTCCACCTCAGGACATGATTATAGTGATACTAATTGTATTGAAATCTAAGATGACCTCCACCTCAGGCCATTATTATAGTGATACTAATTGTATAGAAATCTAAGATGACCTCCACCTCAGGACATGATTATAGTGATACTAATTGTATTGAAATCTAAGATGACCTCCACCTCAGAACATGATTAATAACCAGGTGAGTGATACTAATTGTATTGGTCAGAAATCTAAGATGACCTCCACGTCAGGACATGATTATAGTGATACTAATTGTATTGAAATCTAAGATGACCTCCACCTCAGGACATGATTATAGTGATACTAATTGTATTGAAATCTAAGATGACCTCCACCTCAGGACATGATTATAGTGATACTAATTGTATTGAAATCTAAGATGACCTCCACCTCAGGCCATTATTATAGTGATACTAATTGTATATAAATCTAAGATGACCTCCACCTCAGGACATGATTATAGTGATACTAATTGTATTGAAATCTAAGATGACCTCCACCTCAGAACATGATTAATAACCAGGTGAGTGATACTAATTGTATTGGTCAGAAATCTAAGATGACCTCCACGTCAGGACATGATTATAGTGATACTAATTGTATTGAAATCTAAGATGACCTCCACCTCAGGACATGATTATAGTGATACTAATTGTATTGAAATCTAAGATGACCTCCACCTCAGGACATGATTATAGTGATACTAATTGTATTGAAATCTAAGATGACCTCCACCTCAGGCCATGATTATAGTGATACTAATTGTATAGAAATCTAAGATGACCTCCACCTCAGGACATGATTATAGTGATACTAATTGTATTGAAATCTAAGATGACCTCCACCTCAGGACATGATTATAGTGATACTAATTGTATTGAAATCTAAGATGACCTCCACCTCAAGACATGATTATAGTGATACTAATTGTATTGCAATCTAAGATGACCTCCACCTCAGGACATGATTATAGTGATAATAATTGTATAGAAATCTAAAATGACCTCCACCTCAGGTCATGATTATAATGATACTAATTGTATAGAAATCTAAGATGACCTCCACCTCAGGACATGATTATAGTGATACTAATTGTATTGAAATCTAAGATGACCTCCACCTCAGGACATGATTATAGTGATACTAATTGTATTGCAATCTAAGATGACCTCCACCTCAGGACATGATTATAGTGATAATAATTGTATAGAAATCTAAAATGACCTCCACCTCAGGTCATGATTATAGTGATACTAATTGTATAGAAATCTAAGATGACCTCCACCTCAGGACATGATTATAGTGATACTAATTGTATTGAAATCTAAGATGACCTCCACCTCAGGACATGATTATAATGATACTAATTGTATTGAAATCTAAGATGACCTCCACCTCAGGACATGATTATAGTGATACTAATTGTATTGAAATCTAAGATGACCTCCACCTCAGAACATGATTAATAACCAGGTGAGTGATACTAATTGTATTGGTCAGAAATCTAAGATGACCTCCACCTCAGGACATGATTATAGTGATACTAATTGTATAGAAATCTAAGATGACCTCCACCTCAGGACATGATTATAATGATACTAATTGTATTGAAATCTAAGATGACCTCCACCTCAGAACATGATTAATAACCAGGTGAGTGATGCTAATTGTATTGGTCAGAAATCTAAGATGACCTCCACGTCAGGACATGATTATAGTGATACTAATTGTATTGAAATCTAAGATGACCTCCACCTCAGGACATGATTATAGTGATACTAATTGTATTGAAATCTAAGATGACCTCCACCTCAGGACATGATTATAGTGATACTAATTGTATTGAAATCTAAGATGACCTCCACCTCAGGCCATTATTATAGTGATACTAATTGTATAGAAATCTAAGATGACCTCCACCTCAGGACATGATTATAGTGATACTAATTGTATTGAAATCTAAGATGACCTCCACCTCAGAACATGATTAATAACCAGGTGAGTGATACTAATTGTATTGGTCAGAAATCTAAGATGACCTCCACGTCAGGACATGATTATAGTGATACTAATTGTATTGAAATCTAAGATGACCTCCACCTCAGGACATGATTATAGTGATACTAATTGTATTGAAATCTAAGATGACCTCCACCTCAGGACATGATTATAGTGATACTAATTGTATTGAAATCTAAGATGACCTCCACCTCAGGCCATTATTATAGTGATACTAATTGTATATAAATCTAAGATGACCTCCACCTCAGGACATGATTATAGTGATACTAATTGTATTGAAATCTAAGATGACCTCCACCTCAGAACATGATTAATAACCAGGTGAGTGATACTAATTGTATTGGTCAGAAATCTAAGATGACCTCCACGTCAGGACATGATTATAGTGATACTAATTGTATTGAAATCTAAGATGACCTCCACCTCAGGACATGATTATAGTGATACTAATTGTATTGAAATCTAAGATGACCTCCACCTCAGGACATGATTATAGTGATACTAATTGTATTGAAATCTAAGATGACCTCCACCTCAGGCCATGATTATAGTGATACTAATTGTATAGAAATCTAAGATGACCTCCACCTCAGGACATGATTATAGTGATACTAATTGTATTGAAATCTAAGATGACCTCCACCTCAGGACATGATTATAGTGATACTAATTGTATTGAAATCTAAGATGACCTCCACCTCAAGACATGATTATAGTGATACTAATTGTATTGAAATCTAAGATAACCTCCACCTCAGGTCATGATTATAGTGATAATAATTGTATTAAAATCTAAGATGACCTTCACCTCAGAACATGATTAATAACCAGGTGAGTGATACTAATTGTATTGGTCAGAAATCTAAGATGACCTCCACCTCAGAACATGATTAATAACCAGGTGAGTGATACTAATTGTATTGGTCAGAAATCTTCAGGGCATGATTATATTACTCTATGGCAAGCCATGTTATCATATAATGTAATATACATTTACTTTTAAGAGCAATAAAGAAGAATGGTAATTAATTTGACTTAATTGTTATCTCTAGCTTGATGTTTGTTATATGTTTTAGTTAACACTAAAAAGATGGACAAAATTCAAGATAGAGCACCAAAGTTTATATATAATGAAAATCACTTCACATATTGAAGAACTTTTGGCTAGATTTAAACTACCTTCTTAACAATTAGGCATATGTTATAAGAAGAGTTTGAAGATATCAAAGGAGTAATCACAATCAGTATATCGAAGAAGAACAAACAACACAATGGCCAAAAGGACAAACAACGATCTACAAAACATACACATAAAACTAAGGATCGAGTAACACGAATACCACTGAAACCGAGGGTGAACTCAGGTGCTCCGGAAGGGTAAACACTTCCTGCTCCACTAGTGGCACCTGTCGTGTTAATCTAGTAACAACCCCTGTGATAAGTCAGGATGAGGAAAGGACCGAGGAGTGTTTACGACAAATGGAACATAATTGTTGGCTTCTTTCGGACTCTAAATAAAGCTTATTGTATTGTATTGTTTGTTCCCGTTAGGCCCTTGATTGGCTAATGAATATCTCAGTTGTATTTCATATTTATTATTATGGTAAAAAGATATGTTGGAATATGTTCTAGTGCATGCAAGACCAGATAATTTGCACTTTATGGTTATCTAAAAAGGTATGTTCTTGTAATTAGCACTTTATGGTTATCTAAAAAGGTATGTTCTTGTAATTAGCATAAAATGTCATCTTCACAAAAGTTACAAAGAGAACAAAATCATTTAATTTAATTCAGCCTCCCCTTCTTCCTCGAAATCATCCTCATCCAAATGATCCTCCACGGTGGCATCTTGATACTGTTGGTATTCAGAAATTAAGTCGTTCATATTGGATTCTGCTTCTGTAAATTCCATCTCATCCATTCCTTCTCCGGTATACCAATGGAGAAAAGCTTTTCTACGGAACATTACGGTAAACTGTTCAGATATCCGTTTGAACAGTTCCTGTATTGCCGTACTATTTCCAATAAATGTTGCTGACATTTTTAGACCAACTGGTGGGATATCGCAGACGGCGGTCTTAACATTGCATGGAATCCATTCAACAAAATATGCACTATTCTTGTTTTGAATGTTAAGCATTTGTTCTTCCACTTCCTTCATGGACATCTTCCCTCTAAAGATTGTACCAACTGTTAGATAACGTCCATGTCTTGGGTCGCAGGCGGCCATCATGTTCTTGGAATCAAATATTTGGTGTGTCAGTTCTGCAACTGTTAACGCGCGGTAAGACTGGCAACCACGAGCAGTCAACGGCGCGAAACCTGGCATAAAGAAGTGCAGTCTGGGAAATGGAACCATATTTACTGCTAATTTTCTTAGATCAGAATTTAATTGCCCTGGAAACCTTAGACATGTTGTAACCCCAGCCATGGTAGAAGAAACGAGGTGGTTCAGATCCCCATATGTCGGTGTTGGTAACTTCAATGTCCGAAAACAGATGTCGTAGAGAGCTTCGTTGTCGATGCAAAATGTCTCGTCTGTATTTTCCACCAACTGATGAACAGATAGAGTGGCATTGTATGGTTCTACGACAACTTCTGAAACCTGAAAAATATAATTAAGTCGAATTTACATGCATGCATGTTTTAAATGTGAACTAAAATACTTTAGTTGGATGTCAGTTGTTTTTGTATTCTTTATGCGAATTCTCACACAGACGACGTTTACTAGGTGTCGTCATGGTCAACTACCTGTGCAATCAAGGCCTATCATCACTAAAGTTGTGAGTTCGAATCTCGCTAATGGCGAGGTGTACTTGATACATTATGTGATAAAATTTGTCAGTGACTTTACAGGTTGGTGGTTTCCTCCACCAATAGAACTGACCGCCGCGATATAACTGAAATATTGTTGAAAGTGGCATTAAACACCATATCCCTAACCCTTCGTTTATTATTATTTTTGCTGCAGAGTTCGGAAAAAAATGTTAATCTGAAATACTATCAATAACGAATCTAGCCGAATCGAAACCACTCTGGTACTTCAAACACGATTATTGTTGTAAACTATATACACGTGTTACCATTAAAATAGTGTTGTGATCTATATTTTATTATTCTAATCTTTTAATTATCGAATACAATACAAATTCGACGAAGATCGATGCCACGATTACAACCATGTACCAGGTGTACTGTACTGGTATCATTCACTTTTACAAGAGCAATCGAAAATTAAATATTTTGGATCAATTTGATTTGATTTACGGCAAAGTGAACATGTTCTCTGTACACCGTTTTTTGTTATTTTGTGGACACCAAGTAAACAAAAAGGGTACATTGTAAACCATGTGAGTTTCAAAATTCAACGCAAATGAGTGTTTTGAATGTTGAACATAAAACCCCTCATTGTTTAATTAATAAGAATGACATAATGTTTGTATGTGTAACACTTGAACAAGTGTTTTGGTTAAAGCGCAGTTTTTCATTAAAACACGCATAAATTTGTGTTTTTAAAATATGCTTGATATGCGTTTTAAATGTTGAATGTTGAAACACGTGTTTTTACAATGTAGCATTAAGAAATATATTAGTAACCAACTGAAGCTACGTTGTTCTTTGAACTCTAATGTACACTCGTATATAAACAAATCAATAGCAAACGAACAACCAGACAAACAACGAACTCTAACCAGACACTTAACACAGCGGTGAAGTCAATTTTATTGGTATGCATTGTATCCACCGTGATTGTACTTATGTGAAGTGTAACATATGTTACCATTCTTGTATAGATTTTCTATAATGAATTGTTATAGAATAATTGACTCATACAACAAGCCAATCACATTTAAAACGAACGCAATCAGTTTACATATATTATAGCAAGTGAACATCCAATTTGAAAATTAGATAGCAAATCAAAATAACTTTGATACGGCTGAAAATTTGCCCACTTTGCGTTAACAATCACCCATTGATTACAAAAACTTCGAACTACATTGGTTGAGTAATGGTTAGCGTGCTCATTGTGATTAATTTGGTAGTTACTGCTTCTCCGATAAGGACACCGACTCGTTGGCTCAGTCTGAATACTGTGGTCAAGTGGAGCAACATGTATACCTGTGGACTGTTGTTTCAGTGAGATAGCACAATAAAAACCCAACTTAGTATGTTAGTCTACTACAAAGCCGACACCATAATCATCTCATGGAAAAACAATTTATTTTTCCCATGATATATAGTCATGAAATTGCACACTCGGCGATATACAACAATCACTCACTCATTCCCTTAACATGTGAATAAAATGCAAGGATCGCTTTCTATCTGGACCACGTGGATATGGCCCATGTTTCCTTGTACATATAGACCCTTGAACAAAAAGGAAGGATGTCAAGCAGTAACGGTCAATAACATGGACAACTATAATACGTATCAGTCGACTTTACATGGAAATTAAGATAAATAAGGTTATTAGCTTTATTTAATAAGGAAATACTTAAGTTGAGATAAAACAGGAGGTTTCTTACACGTGTAAATATCAAAATAATATGTGTTCATGTCTGACAGTTTCTGTTTTCTTTTTGGTTTAAGCTTAAATATGAATGGAATTGACCGAACGTGTTTTTTTTTGCATGGTAAAATAGAGGGATAACAAATTAGTGATACAGTAACCCTCAAGAATTAATTCTGAACCATGATTTCATGTTGACTCCTTCAATAGTCCACCAAAGTTAGCTTTACAAAACCACATATTTTGTGCAAATTTCATTACAGGAGACTTCTGTTTTTTTTATCATAATTGGCAGATTGTAAAATCGTGTGATTTATCTTTATTTTCATACCTTTGGTGAGGGTACAACAGAGTAGGTTTTCATGATCCTATCTGGGTATTCTTCTCGAACTTTTCCAATTATCAATGTTCCCATACCAGATCCTGTGCCGCCACCGATTGAGTGTGTCAACTGAAACCCCTGAAGACAATCACAATTTTCAGACTCTCTCCTGATAACATCAAGAATTGACTCTACAAGCTCTGCTCCTTCTGTGTAGTGTCCTTTAGCCCAATTATTCCCAGCACCGCTTTGACCGAAAACAAAGTTGTCTGGACGGAAAAATTGCCCAAAGGGTCCACTCCGGACGGAATCCATTGTTCCAGGTTCCAGGTCCACCAGGCATGCCCTGGGTACATATTTCCCCCCACTTATCTCATTGTAATAAACTTCAGTTCTTTCCAATTGATTCGGGTTGTCTCCATAATAGGTACCTGTGGCATCAATTCCATGTTCTGCTGAAATTACCTCCCAAAATTTGGCGCCAATTTGATTTCCACATTGCCCAGCTTGTATGTGTACTATTTCCCTCATAATTGCAGACACTCGTTCACTTCAGTCGTTCAAGATTAAGCGACAAAACATGCGGATATAGATTTTATAAGGAACGTAACAGGCTGTCCGATGACTAAGTATATACATGTATATACATATTACATACAACTGATAGTATGTAAAAAAAAAAAAAAGACAATACATGGATACTTAGCTCTTCTAAAACCTTACTGAGTTTACTAAAGGGTGATTGTAATTACACGTTAATGTTTCCTGGGAGGGATAATTTTACGGCAAGTTACAACTTTATTTCGAATAAGATATTATAATATATATGACTTGTGGGTCCTTGATCGGAAATAAAGAATCAGTATTGTATTATATTCTCCATTGTCTCGTCTGCCTCTCGGTCTCGGGCTACATCTATAGCGTATTACATTTTCATCGCAATTTGTTATAAAAAAAATTAATTTCATGCAAAATGGGTACAAGGGCTTACTATTAGTTGTAAAATCTAATCTATCTGGTGTATACTAGTACATGTATGTAACACATATATATCTAGTATTAGATAATACATGTATACTTCACCTAGATTTTTTTGTCTTCTCCTATCAATAAAAAGTAGAACAAGATAATTCAGATGATGAGCTTTAAATATTGATCATGTATGTATTTTAATGGTGGTCTGCCATTCACGTTCTATTGGACATTGATACAAGCTATACAAAAATATTTAACACTATTTGTTGACTAGACATGCAACTATCCAGGGCCGTCTTAACTACTTTATAGGCCTCCGCGCAAAGCAGTGCACCAGGGCCTCATACCTACACAACCACTCACAAGAATAAAAATCTAAATGGTCGATAAAATTAAACCTTATATTTATTGTATTTTACTGCCAACAAAATTAGTGTTACCCATTAAACATTCATAAATTAGCATGGAGTCCCTATGCTCGTTTGGACTCCCGGGCAACTGCACAGTGTGCCCATGCGCTAAGACGGCACTGCAACCATCATTTTAATAATGTTTTAAATGTGAAGCGTTTTTTCCTTCCCAGCAAGGATATGCATCAGCGAAATCGTAGCTCTTATTTCTTATTTTTCTTGTGATCTATGATCCCCCCAAAAAACCCATAATAGCTACACTTGGATAGCTACCAGAGTATGGTGCATCTTTATGTTTTTGTTCAACATGACACGTTCAGCACGTCTATTTGTTATTTGATAGTCAGTATTCTTCTCAAACAAACACGTAATAAACTGACTATTCGTATTTCATACACGGACATTCATAGTGGTACAGTGTTGTACACAATATGTGTATCAAAACAATAAATTGTCAAGGTTTATCTGAATTATCGTACAGGCGAGTTTAAAACATGTGGCAAAAGATAACGATGTAGGAGATACTTGAAGAATTTTAACGATTTTCATCAGCGACTGCCTCATTTTAGCGATGTATTACAGTCCAGTGCTGGCATATTTGAGTGTTCGTCTTATCAGAGATTTATAAGCAATTTCCGCAAGACATGTTATTATTTATATTCACGTTCCTCTTTAAGAAGCCAGTTGTATTGTTTTCATTGTTACGGATGTTCTTTTAAAAGCCACTTGTCTTGTTTTCGTTGTTACGGATGTTCTTTAAACCGTCAATGGTCTTGTTTTCATTGACATGGATCCTCTTTATAAAGTCAATGGTCTTGTTTTCGTTGTTACGGATGTTCTTTAAAAAGTCAATGGTCTTGTTTTCGCTGTTACCATGTTCTTTAAAAAGCCAATGTTCTTGTTTTCATTGTTACGGATCTTCTAAAAACAATCAATGGCCTTGCTTTCATTGACATGGTTCCTCTTTAAAAACCCAGTGGTCTTGTTTTCGTTGTTACGGATATTCTTTAAAATGTCAATAGTCTTGTTTTCATTGTTACTGATGTTCTTTAAAAAGAATAGTCTTGTTTTCATTGTTATTGATGTTCTTTAAAAAGTCACTATTCTTGTTTTCATTGTTACTGATGTTCTTTAAAAAGTCAATAGTCTTATTTTCATTCAGTGTTACTGATGTTCTTTAAAAAGTCAATAGTCTTGTTTTCATTGTTACTGATGTTCTTTAAAAAGTCAATAGTCTTGTTTTCATTGTTACTGATGTTCTTTAAAAAGTCAATAGTCTTGTTTTCATTGTTACGGATGTTCTTTATAAAGTCAATAGTCTTGTTTTCATTGTTACGGATGTTCTTTAAATAGTGTATCTAGAACTTTAATTAACTGCAATATTCAATCTTTAGGTAAATTTTGTTTAAAACGACACCCCTTTGAAAAATACCTTATCATCCTTCCCTCCCGCTATATCCACCTGCTGACTCCATAAGCAAAACTCGTATCAAACAAAGTCCGTGAGAGCTGAGCAGTACTTATCAACAGTCAGCAGGAGTTATCGTTTCGTTTCGTTTTCAGGTAATTTCCTCCATAAGCTGGAGCACTCCAATTTCCAAATTCTCCCAACATTTAAACGATAATTACTGTGAAGATGACAAAAGTAAACATCAACACCATTACGGCATTAGGTAGTAAACATTTCATTTTTTAAAACATAAATTAAATTAGGAAACTTGTATCCTCCCCTGAATCTTTACATATTCTACATTAAAAAGAATTTCCTTATTTATTTCGGAAAAAAATTCATGAACTATCGGACATTGGGTAAAACATTAGACTTCAAAAGCAACCGGAAGTCAAAACTGTTGATGCGTACCGAACATTTCTGAAAATGCGAAATGAGCAAATTGAAACGGAAAGTTACAGTTGATAACCCACATTCAACACAAGAGGATAACGACAGAAGAAAACCAAGTGTTTTTGAACGACTCGGACCTGGTGCAGCTGGTGCTAGCAGAAAATACGAGGATAATGTAAGACAAAATCTATCGACAGTAATCAAATCAAAATCAAATCAAATCAAAAAGGTTTATTTAAAGTCGGTACATTTTATAACAATCAACATAAGCTCTCAAGAGCTTTTCAAACCGACATGCATAATAAATTACATAAATTAAATACAGCACAATAAAACATGTCATGCAATACAAAATTAAATACATATCGGATAATATTTATGCATACATTTCTGTGTTTTGACTCCGCAGCTAAAAAAAATATTTATCAATTATGGACTTTTTACGAGGTCAATACGTTATATATGAACCTGTTAGAATTATAGTGTCTATTGTCTATATTGACTGAAGAGGCCTGAGGTCAATATTATAATCCTAACGGGTCCATTGGCATATATCTTCGTGTATTGTAAAGTCGAGGGTCGGCTATTTTGCATATTCATTAGATGACGTCGTAGCGAGCACGTGCCCTGTGACTGTCAAACAATAATAATGATGACCTAGTTGGAAATTACCAAGTATCTTAACAAAAATGAGATTCAAACAGGTAAAATAACATAAGAAAGCCTCAAGATGCCAATTTCCGCCATTTTTGCTAATGCCCATTTTTAAAAAACAATTTCTGTGCCGTTTTTAGAGCCTTGGGTCACCAGGGTCACGGAAGACACGGTCGGCTGCTTTGTTTACAAACTTGGGTTAAAGGTTATATGACTGAATTTGGACTCGTGGGTTTAATCAATTGAGAAAAATGTCTCACAAAACATGTGATTTCTTATTTATCTAACCTGTAAAATGTAAAAAGTCTGACAATGAGTGAAACAAAATAACAACTTGTAGCCTTTCAAAACACTTGGTCATGTGACTTTAACATATGGATAAAAGAAAGAATGTATATTGTGTTTAATATAGTTATAATGTATTGACCCACATTGTTGTTATTTGCTGTTTGAAATAGTGAACTAAAATGAACAGCTGAAAAAACTTTATGCGAAAAATATTTTTTCTGCTGAGTCAAATTAGACAATTTTGGTGTAATGCCAGGTTTTTTTTTATATTATATGACACTGAAAAAAGATGTTTTTAGCTGTGATTGTTATTACAAATTGCTATCTTAATTATAGTTGAAAAAATTGAATTGGTATCATCTTTCATTTATTCACAACCGTATGCAAATATGGAGTCTCGACTTTACAATACACTCTACAAAACATGGTGGAAATACCCTCCAAGTTTCAGATGGATTTTTAATCACTTGTTAAGGATGCAAAAATAATGTAATCGGTACCAAAAGAGACTACATGTATGTTTATTCTTGATTATGTTATTTATAGAATAGTTGCAGTTATTTTAAAAATGTTTTGAGACAAAATAGTCTTAGGGTCTCGACTTTACAATACACGAGGATATAACATATTGACAGTAAAAAGTCCTTAATTTTTATATTACATAGACATCTCGGTACCTGGACATTTCGGTACTGACTTGGACATCTCGGTACTCGGTACTGAACAGTTCGGGACTTGGATGAGACAATATTCGGTACTTATTAATTGTCAATATTTTTGTACTAGTAGTTCTTTAATATATGACCCAAAAGTGGATCGATATGTGTTTTTGATAATTCCAGTGTAGATTGATCCCGGAGATTGTTGTTTTTGTATATTGATTTTTATTTATTTTTTCATTATTTTGACCTCCATTTATTATTTACAAACGTAATTATGCAAATTATGAAATTCAGCGTGTTTGTTAAGAAAGCCCAGGTACTTTCATTTCATTAAAACGGACTGATTTATTGTTTTTCCCCACAAAAATTCTTCATACTTTGTAGTGGCGTTACCAATTATGCTATGTGTGTTCGTGTGAGAAACTGAGGAAATTGACAGTGCTTTCAATATACGACATTTCTTGATTTTCTGTTTATCATTTGGGAGGTTAAATAATATACAAAAGCGATACAATTAGATAAAAAGGTCTTACCAGTGTTGCATAATCTGTGCTGCCACTGTGAACACTGGTCACATTGTAAAGCCTCCTATCTGGGACGGACATTGCTGCCACAGTCTATACACGAATACTCGTTCATTTTGCAGTTTGAATATCAAATTAGGGTAACACTCCATTTTATATCGGCTTGGCATATATTTCTCAAATAAAATTCAGCTTGTATCGTCTTTTGAAGTCAAACAAAAGATTAAAGCATTGATCTATGATTAAAGAAATTAAATTAGGTAATTAAAGCTATCTAATTAAAACAGAAATGAAAATAATCATTCCGTTAAGTTTATCTGTGATTTGTTGATAAAGGGACTTAGTTATCAAAACAAAAGTTATAAACGTCTATATGTAAAACATTTTTTTAAAAAGTTTTTAAATTCAATCAAATTATTTTTATTATTCAGTACCGAAATTTCCAGTACCGGGTACCGAGATGTCCTGATACCATATGTAATGTATTACTCGTATCATTGAAAATAAAATATTAACACATCATTATTTTATTGTTTAAGAACACAATAAAACTAGAAAATTGTTTACTGCTCTATAGAAACATCAGGACACAACAAGACCACACAATCCTTCAAGAAGATCTTCAAAAACTAGAAGTATGGGCCAAGGATTGGGCCATTTGGGGAATGCGCTTCAACGCGAAGAAATGTTACATACTTAGTTTAAAAAACAAGAGGCAAAAATATTACAATCTGAGCGGTCACATCCTACAACAGCCGGAAAGTAAACATCAGTACGTTGATGGTTTTCCGTAACCAAAGAAGAAAAGGTGCAAAATAACCCATACCTAGGACTACAAATATCTGATGATCTTAAATGGACAACACACATCACCAATGTTACCAAGAAAGCCAACTCCACACTCTGCTTTCTTAGAAGAAACCTTAAATACTGCCCCAAAGACTGCAAGAAAACAGCATACATCTCCTTAGTAAGATCAACCATGGAATATTCCATATGGAGCAATAGTATGGGGTCCCTACACTTAAGTAGATACAAACAAACTAGAAAGGATCTAAAGGAGAGCAGCGAGATTTATCACCGGGGACTACAAATCAAGAAAAGAAGGCTCCGTAACAAAAATGCTGGCGGAATTAGAACTGGAGAGTACAATCCAGAAGAACTAACCAACAATTAATACTTCTGTACAAGATGGTTGAGGGGTTGGTCCCAGCTATCAAGCCAGAAGATTATCTGACCAAAAGCAGACAGAGGAGAACTATCAAACCTAAACGATTTGACGACTACGTCAATACAAATATCATAGAAAACTCTGTCAAGAACAATACAAAGTCTTTCGACAGAATCCAGTGTAATACTGAGCAATATAGGAATTCATTCTTCAATAAAACTATATTAGAGTGGAACCACCTGGAGGAAAATATAGTTAGCGCTACCTCCGTCGAGAGCTTCAAATCTGCTCTCCAACACCATCAATAGGTGCTCTCTCCCGTTGAATTAAAACCAGTATTTGTATCTTCAACATATTCATACAGATGGAGTGTAAACGCGGTCCGGAACAGAAAATATCCGGGTCTAAATTTAGTAACATAGCGTCAATATATTTAAAAATAGAAACATAGAGTCAATATTTTTTTTTAAATAGAAACAAGACGTCTGGTTTCTTCACAGTGAAAAAAATACATTAAATATTCTGTATATCACGTGACTGATTTAGCCAATGAAATTGTACGAAAACCACACCAAATGTAATATCAACCGATATGATTATCATACAGATGATCAGATATTGTTCAGTAAAATGGCCCAGGTCATGTAACTCAGAGTTAATTAATTAATATACAAGTCATGAAAGTAGATTGTCATTATATCTGACATGAAAAGCATTAAAATATTTATAAAATCCTGAATTTATAGTAGCACACAATCCTGACAAAAATAATTAACTTTTCTGCAGTCATAATTAAAATTGATTATTCACAAATTGAGAGGTAACATAAATAAATATACATATACCGTTTAAATTGTAACTTTAAGCATTTCAATCGGCTATTCAGAAATTAAAGACTTCATTCATGTTTTTAGTTTCATTTAAAACAATCGGATCAAGAATGGACTTTTCCGTCATTTATACAGAAAAATCAATTAAAATGATCTAAATTTCAGAAACAGAGGTACAGGACAAATTCCAAGTTACTTTGAATGACAACAAATAGTAGAATCAAACTTCACAAAGCTATTTTCAATCTTAGTCCTCCTTCATCATAAATCCTGGTAAATTAATTTAAAAAAAAGGGGGATTTTTGGGGTTTGTTTAATTTTTAAATTTACATATCTTTTTTACAGATTTGTCGAAATTTTTTAGCTGGAAAATGCTTCTATGGACCAAAATGTAGATTTACACATATAAAAAGGAAACCAGAAAGGTAACTTCTATAACATATAATAACTGTACATCCTTTTCAGTTAGATCAGGACATAGCTAATTTTTTGTTCCCATACATTTAGACATTGTCTGATGTATATGCATCATCACAGTTCATGTGTAATTAAAATACACAATACTAGTAAACAACAAACAGAGAAGAAAAATAAACAGTCCTTGGTAACAGAGAAGTAAAAAAAAATAATGTCTTGTTTCTTATAATGAATTGAAACTAGATATTTGAAAAAGAAAGGATTTGGATGTAATTGTAGAAAAAAATACCCATCCTAGACTGTTTTTTATGTTGGTTCTTCATCTGATAGCCATAATGGGATCTTGTGATATGAACATGACTTATACCTCTAGGTAACTCTGAAATGTTTTTACTTAGTCTATCAGAAAGTAGTTTATGGTCATCTTTTATCATGAAATCTCCAATACTCTGATCAAAATTAATGTCAATTAGTGTGTTAGTTTTATGTTATAGATGTATGCTATTGAAAAATGATAGGTAGGAAGGAATGTATACAAACAAGCAACTCCATCAATATTTACAAATATAAAGGCAACTTTAGAGTATAATTTGAGCCATCCTTGCTATTCTTGGTTTCTTTGTCCACTTGTCTTAATGGAATTCACAAACCCTGTACAAACTTAGCGGTGGAAACCCAGGGCCACTGGAATTTTATCTATTAATATCAAACCCTGTACAAACTTAGCTGTGGAAACCCAGGGCCACTGGAATAGTATCTATTATTTAATATTGACCAATGAAATATATTGATTTAAATTCAAAAGAAACAACAGGGACCAAAACAAATATGATAGAAAATGGTGATATATATCAGCAACAGTTGTACATTTATACTATTGAACAGTTCAAAATATCTGATCAAATGAAAAACAAAGAATTCCACATTGTAACATACAACATTCTAAATCTAATAAAAAAATTGTAGAAACAGAGGCTAAATCCCCTAACAAACATTCATGACATCGACATCCCCTAACAAACATATTCATGACATCGACATCCCCTAACAAACATATTCATGACATGGACACCCCCTAACAAACATATTCATGACATCGACACCCCCTAGCAAACATATTCATGTCATCGACACCCCCTAGCAAACATTCATGAAATCGACACCCCTAACAAACATATTCATGACATCGACACCACCTAGCACACATATTCATGACATCGACACCCCCTAGCAAACATATTCATGACGTCGACACCCCCTAGCAAACATTCATGACATCGACACCCCCTAGCAAACATATTCATGACATCGACACCCCTAGCAAACATATTCATGACATCGACATCCCCTAGCAAACATATTCATGACATCGACAACCCCTAGCAAACATATTCATGACATCGACAACCCCTAGCAAACATATTCATGACATCGACACCCCCTAACAAACATATTCATGACATCGACATCCCCTATCAAACATATTCATGACATCGACATCCCCTAGCAAACATATTCATGACATCGACAACCCCTAACAAACATATGACATCGACACCCCCTAACAAACATATTCATGACATCGACACCCCCTAACAAACATATATGATATCGACACCCCCTAGCAAACATATATGATATCGACACCCCCTAGCAAACATATTCATGACATCGACACCCCCTATCAAACATATTCATGACATCGACACCCCCTAGCAAACATATTCATGACATCGACACTCCCTAGCAAATATTCATGACATCGATACCCTCTAGCAAACATATTCATGACATGGACACCCCCTAGCAAACATATTCATGACATCGACACCCCCAAACAAACATACATGATATCGACACCACCTAGCAAACATATTCATGACATCGACACCCCTATCAAACATATTCATGACATCGACACCCCCTAGCAAACATATTCATGACATCGACACCCCCTAACAAACATTCATGACATCGACACCCTCTAGCAAACATATTCATGACATGGACACCCCCTAGCAAACATATTCATGACATCGACATCCCCTAACAAACATATTCATGACATCAACACCCCCTAACAAACATATTCATGACATGGACACTCCCTAACAAACATATTCATGACATCGACACCCCCTAGCAAACATATTCATGTCATCGACACCCCCTAGCAAACATATTCATAACATCGACATCCCCTAACAAACATATTCATGACATCGACACCCCCTAACAAACATATTCATGACATGGACACCCCCTAACAAGCATATTCATGACTGCTCACTTTCCTGTCTTGGTACTTGCATTGCAATAACCAGTGGATGGGTTAAACTAGTTTTATGGGCCAAAACATTTGATCGTCTTCCTTAATTATATTTATCTTCATGTATGTACTGGCTTGTACACAGTTTTGATTGATTCCTTTTGTGCAGAGAAGCATCCAATCAAATAAATTGGTTACTAACCCCAAAAAATGTTTGTCAATGGTTCATGAATACAAATGGACAACATCGTTATACAGTCAAACCAGCACATGTGATGACCTCTATTTAATTAGTAGTCACCTGTTTTTAAAGGTCACCTTTTCTTGTCATGTCATAGAAAAATTCTTATCAATTGAATCTTTTTTAAAGAGATCACCAGTCTTCTAAGGTCACTTTTTCTTTGTCATAAAGGTGACCTCTTAATGCACGTTTGACTATTTTCCACATATTTATATAATGTGTACCTGTATATGTATTCTGTACAGATATTTATAATGTGTACCTGTATATGTATCCTGTACAGATATTTATAATGTGTACCTGTATATGTATCCTGTACACATATTTATAATGTGTACCTGTATATGTATCCTGTACAGATATTTATAATGTGTACCTGTATATGTATTCTGTACACATATTTATAATGTGTACCTGTATGTGTATCCTGTACACATATTTATAATGTGTACCTGTATATGTATCCTGTACACATATTTATAATGTGTACCTGTATATGTATTCTGTACAGATATTTATAATGTGTACCTGTATGTGTATCCTGTACAGATATTTATAATGTGTACCTGTATATGTATCCTGTACACATATTTATAATGTGTACCTGTATATGTATCCTGTACACATATTTATAATGTGTACCTGTATATGTATCCTGTACAGATATTTATAATGTGTACCTGTATATGTATCCTGTACACATATTTATAATGTGTACCTGTATATGTATCCTGTACAGATATTTATAATGTGTACCTGTATATGTATCCTGTACAGATATTTATAATGTGTACCTGTATATGTATCCTGTACAGATATTTATAATGTGTACCTGTATATGTATCCTGTACAGATATTTATAATGTGTACCTGTATATGTATTCTGTACAGATATTTATAATGTGTACCTGTATATGTATCCTGTACACATATTTATAATGTGTACCTGTATATGTATCCTGTACAGATATTTATAATGTGTACCTGTATATGTATCCTGTACACATATTTATAATGTGTACCTGTATATGTATCCTGTACACATATTTATAATGTGTACCTGTATATGTATCCTGTACAGATATTTATAATGTGTACCTGTATATGTATCCTGTACAGATATTTATAATGTGTACCTGTATATGTATCCTGTACAGATATTTATAATGTGTACCTGTATATGTATCCTGTACACATATTTATAATGTGTACCTGTATATGTATCCTGTACAGATATTTATAATGTGTACCTGTATATGTATCCTGTACAGATATTTATAATGTGTACCTGTATATGTATCCTGTACACATATTTATAATGTGTACCTGTATATGTATCCTGTACAGATATTTATAATGTGTACCTGTATATGTATCCTGTACAGATATTTATAATGTGTACCTGTATGTGTATCCTGTACAGATATTTATAATGTGTACCTGTATATGTATCCTGTACAGATATTTATAATGTGTACCTGTATATGTATCCTGTACACATATTTATAATGTGTACCTGTATATGTATCCTGTACACATATTTATAATGTGTACCTGTATATGTATCCTGTACACATATTTATAATGTGTACCTGTATATGTATCCTGTACAGATATTTATAATGTGTACCTGTATATGTATCCTGTACACATATTTATAATGTGTACCTGTATATGTATCCTGTACAGATATTTATAATGTGTACCTGTATATGTATCCTGTACAGATATTTATAATGTGTACCTGTATATGTATCCTGTACAGATATAATGTGTACCTGTATATGTATCCTGTACACATATTTATAATGTGTACCTATATATGTATCCTGTACATATATTTTATAAAAATACATTATTACTTCAGATAAGACATAGAATCTTCTAATATAATATTTGTAGTTTGTACTTGTGATATTTCTATTAAAATACAAACCAAGGTTTGTTAAAATGATTATACAACGTAACTACAATGCACAATGTCTTAAGGAACATAGAGCCAGAAAGAGTAAAAAATTCAGTGTAACTGACACTGTACTATGTGTTACAACATAAAGTGATACATCAAAATACTTATTGATTTAAAAGATTTTATCAATTAAAAAAAATCATAAAGTTTACTCAGCAGTTAAAAAACCAAACAGAATGCACAATAAATAACGTGAATATTTTGACAGATTTGATCACACTGCCATGAATGCATGAGAATGTATTTT
Organism: Bathymodiolus septemdierum; assembly: GCA_963383655.1. Lineage (NCBI taxonomy): Eukaryota > Metazoa > Mollusca > Bivalvia > Mytilida > Modiolidae > Bathymodiolus > Bathymodiolus septemdierum. Next base: position 16,414,663 of record OY726519.1, on the reverse strand, counting down.
TCATCACTGGAATATATATGAGTATTATATAAAATAAAGATGTTTCAACGAAATATGCATGTTACTGTACATAGTCAGTTGTGTATAGATGTCACTTTTTTTTTGCCCAGAAAATCATTATAACAGTTTTGGTTAAGTATTTATTATTTACAATTTATAAATAAAAAAAAAGGTTCTGTTACAATTTATTGTGAAGATGATGGTAAACTGTAAAGGTATGTATTATAACTCAACTTACATTTGTATGATAGCAGAATTAATACCTTTAATTTTGTTGAATTTTAGGGATGACGATTCTGTCTCTGATGATTACAGCAAGCCAGTTAGAAGTAAAAGTACAATTAGTAGAAGAGAATCTGACAGAAGTGACGGGGAAGAAGAAATGAGAGGCAGCAAGAGTAAGCGGGACCTAGATTCAAGAATTAGGTCAACTGTTGTCATCAAAAGGTCAAGAGACAACAGTGAAGACAGTGACTGTGCTAGCTGGGAAAGAGGGGGTACCTGTCGTAGTAAAACGACTTCTGGTGTTGGAAGCCATATTTTTTTTCTCTTCTGTAGTAGCTTTCAAATTCAAACCAATTCCAAATCAAAGCCAAAAAAAAACCATAATGGATAAATCTTCTTTTTTTTTATATCTTGCATGGGAAAAATTATTTAAAATATCTTCCATTTCAAACCTGAATTCAGCTTTTCATGCATGACACCAATATATACCTTTCTCTAGTCATTTTAGCTGTTTTATTTCAATGCTCTATATTGTGTTTATACATAATGACTTAAGGATTTTAGTTTGTCCTATGTAGGTTGGAAAACATGCATAATATAAAATTATTGTCCAACAAATGCATTTCATTCTGTTCTCAAACAATTAATTCATTTGTAATTATAATGTTATAAATAAATTTCACTACTACCCTACTGTCAATAAGTTCAGTTAGGAGCAAGGAGTGTTTGACATGCTCTTAAGTTGGCAAGTTTACACCAGTACTTTCTGATGCCGTATGGTTTTATGCGGGTAAGCTAAAAAAAATCTTGCTGTCAGTTATTCATTTTTATTTCACAAGTATCTAATTTCAGCTTTATATTGCTATCATTTGTCATCTGTCGATGTTGTCATAGACTTTTCTGATTTCAATCTTCTTCAATATCATTGGGCAAATTGGAATAAACTTTAATTATATACCCCCCCGCAATGAAGTTGTAGCGGGTATACTGGTTTCACCATGTCTGTCCGTCTGTCTGTAGACAAATCCTATGTCGTACATAAAATTTTATCAGCTGTTTACTGTTGAAGAGAGGAGGATCCCTTTCATTTTTGACAATTTTCAGAGTTATTGGACTTGATATGACGGAAAATAGGATTTTTACGCTATGTCGTATGATAACTTGAGTAGTGTTTCTCAGAATGTTTTGAAATTTTATCAGCAGCTTACCGGTGAAGAGAGGAGGATCCCTTTCGTTTTTGACGATTTTCACTTTTGCTGTTCCAGAGTTATATGACGAAAAATAGGATTTTTACCCTATGTCGTATGATAACTTGAGTAGTGTTTCTCTTATCAGCAGCTTATCGGTGAAGAGAGGAGGGTCCCTTTCATTTTGATCGGAACAATCAGTAATGTTTTGGTTATGGAAACAGGTTGGACAGATGTGGGGAGCGGGGGGTATATCTTAGTGAGCTGTGCTCATAGTAATACTAGTTATGAATAGAAAATATAAGTGATGGTCACATCCACCAATATCAACAAAATCGAACAATCACCTCGAATCATTGAAGACAATTAAAACAATGACATGCAATGTATGACATTAGAAATCTAGGTTCTGACTTGAGACAAACAGGAATTGGATGGTCATGTGTGTTATTTAAGTCTGGACCACCCATAATGTTTTTAAATCTTCTTCTCAAAAGCCACTTTATGAAATTAATTTACACTAGATGGTATTCAACCAAATAAAGATTTTTGAAGCTATTTTTGTAAAATTCTAGATGAATGCGATTTTGAGACAGTTGTTTTAATGAATTTATCCATAAATAATTATAAAAAAGGGAAAAAAATCAATGGGCATTAACAATAAATAAGTGCCGGTAAGTCAGTGATGCAATATTTTGTGTTTGTGAGGCCATAATTGATCAATTGTTTGTTTACACTAAGGTAACCTACTTGGGTAAACTAACATTTTGTTATTGGTGGCCTGGGCAGGATCTAAAATACACTCTTATGTAGGTATTGTTTGTACTGTTATGTCTTTATTGAAATCTACAAAGATTGGTCATTTCTTTAATTAGTATTAACCTTCTTCAGTGGTCTCATTTCATTGTTTACTGATCTTTTAGAGCTTGATTTTAAGAAAGAATTAGAACTGGAAAAGAAAAGACAACAGATTGAAAGAGAACTGAAACAACTTGGGGCCTATGAGGAAAGGGAAAATATTACCATTGAGAAAAAGGTAAGCTACAAGCCACAAATACTGAAAATCAGAGATTTGGCAAAATTGACCACAGTTTCATGAACAAATCTTTTAAAATCTTTTTCTGGTTTGCACAGAACAAACCAGTTTTACTATTAGTAAAAACTTGTTGGTTGTGTCAATTAGTAGGAATCTGTTAGAGAAGGATACAAACACAATTTTTATTTAGATTTTGGCTTGAAATTTACAGGTATATATATATGTATATTTCAGTAAGTAAATAATGATGAATTGAGACTTCATAGCAGTATATAGGTTATAATTATTATTCCATTATAGTTTTATCTTCATAAACTTGTAGTGTGGGAACCATAGAACAATTTGTAGATATAACTTATAGCTGTTACAACAGCACTGCTTATGAATCATAATTGACACTAATGTCAGTTTCACAAATTAACAATGTTTTTACAAGGTAGATATTGCAAATGACGTGTGATGCCTGTTACCCATTGACTCATAAAATTTTTAGAAAATCAGTTTCTAATAAAATGAAATATGAAGAACTCATCAGTAGGTTATGAGAAGTATGGTAAAGTTTATTAATTTTCTACAAATTGTGGTTAGAGAATTTCTGAATGACAATACCTGGTGACAACAACTTTGTCATGGACGATGATGCAAGATGATGGATAGTGAATATTATACATATGTTGACTCTGCCATGTAGTTGACATTAAAAGTATATAGTCATTTTCCCCAGGTATTTATGATTTTTTTTATGAGTCATATATAGGGTATGCGTGCTATTGACCAGGGCTCGCGTTAGAGGGCGATTCCGGCGAAGAAGTCGCCTTGTGAAGGTTGACTTCGCTTTCTCGTTGGTCAAAAGTGAAGTTCAAGTCACCTTGTAATTTTGAAGAGTCGCCCTTTGTCGCAGCCCGCATATTTTCTTCACTTGTCATTTATGAAAATGTCGGTATTGTGTTTATTGAAATCTATCGTATCCGTTAAGTATTTTACAAAAAAATCACTGGTATGCAAGACTCCAATAGTCAAGGTAGACAGAAATAAAAATTTGACATTGATTAGATGTCCTTAAGGTAATTATGAATAAAAAACCCAGAACAAATCAGTTCAGACAGCTTTTTATCTATTTATTAAATTTGGGCAGGGTAACTTCAGAGGGGTCGCAAAACAATGTTTCGATTAATCACAATTAACTTCTCCAGAAGTCTCCCTACTTCTCTCTGTTGTCTTCCACTTCTCCCTGTGAGCTCTCTGAAAGAGAAGTCACTTCTCCCTCTAATTTGAAAGTAGTGAGAGTCCTGTTGACTATATAGACTGTTTAACACATGTACTTGTCATTATTTCTTTTAGATCAGTAGCAGTGATGACAGCAGTCCAGAACGTACACATAAGAAAAAGAAATCTCCAAGGTAAGTAGAAAAATTAATGTTCTAAAATTCTTGTGTCATGGATGTGATATTAATGCCTTAAATCACTTCCTAGACAGTGAGAGCACAGGAATGGATAATAATATAGATTTTAAAAGTGCATGTGTGTCAAATAAGCTGTAGTTTATAACTTTAATTGGTGGACTTCATGGACAGTCAATCTTAATACAATTCAACATGGACTATAAACAGTTTAATTTGTATTGACCCTATTTTGTTTAGAAATATTTCACTTTAGTCAAACTGATTTTTATTTTTATTTTTTTTTGTTTTAGTAAAAAGAAAGAAAAGAAGAAACATAAAGTGAAGTCACCAGGAAAAATGAAAGGTATAACACCTAGTCCTGACAAGAAGATGAAAAAGTAAGTACAATCTTTAAATATTACACAACATATTGTCTATTTTAATATTACACAACATATTGTCTGTTTTAATATTACACAACATATTGTCTATTTAAATATTACACAACATATTGTCTATTTTAATATTACACAACATATTGTCTATTTTAATTTTCAGTTGGTAATTTCATTGTCAGTAGGTGTAATGATAAGCATGCTTGCCTCAGTGCAGTAGATCATTGGTTTGATCTCCTGTCATGCTTGCCTCAGTGCAGTAGATCATGGGTTTGATTCCCTGTCCTCTCATGCTTGCCTCAGTGCAGTAGATCATTGGTTTGATCCCCTGTCCTGTCATGCTTGCCTCAGTGCAGTAGATCATGGGTTTGATCCCCTGTCCTGTCATGCTTGCCTCAGTGCAGTAGATCATGGGTTTGATCCCCTGTCCTGTCATGCTTGCCTCAGTGCAGTAGATCATGGGTTTGATCCCCTGTCCTGTCATGCTTGCCTCAGTGCAGTAGATCATGGGTTTGATCCCCTGCCCTGTCATGCTTGCCTCAGTGCAGTAGATCATGGGTTTGATTCCCTGTCCTGTCATGCTTGCCTCAGTGCAGTAGATCATGGGTTTGATCCCCTGCCCTGTCATGCTTGAAAAAAAATTACAATCAGACAGTAGTTTTTATTTACACACAATCTGTGTTTATTTATTAAATGACCTGATCTTATTATCAAACTATACAGAATTGAGTGTTTACTCTGTAGTGGGAGGCATCCCAACCAAGAAATAAAAAGTGGAGGTCCATTCTTATATTAAAGAAAAATGCTTTACAAAATTATAGGGTTATTTATTAAAACTATGTACAATTATATTAGCTCTTGAGGTAATTCTTATTCATATTAATAGCTAGAAGTAGATATGTAAAAATATTATTTAATACTGGAAATTATAAATTTATTTTTGAAATTTTATAGGTTTGCAGATCCAGAGAAGGAAACTGCACCTAAGAAAAAACACAAAAAGAAAAAGTCACTGGAGAAAAAAATGACAGAGATATTTGACGAGGAAGTAAAACCTAAAAAATCAAAACAAAAAGGTATGAAGTCAAAAACTACAGAACAAAAACCAAGATTGAGCTTTCAATCTGAAGAGGATGAGGAAGATACAATTGTTGTTAAGAAGAACAGACAGAGGAGTCCATCAGAAACACCTTCAAGGTCATTATCTAGGTCAAGATCATGGTCACAGGATATGTCACGGCAACATTCTCCTAACGAAAGATATGAAGATAAGTCTCCATCACCAGTGCAAAGAAAGTCTAAAAAAGGACATAGAAGTTTTAATGATGATAACAGACAGAGTATGACACCTGAACCCCGTCATCAGGAAAGAAGAGGGAGGTCTTCATCATATGAAACCCCAGAAGAGCAAACGGCCAGAAGAAAGGGAAAAAAAGATTCTAAAAAGGATAAGCGTAAACATGAAGTGCAATATCAGTCTGAGTCTGAAGAATCAGATTACAGTAGAGAAAGAATGAAAGTTGACAAAATTAAAAAACACAAAAAAGGTAGAGGAGATTGGAGCCCTGAAAGTCATGAGAGGGAAGTTGATAACAGGTCTAGAGAACCAAGAAAATCTTCACCAGTTGATTATAGAGATTACAAATCACAAAAAGATAGAGACAAACACAGTCCTGGTTATCGTGATCACAGGAGATCAATGTCTCTTGGGAGTCGTCACACAGATTCACGACGAGATATATCACCTGGATCTCAAAGATCAGGATCTCAGTATCATAGAGACAGGAGAATGTCCCCTCCCCCTGACAGACATGAAGTGGATGATAAGTATGACAAGAGAGATAGGGGCAAAGATGATCCAAGGCGTGGTGGTCGTTTCCCATCTCCAGAAGATCGCAGATACGGGAAAATACATCTTGGTGACCGGCCAGATTTAGACAGGGGACCAGACAGGTAACTTTTATTTGAGTTAATGTTACTTCTTCTTAATATTGGTAGATATGATACTTTATGCTTAAAAGAAGAAAATTCATTTCTTTATCAATTAACATGTTACAGTTGATTGATTGGTGTTTAACGCCAACTCTAGCAATATTTCAGATATATCGTGTAGCATGTTATAGTACAGGACAGTTTGTGAAGTACTAATTTCATTAACTTCTCAGAGTAAATTCAAGGTGATATAACATGTTTTATGAAACATTTATATATTTTCTCACTAACATGTTTGACACTAAGATTTAAAAAAAATATTAAGATATATATATTTTTTTATATATAAGTGTTAAGTTATTTCAGTATTCTCAATGTTGAGATTTCACCCTTTCAGGCCATGGTGTTTATTGTGTTGTGTTTCATTGATATGCGGCAAAAATTCTTCATAGCGTTGAATTAATAATGACTTTACCAATTAAATATACTTCCCATCACAGAAGGACACTTTAGGATCCTTCAATGATTGTTTTACAGCTGTTTTTAAGAGCATTTCTAATCCACCAGTGTCTAATCCATTTAAAACCATATACCTGCTATGGTATTGAAGTATTTTTAAATGAAAATTAAATATCATTTCTAGGTTTGGTGACAGGAGAGACATACATGAAGATCGCTTTGACCAACCTCCAAGAGGAGAGCCTCAAAGAGGAAGATATGATGATGGTAGAGGATACTATGATCAAAGAGGCAGGACAGAGAGTTATGACAGGGACAGATTTGAGAGGGATAGATATGGCCAGAGGATTGACCCTAGAGGTCATCCACATAGAGGAGATCATAGAGATAATAGAGGAGATCATAGAATGGATCCACGAGTTGAACCCAGATTTCCTGAAGGTAACTTCCTCTCATTTGTTTTACTGTTACAAACCCAGATTTCCTGAAGGTAACTTCCTCTCATTTGTTTTACTGTTACAAACCCAGATTTCCTGAGGGTAGCTTCCTCTCATTTGTTTTACTGTTACACACCCAGATTTCCTGAAGGTAACTTCCTCTCATTTGTTTTACTGTTACACACCCAGATTTCCTGAAGGTAACTTCCTCTCATTTGTTTTACTGTTACAAACCCAGATTTCCTGAAGGTAACTTCCTCTCATTTGTTTTACTGTTACAAACCCAGATTTCCCGAAGGTAACTTCCTCTGACTTGTTTTACTGTTGCAAACCCAGATTTCCTGAAGGTAACTTCCTCTCATTTGTTTTATTGTTACAAACCCGGATTTCCTGAAGGTAACTTCCTCTGACTTGTTTTACTGTTGCAAACCCAGATTTCCTGAAGGTAACTTCCTCTCATTTGTTTTACTGTTACAAACCCAGATTTCCTGAAGGTAACTTCCTCTCATTTGTTTTACTGTTGCAAACCCAGATTTCCTGAAGGTAGCTTCCTCTCATTTGTTTTACTGTTACAAACCCAGATTTCCTGAAGGTAACTTCCTCTCATTTGTTTTACTGTTACAAACCCAGATTTCCTGAAGGTAACTTCCTCTCATTTGTTTTACTGTTGCAAACCCAGATTTCCTGAGGGTAGCTTCCTCTCATTTGTTTTACTGTTACACACCCAGATTTCCTGAAGGTAACTTCCTCTCATTTGTTTTACTGTTACACACCCAGATTTCCTGAAGGTAACTTCCTCTCATTTGTTTTACTGTTACAAACCCAGATTTCCTGAAGGTAACTTCCTCTCATTTGTTTTACTGTTACAAACCCAGATTTCCCGAAGGTAACTTCCTCTGACTTGTTTTACTGTTGCAAACCCAGATTTACTGAAAGTAACTTCCTCTCATTTGTTTTATTGTTACAAACCCAGATTTCCTGAAGGTAACTTCCTCTGACTTGTTTTACTGTTGCAAACCCAGATTTCCTGAAGGTAACTTCCTCTCATTTGTTTTACTGTTACAAACCCAGATTTCCTGAAGGTAACTTCCTCTCATTTGTTTTACTGTTGCAAACCCAGATTTCCTGAAGGTAGCTTCCTCTCATTTGTTTTACTGTTACACCCAGTTTTCCTGAAGGTAACTTCCTCTCATTTGTTTTATTGTTACAAACCCAGATTTCCTGAAGGTAACATCGTCTGACTTGTTTTACTGTTACAAATTATTTTATAATCTGATACAGCAGTCAACAAAGTTTGTATCATCAACTCCTCCTACATTTTAAGTGGGAATTCCTCAAAACTTTACCATATGAAGACATATCATTAAGAGAGTTTGTTTGGCCATTTCTCAAATAATGTAAGACTAGTGACAAGACAATCTGCCATAAAAACAATCCAAAGCCGATGTTTTGAAGACAGATGAAACACCATAACAATTCAACTGTAAGAAGAGAAATTTGATTTGTACTAATTTTGTGATTTATTAATAAAACTGGACATGATTATAGGAATATATGATGGACACAATAGAAATTTAATGATATCTCAGTTCAAGACATTTATTATCCCCCCGCGATAGTGGTGAGGGGATATAGTAATAGCGTCTCTCTGTCCGTCCATCACACTTTCTTGTTTACGCAATAAATTGAGTAAAATAGATAGATTTTCATGTGGCTTGTAATTATCATTATCTTGGATGGGTTCTAACATGGAAATATTTGAAGCAAGGGTTTTGGGGGGAAAATCCTAGTTTTTGGTTGAAAAATCACCAATATTGAGAATTGTGTCTTGTTTACGCGATAACTTTAGTAAACATGGATAGATTTGAATAATTTTTTGCATGTGGCTTGTAATTATCATTATTTTGGATGGGTTTTTACATGGAAATATTTGAAGCAAGGGTTTTGGGGAAAATCTGTATTTACATCAGAGGTTTACACAGTGTTCAAAGTGGAATACTTCTTGTATATTATTCAAATCATGCTGCAATATACTCCATCCTTCAATAAAGTATGTTATACATTAAGACTGCAAGGCTGCTTTCTATAAATATATCAAACTAAATATTATGCAAGTGCGGGGGGATACGTCACTGTTCTTTTATTTATTTCTATATAGATTTGGGTCAAGTTTAATATGTTTTGATGGATCATTTTTTACTGCCAAGCTTTTTATTTTAGGAGGAGTATATGAGGATCGTGGTCTCCCCCATCCACCTGAATTCAGGGATCCTCCTGATTGGGGGAGATGGCAACATCCAGGTAAGAGGGAATAAGTTGTAGAATTTGTGGAATCAACAGGTCTTGTTCTTATTTTACACGTTTTTCAGCAATTATTTAGTTATATTCTGGCTCCCTGGTTTCAAACTATAGGAGGCCACAGTTCAAGGAGAATGCCACAGTGTGGCAGTAAGTACATGGTAAACATTCTCACTTTAGGTATATGATGGCGAGTTGTACATGAATATATACCTCATGGGAGACAGGATAATGATTTATTGTGGAGGATTGTTCATCATAGCCACCTGAAGTCACTCCTGAAATAAAAATATTATATATATTCATGTGACAGATTTTGTATTATTATTGCTATAATAAATGCTTACTTGATACTAAAACTGAAGGATGTAAAATTGATGGTACAATAATAGGATTTAAACATTAACATGGTCTATTCCCATGTTTATTGACAACAAAACGTTTAATCCATGTTTTTGGTATAATAAACTTTTTTACCTCAAATCTGACATTTAAATGTTATTTTTGACCTGATTTTAGGTCCTCCAGGACCCTATGGTAGAGGAGGTAAACCATACAATCAAGGTGACAGATATCGAGGATCACAGAGAGGTCAGTTTAAAATCAGTTTATCTCTGTGTAAGCTGTAAATAGATTCTTTGAGCATACTAGTTTTACATCAGACATTAATAGAATTATGTTTCTTTTTCTTCTGTAGACATTTTGTAGGATTAGGTCAAGAAAGTAGGGTTTTGAAACTGGACACAAAAGCGACTGTTTTCACAAATGTATTAAAGGCTGCCAAACAGACAAATATTAAAGTCTTGTAAACATGAGAATGTAAATACAATCAATAGAGTCTTAGCATATGATCATAGTATGGTAAGCTTATTTAATTGGCGTTCTTCTTAAATCAGGTGGAAGATTTGAAATACCTCCCCCACCACCACCCCCAGAGAGACAAAGTCGTCGAGGGGACTGGGAAAGAAGAGAGTTCTATGTCCCTGAAAGACGCGATTGGAATGATCGACGTGATGATCATAGAGATTTCTCACGAGAAGATGATAGAAAGCTGGACAGACTAGAAGAAAAGGGTGACAATAGGTAAGACATCTCTACTGTGATGGTATTGTCATGTTTACCAGCAGATATCGTGGCTTATAGAACTTGTTTATATTGTAATAGAACGTCACTAATATAACATGGGCTTAAGCAAATAGTACAACATCATTGTATTATGTTAAATAGATACTGACTTATGAAGTTGATTGTTTTTGGGAACATTTAAGTAGCATATTGTCTTATTACTTATAAAAAAAATGCTTATCCACTAAAAAAATCTGCAGCTCCTTGAGAAAGAATTTCAATTAAAAAATAATTTCCGGAGATATAATGTTAAAGTTATGGCCTCCAATTATAACGTAAACATATAAAAGATGATAAAAGTGGCAACAGGTCATCAAATAAATGTTTTGTTTCTCACTCCATTTATTTTATAATTTGGTGCAGGGTGCAGTTTTTATTTTGATATTCTTTAGTTTTTAATGAAAATATATTCAATTTGCTTGTGATTTTCATATGGAAATAAAAAGAGCTATCATAGTACCACTTGAAAAATGAACTATTTATTGGATACTGTCTAAGTTAGACTAGGAATATTTCTATGATATATGTTATCACACTACTATGTATTTTTTTCAGCTTTGATTGGTGGTAAGATAACTTTTAGTGTACATTAATGATTTTATAAGCAATGGGTTATTTTTGATATCTCTTCTCTCCAATTTGAATATGAAAGGTTAAAATTGTCATCCTACTTTAAAATAAGTTGACATTTCTGATTTGCATGTGGTTTTTGTAGCTTACTTGACCTGTGATCTAGTGTCATCACTCCATCATCTGTCTTCACATTTTTTAGCTTCTCCTCTAAAACCATGTTGTGGTGATGGTTATATTGTTTTGAGCCAATCACCAATCAGACTTCAAAGCTAATTATGAATTATCAATTTTAGAAATCTTCCTAGAAACCATGTGTCATAATGAATTGTGTTACACTTTAGAAATGTTCCTAGAATCCAGGTGTCATAATGAATTGTGTTACACTTTAGAAATGTTCCTAGAAACCATGTGTCATAATGAATTGTGTTACACTTTAGAAATGTTCCTAGAAACCAGGTGTCATAATGAATTGTGTTACACTTTAGAAATGTTCCTAGAAACCAGGTGTCATAATGAATTGTGTTACACTTTAGAAATGTTCCTAGAAACCATGTGTCATAATGAATTGTGTTACACTTTAGAAATGTTCCTAGAAACCATGTGTCATAATGAATTGTGTTACACTTTAGAAATGTTCCTAGAAACCATGTGTCATAATGAATTGTGTTACACTTTAGAAATGTTCCTAGAAACCATGAGTCATAATGAATTGTGTTACACTTTAGAAATGTTCCTAGAAACCATGTGTCATAATGAATTGTGTTACACTTTAGAAATGTTCCTAGAAACCATGTGTCATAATGAATTGTGTTACACTTTAGAAATGTTCCTAGAAACCATGTGTCATAATGAATTGTGTTACACTTTAGAAATGTTCCTAGAAACCATGTGTCATAATGAATTGTGTTACACTTTAGAAATGTTCCTAGAACCATGTGTCATAATGAATTGTGTTACACTTTAGAAATGTTCCTAGAAACCATGTGTCATAATGAATTGTGTTACACTTTAGAAATGTTCCTAGAACCATGTATCATAATGAATTGTGTTACACTTTAGAAATGTTCCTAGAACCATGTGTCATAATGAATTGTGTTACACTTTAGAAATGTTCCTAGAAACCATGTGTCATAATGAATTGTGTTACACTTTAGAAATGTTCCTAGAAACCATGTGTCATAATGAATTGTGTTACACTTTAGAAATGTTCCTAGAAACCATGAGTCATAATGAATTGTGTTACACTTTAGAAATGTTCCTAGAAACCATGTGTCATAATGAATTGTGTTACACTTTAGAAATGTTCCTAGAAACCATGTGTCATAATGAATTGTGTTACACTTTAGAAATGTTCCTAGAAACCATGTGTCATAATGAATTGTGTTACACTTTAGAAATGTTCCTAGAAACCATGTGTCATAATGAATTGTGTTACACTTTAGAAATGTTCCTAGAAACCATGTGTCATAATGAATTGTGTTACACTTTAGAAATGTTCCTAGAAACCAGGTGTCATAATGAATTGTGTTACACTTTAGAAATGTTCCTAGAAACCATGTGTCATAATGAATTGTGTTACACTTTAGAAATGTTCCTAGAAACCATGTGTCATAATGAATTGTGTTACACTTTAGAAATGTTCCTAGAAACCATGTGTCATAATGAATTGTGTTACACTTTAGAAATGTTCCTAGAAACCATGTGTCATAATGAATTGTGTTACACTTTAGAAATGTTCCTAGAAACCATGTGTCATAATGAATTGTGTTACACTTTAGAAATGTTCCTAGAAACCATGTGTCATAATGAATTGTGTTACACTTTAGAAATGTTCCTAGAACCATGTATCATAATGAATTGTGTTACACTTTAGAAATGTTCCTAGAACCATGTGTCATAATGAATTGTGTTACACTTTAGAAATGTTCCTAGAAACCAGGTGTCATAATGAATTGTGTTACACTTTAGAAATGTTCCTAGAAACCATGTGTCATAATGAATTGTGTTACACTTTAGAAATGTTCCTAGAAACCATGTGTCATAATGAATTGTGTTACACTTTAGAAATGTTCCTAGAAACCATGTGTCATAATGAATTGTGTTACACTTTAGAAATGTTCCTAGAAACCAGGTGTCATAATGAATTGTGTTACACTTTAGAAATGTTCCTAGAAACCAGGTGTCATAATGAATTGTGTTACACTTTAGAAATGTTCCTAGAAACCAGGTGTCATAATGAATTGTGTTACACTTTAGAAATGTTCCTAGAAACCATGTGTCATAATGAATTGTGTTACACTTTAGAAATGTTCCTAGAAACCAGGTGTCATAATGAATTGTGTTACACTTTAGAAATGTTCCTAGAACCATGTGTCATAATGAATTGTGTTACACTTTAGAAATGTTCCTAGAAACCATGTGTCATAATGAATTGTGTTACACTTTAGAAATGTTCCTAGAAACCATGTGTCATAATGAATTGTGTTACACTTTAGAAATGTTCTTAGAAACCAGGTGTCATAATGAATTGTGTTACACTTTAGAAATGTTCCTAGAAACCAGGTGTCATAATGAATTGTGTTACACTTTAGAAATGTTCCTAGAAACCATGTGTCATAATGAATTGTGTTACACTTTAGAAATGTTCCTAGAAACCATGTGTCATAATGAATTGTGTTACACTTTAGAAATGTTCCTAGAAACCATGTGTCATAATGAATTGTGTTACACTTTAGAAATGTTCCTAGAAACCAGGTGTCATAATGAATTGTGTTACACTTTAGAAATGTTCCTAGAAACCATGTGTCATAATGAATTGTGTTACACTTTAGAAATGTTCCTAGAAACCATGTGTCATAATGAATTGTGTTACACTTTAGAAATGTTCCTAGAAACCAGGTGTCATAATGAATTGTGTTACACTTTAGAAATGTTCCTAGAAACCAGGTGTCATAATGAATTGTGTTACACTTTAGAAATGTTCCTAGAAACCATGTGTCATAATGAATTGTGTTACACTTTAGAAATGTTCCTAGAAACCATGTGTCATAATGAATTGTGTTACACTTTAGAAATGTTCCTAGAAACCAGGTGTCATAATGAATTGTGTTACACTTTAGAAATGTTCCTAGAAACCATGTGTCATAATGAATTGTGTTACACTTTAGAAATGTTCCTAGAAACCATGTGTCATAATGAATTGTGTTACACTTTAGAAATGTTCCTAGAAATCATGTGTCATAATGAATTGTGTTACACTTTAGAAATGTTCCTAGAAACCATGTGTCATAATGAATTGTGTTACACTTTAGAAATGTTCCTAGAACCATGTGTCATAATGAATTGTGTTACACTTTAGAAATGTTCCTAGAAACCAGGTGTCATAATGAATTGTGTTACACTTTAGAAATGTTCCTAGAAACCATGTGTCATAATGAATTGTGTTACACTTTAGAAATGTTCCTAGAAACCATGTGTCATAATGAATTGTGTTACACTTTAGAAATGTTCCTAGAAACCATGTGTCATAATGAATTGTGTTACACTTTAGAAATGTTCCTAGAACCATGTATCATAATGAATTGTGTTACACTTTAGAAATGTTCCTAGAACCATGTGTCATAATGAATTGTGTTACACTTTAGAAATGTTCCTAGAAACCATGTGTCATAATGAATTGTGTTACACTTTAGAAATGTTCCTAGAAACCATGAGTCATAATGAATTGTGTTACACTTTAGAAATCTTCCTATGATAGCAGCATTCTTGGATTCCCATTTCCTGTCACCTGTGGCAAGTCAGGGGGAAGTGGATTTCCAAACCTTAGTTGTAATTAGTATTATAAGTCATCTTTATTTTTTATAAATTACTCTGATTGAACCCAAACTATACACAAATAATATCCATTGCATTTAATATATGATTGAACATTTAGATTGAACTTGGGTGTGAAAAAAACTGAAAAGCAATGTATGCAGGTCAGGATGAGCTTCTGGTTAGGCTATATGTTGTATAATATAATTATGATAGGAGTCATATGTTAATTCATAAAGCCCAAACATCCATGTTATCTATTGTCATCACTTTTGTTGTCTGTATCAACAATAAATAAACAACAGCATAGTGTTGTGCCGTCATTGTTGTTTTCGCCTGTAGACACAAAGTTTTATCACAAGTCAAGTTCTATTTGACCGATCCTTTACACAAAGAAAGGTTTGTATTGATTTGATTTTGGGGATTCTGCCTGTTTCTAAACAAGAGGCTTGTAAGTGTCAAAAACTGGTCGATAAGCTGTGGTTGTATCTAGCCACCACCAGACGGTAGCCCTTTATTTGTTGGTCTTCTAAGAATAAAAATGTCCCCCCACTGCAGGATATAGATCTCTATGGGAACATGTTCAAAAATCTTCTTCCAAGAAACTACAAAGCTAACAACATACACTTTATGGAAATGATAATTAGGTCATAAATGGTTCATTTATAGCTAGATGAGTGATACAGGCTTAGGTGGGCCTCTTGTTTTCATGTTTCATGAATTGTCATGAAATATGAAGCTCTTGTAAATCATTACTTGTACAATAAAAGTCCCAGAATGTGAAATATTTGTTGCAATCTTTGAAAAAGGTTATTTTTTTATTGATTGATGGACACTTTCATCGGTCAACTCAATAGTTGAGAGTTGTATCATATTATACATAGTTCATAAACAAGTTCGTTTTCTTTCCTAGACAGTTCTTGAGGACAAAGCTGACAATGTTTGTTGTCTATTAGTTATGTCATACTGTCCTCTTTGATCACAGATTTTAAAATTGAAATAATAAATTTATGACTGTTGGTTGCTGGACGTCCAACAACAAATATTTCATACATAATTAGGAAGAAAAATTAGTTCAGCAATACCTAAAAATTATACAGAAATGTGGGATGAATGTGGCAATGACTTTAGACTGCCACAGAAGTATGGAGAGTTGAGTAGAAATAAAAACAAACTTTTTACATAACTGAAAGGAGTGTTCACAATTATTTGTTGTCATTTCATTCCCATGTAAACATTGTCATCTTAGATGTTAATGCACATGTACATTGTATATAGAGTCTTATATGTGGTAAGATTGTCTTATAGAACGTTTACCAGCCATGATAACCACATGAGCAATACAAGATTTGGTGAGCCTCTTGTTTGTGTACTAAGATTTATATTGGTCATTTTTATGATTCTGTATTTTCAGTATATTGTTATTGATATTTATAATTGATTGTTGAAACATTTAAACCTAAATCAAGCAGGTGATCTTTAATATAAAATGAATTGAGGGATAACCCTCAATAATAATAATAAGTATGGCCACAATCTATTATTGTCAATTTCTTACCACACAATTTTTACATTAGAAAGTTTACATTATATGAGATGGGAAACACTCAGACTTCTAATGATATGCCTTAAATCAAGCTTGTACTAGTCTTACTGTAAACTGTTGAAAACTTGCAAAGTTCAAAGTATACTTTAAGATATCCCTGTTTATACTGTACTCCATACTTTAAGATATCCCTGTTTATACTGTATTCCATACTTTAAGATATCCCTGTTTATACTGTACTCCATACTTTAAGATATCCCTGTTTATACAATACTCCATACTTTAAGATATCCCTGTTTATACTGTACTCCATACTTTAAGATATCCCTGTTTATACTGTTCTCCATTCTTTAAGATATCCCTGTTTATACTGTACTCCATACTTTAAGATATCCCTGTTTATACTGTACTCCATACTTTAAGATATCCCTGTTTATACTGTACTCCATACTTTAAGATATCCCTGTTTATACTGTACTCCATACTTTAAGATATCCCTGTTTATACTGTACTCCATACTTTAAGATATCCCTGTTTATACTGTACTCCATTCTTTAAGATATCCCTGTTTATACAATACTCCATACTTTAAGATATCCCTGTTTATACTGTACTCCATACTTTAAGATATCCCTGTTTATACTGTACTCCATACTTTAAGATATCCCTGTTTATACTGTACTCCATACTTTAAGATATCCCTGTTTATACTGTACTCCATTCTTTAAGATATCCCTGTTTATACAATACTCCATACTTTAAGATATCCCTGTTTATACTGTACTCCATACTTTAAGATATCCCTGTTTATACAATACTCCATACTTTAAGATATCCCTGTTTATACTGTACTCCATACTTTAAGATATCCCTGTTTATACTGTACTCCATACTTTAAGATATCCCTGTTTATACTGTTCCCCATTCTTTAAGATATCCCTGTTTATACTGTACTCCATACTTTAAGATATCCCTGTTTATACAATACTCCATACTTTAAGATATCCCTGTTTATACTGTACTCCATACTTTAAGATATCCCTGTTTATACTGTTCTCCATTCTTTAAGATATCCCTGTTTATACTGTACTCCATACTTTAAGATATCCCTGTTTATACAATACTCCATACTTTAAGATATCCCTGTTTATACTGTTCTCCATTCTTTAAGATATCCCTGTTTATACTGTACTCCATACTTTAAGATATCCCTGTTTATACTGTACTCCATACTTTAAGATATCCCTGTTTATACTGTTCCCCATTCTTTAAGATATCCCTGTTTATACTGTACTCCATACTTTAAGATATCCCTGTTTATATTGTACTCCATACTTTAAGATATCCCTGTTTATACTGTACTCCATACTTTAAGATATCCCTGTTTACGCTATACTCCATACTTTAAGATATCCCTGTATATACTGTGCTCCATACTTTAAGATATCCCTGTTTATTCTGTATTCCATACTTTAAGATATCCCTGTTTATGCTATGCTCCATGCTTTAAGATATCCCTGTTTATTCTGTACTCCATACTTTAAGATATCCCTGTTTATTCTGTACTCCATACTTTAAGATATCCCTGTTTATGCTATGCTCCATGCTTTAAGATATCCCTTTTTATACTATACTCCATACTTTAAGATATCCCTGTTTACGCTATGCTCCATGCTTTAAGAAATCCCTGTTTATTCTGTACTCCATACTTTAAGATATCCCTGTTTATACTGTACTCCATACTTTAAGATATCCCTGTTTATACTGTACTCCATACTTTAAGATATCCCTGTTTATACTGTACTCCATTCTTTAAGATATCCCTGTTTATTCTGTACTCCATACTTCAAGATATCCCTGTTTATACTGTACTCCATACTTTAAGATATCCCTGTTTATTCTGTACTCCATACTTCAAGATATCCCTGTTTATACTGTACTCCATACTTTAAGATATCCCTGTTTATGCTATGCTCCATGCTTTAAGATATCCCTGTTTATACTGTACTCCATACTTTATGATATCCCTGTTTATGCTTTAAGATATCCCTGTTTATACTATTGTCCATACTTTAAGATATCCCTGTTTATACTGTACTCCATACTTTAAGATATCCCTGTTTATACTGTTCTCCATTCTTTAAGATATCCCTGTTTATACTGTACTCCATACTTTAAGATATCCCTGTTTATACTGTACTCCATACTTTAAGATATCCCTGTTTATACTGTTCCCCATTCTTTAAGATATCCCTGTTTATACTGTACTCCATACTTTAAGATATCCCTGTTTATATTGTACTCCATACTTTAAGATATCCCTGTTTATACTGTACTCCATACTTTAAGATATCCCTGTTTACGCTATACTCCATACTTTAAGATATCCCTGTATATACTGTGCTCCATACTTTAAGATATCCCTGTTTATACTGTACTCCATACTTTAAGATATCCCTGTTTATACTGTTCTCCATTCTTTAAGATATCCCTGTTTATACTGTACTCCATACTTTAAGATATCCCTGTTTATACAATAATCCATACTTTAAGATATCCCTGTTTATACTGTACTCCATACTTTAAGATATCCCTGTTTATACTGTTCTCCATTCTTTAAGATATCCCTGTTTATACTGTACTCCATACTTTTAAGATATCCCTGTTTATACTGTACTCCATACTTTAAGATATCCCTGTTTATACTGTTCCCCATTCTTTAAGATATCCCTGTTTATACTGTACTCCATACTTTAAGATATCCCTGTTTATATTGTACTCCATACTTTAAGATATCCCTGTTTATACTGTACTCCATACTTTAAGATATCCCTGTTTATGCTATGCTCCATACTTTAAGATATCCCTGTATATACTGTGCTCCATACTTTAAGATATCCCTGTTTATTCTGTACTCCATACTTTAAGATATCCCTGTTTATGCTATGCTCCATGCTTTAAGATATCCCTGTTTATACTGTACTCCATACTTTATGATATCCCTGTTTATGCTTTAAGATATCCCTGTTTATACTATTGTCCATACTTTAAGATATCCCTGTTTATACTGTACTCCATACTTTAAGATATCCCTGTTTATACTGTTCTCCATTCTTTAAGATATCCCTGTTTATACTGTACTCCATACTTTAAGATATCCCTGTTTATACTGTACTCCATACTTTAAGATATCCCTGTTTATACTGTTCCCCATTCTTTAAGATATCCCTGTTTATACTGTACTCCATACTTTAAGATATCCCTGTTTATATTGTACTCCATACTTTAAGATATCCCTGTTTATACTGTACTCCATACTTTAAGATATCCCTGTTTATACTGTACTCCATACTTTAAGATATCCCTGTATATACTGTGCTCCATACTTTAAGATATCCCTGTTTATACTGTACTCCATACTTTAAGATATCCCTGTTTATACTGTTCTCCATTCTTTAAGATATCCCTGTTTATACTGTACTCCATACTTTAAGATATCCCTGTTTATACAATAATCCATACTTTAAGATATCCCTGTTTATACTGTACTCCATACTTTAAGATATCCCTGTTTATACTGTTCTCCATTCTTTAAGATATCCCTGTTTATACTGTACTCCATACTTTTAAGATATCCCTGTTTATACTGTACTCCATACTTTAAGATATCCCTGTTTATACTGTTCCCCATTCTTTAAGATATCCCTGTTTATACTGTACTCCATACTTTAAGATATCCCTGTTTATATTGTACTCCATACTTTAAGATATCCCTGTTTATACTGTACTCCATACTTTAAGATATCCCTGTTTATGCTATGCTCCATACTTTAAGATATCCCTGTATATACTGTGCTCCATACTTTAAGATATCCCTGTTTATTCTGTACTCCATACTTTAAGATATCCCTGTTTATGCTATGCTCCATGCTTTAAGATATCCCTGTTTATTCTGTACTCCATACTTTAAGATATCCCTGTTTACGCTATGCTCCATGCTTTAAGATATCCCTGTTTATTCTGTACTCCATACTTTTAAGATATCCCTGTTTATTCTGTACTCCATACTTTAAGATATCCCTGTTTATGCTATGCTCCATGCTTTAAGATATCCCTTTTTATACTATACTCCATACTTTAAGATATCCCTGTTTACGCTATGCTCCATGCTTTAAGAAATCCCTGTTTATTCTGTACTCCATACTCTTAAGATATCCCTGTTTATACTGTACTCCATACTTTAAGATATCCCTGTTTATACTGTACTCCATACTTTAAGATATCCCTGTTTATACTGTACTCCATACTTTAAGATATCCCTGTTTATTCTGTACTCCATACTTCAAGATATCCCTGTTTATACTGTACTCCATACTTTAAGATATCCCTGTTTATTCTGTACTCCATACTTCAAGATATCCCTGTTTATACTGTACTCCATACTTTAAGATATCCCTGTTTATGCTATGCTCCATGCTTTAAGATATCCCTGTTTATACTGTACTCCATACTTTATGATATCCCTGTTTATGCTTTAAGATATCCCTGTTTATACTATTGTCCATACTTTAAGATATCCCTGTTTATACTTTAAGATATCCCTGTTTATACTATTGTCCATACTTTAAGATATCCCTGTTTATACTTTAAGATATCCCTGTTTATACTTTGAGATATCCCTGTTTATACTTTGAGATATCCCTGTTTATACTTTGAGATATCCCTGTTTATACTTTAAGATATCCCTGTATATACTGTACTCCATGCTTATGATTAAAGACCAACAACTCAATTTTGTAATACAAATAATTTGATATGATGCAATATTTCATTAGTGATCATTTCATGTTTGTAGGTATGATCGATCAGATAGAAGAAACGATGATCGTGATCGATCTAGAGATCCAAGGGAACGATATGGAGAACCAAACAAGGGAGATCCAAAGGATAGTAGTATAGACAGATATGATAGGAGAGATGCCGACTCCTTTAGAAGTCGGGAGTTTTCCTCAGATAGAGGTAAGGATGGAGGAGATAAAGAAATTCCAAAGAAGGAAAGAAAGATATCAGAACCCAGAGAAATCAGTAGACCAGATAGTAAGAAGGAGCAAATAGACAGGGAAAAGAAAGACATTGAAAAGGTACCAGAGGCCAAAGAGAGGGAAAAAACAGAAAAAGTTAGAGAAGTAGAGGAGAAAGAAGGGAAAAAAGAAAAAGACAAAGGTGAAGCTAAGAAAGGCATAGATAAGGAAAAGAAAAAGAGAACTAAAGCAGAGAAGAAAGCAAGAAAGGAGGAAAAATTGAAAGCAAAACAGAAAAAACTTGAAGACAAACTTGCCAAGGAAAAAGTTAAGACAGTTACTGGGAAGGAATCTATTATTAGATCAGAGGACATTAAAAAGGAGGCTAAGGAAATGGAACAACCACAGGAAAAACTTGCTTCAAGGTAATTAGAAATACACTGTAAGACAGGAAACTTGAAATCTCTATGACAAACTTGTTTCTGTTAAAGAGTATTCATATAGGACAGGTATGATATACAAAGGTTATCTAATAATTTAGACAGAATTTTATCTTTGTTTATTAAAAAGAAAAGCAAAAACAAGCAAACACCATTTAGCCAACTATATTATTTTCTTGAAATGAAGTTTGTATACCTGCTACCAGATATTGGAGCATTGTTACACTGTTCTGTGTGCTAGATTTCATAACACATAAAGCAGTTTTAATAATATATTGATTAAAAATCAATATATTATTAAAACTGCTTTACGTGTTATTATTAATGAGTAAGTAAAGCTATGCATGTAGTTTGAATTAGTTTATATTCACTTTGTTTTATTTGGGAATTAAGGTTCTTGATAATTTGAAAACTTGTTAGCTGAAGTTTTGTTTAACTAATTATGATGTGTTTTAGATCGACATTTCAGAAGAAGTAAAAATTTAGCTTGATAAAGTCTCTCGATGAGAAGAATTTTTCTTCATTTTTTTCTACTTTAGTTATGCATTAGTTGTGGTTGTGGAAAATAGTGAGGTGTACTTAATGAAAATTAATGTCTTTTGTTAGCCTAAGATCTTAATATTGTTTCTTTTATACAGAAAAAGAAATCTAAGTGAAGAAAGAAGTAAATCTATGTCTCCTTCACCCACCTACAAACGTCCTAGAGAGACTTCACCTGCTGCTTCTGTTCAGAGTAGACACAGTTTAGATACCAGTGAAAAGTTCAAGGTCAAAGAGGAACCAGAGGTCAAAGGTGAAAAGTCAAGACCAAAAAATGCAGACACAGATAAAGATAATACCAGCGAAAAGTCTTATGGATCAGAAAGAAAATCTGACAAAAAACAAAAGGAATTTAGTGTGAGTAGTGTATGTTTGATGAATTAATAAAGAATTTAGTGTGAGTAGTGTATGTTTGATGAATTAATAAAGAATTTAGTGTGAGTAGTGTATGTTTGATGAATTAATAAAGAATTTAGTGTGAGTAGTGAATGTTTGATGAATTAATAAAGAATTTAGTGTGAGTAGTGTATGTTTGATGAATTAATAAAGAATTTAGTGTGAGTAATGAATGTTTGATGAATTAATAAAGAATTTAGTGTGAGTAGTGTATGTTTGATGAATTAATAAAGAATTTAGTGTGAGTAGTGTATGTTTGATGAATTAATAAAGAATTTAGTGTGAGTAGTGTATGTTTGATGAATTAATAAAGAATTTAGTGTGAGTAGTGAATGTTTGATGAATTAATAAAGAATTTAGTGTGAGTAGTGTATGTTTGATGAATTAATAAAGAATTTCGTGTGAGTAGTGTATGTTTGATGAATTAATAAAGAATTTCGTGTGAGTAGTGTATGTTTGATGAATTAATAAAGAGTGAGTAAGTGATTGTTGTTTAACGCCAATTCAGCAATTTTTCAGCTATATTATGGAGAGAACAAGTTAATTTACAATGAGATGATGATGAGGTCCACTTTTGTTCTAGACCAACACGCTGAGTTGGATTTTTATAGTGCTAGCTCACTGAAACAACAGTCCGCAGATAGATATGTCGCTCCACTCGGACACATTATTCTGATTCCGATCCAACCAGTCTTTGCTCTTTCTCCTTAATGCTGTGTGCTTAGCGGCGAAGCAACAAATACCAATTTTATAGTCTTTTGTTTGACCCGACCGGGGCTCGAACCCACAATCTACCGCACTTGAGGCGAGCACGCTAACCATTACACCACCGATGCGGTGAATTAATAAAGAATTTAGTGTGAGTAGTGTATGTTTGATGAATTAATAAAGAATTTAGTGTGAGTATGTTTGATGAAGTCAAACTTTACAGGTTTCGTACAGATCAATGACAGACTATTAATATTTATATCAATGACAGACTATTAATATTTAAATCAGTGACAGACTATTAATATTTAAATCAATGATAGACTATTAATATTTACACTCAATTTGGTTTAGCAAAACCTATAAAGGAAAAAATGATGAAAACAAATCTTTTTTGTTTAAATACATGTAATTTGTAATGTTTTGTGCTATCTTAACAGTATTTTCAAAATACTTTACAGCCTGCTCCTCTGTTGGCACAGTCAAACACAGAAGAATCCAAAGAACATAAGAGGAAGAAGAGGTCAAGGTCACCACCAGGAGAAGAGGAATATAAAAGAAGGAGAACAGGAGAGGAAAGGGATAAAGGTGAAAACTTGTTCAATCTAACTTTAATATGTTAGATATTAAATATCTCTGGTTTGAAGTGAAATTGTTGTCCTGTTTTAGAAGTAATAGACTTTATATGTCACAGATAACATGGTTTATTTGCAGTTAAATTATTGCTACTATCGACTTTGCTCATATTCAAAAGCAGACACACATGCCTTGGTAATTATGGTGACTATTTTGTTTTTGACGTCTGTTTTGTTTAAAATGTAATCAACAGAAACGAATAATCACTTTGTGTTTATTGTAGTCGGTTATCATTTCACATTTCTTCTTCTTGAAAGCAAGGATCCAATTGAAACCAAAATTTGCAGTGCCCATTACAAAGTTACCTATGTTCCATGTTATGTATTGATGTTACTTTGCATCAGCTTTGCCAATAACCAAGTCAGTGATACAGGCTCAGGTGAATCTCTTGTTGGTGCCAAGATATAGGACCTTTGGGGAAAAAATGTTTTATTCAGGAAACTAAATAACTGATTGATCCCAAAATGATGGTCATGTACAAAGTTTGTATTTTTGATGCATATTATTTATCAGAATTGCAAACCTACTGGAGAATATTTTAAAATTCTTATCACAGAAAGATTAAAAACAAAACATGTGACAAAAGTTCCTCGGATGGTCCTACCAGAATATCAAGTTTTTGTTTTTGTTACCGATCTGAAATCTAAAATGGCTGAAAGAATGTCGAGTATTTTCTCTGCAGGATACTCTGTATCATGTACTATTTTTCATGGGGGACATTAAATTATTTTTTAGCTCACCTTGCCAAAGACAAAGTGAACTTTTGCCATCACTTGCTGTCTGTCGTCGGTTAACTTTTCACATTTTAATCTTCTCCTCTGAAACCCCTAAGCCAAATGAATTGAAACTTGGTAGGAAGCATCTATAGAAGGTCTTCTATAAAGAATGCTCATTTCGTTCCGATCCATTTACAAACATGGCCACCACAGGCAATTCTTGTTTCTGATTGGCCGATTTTTTTAAATCTTCTCCTCTGAAACCGCTTGGTCAAATGAACGGAAACTTGGTGATAAGCATTTATGGAAGGTCCTCTGTAAAGATTGCTCAATTCGCCCTGATCCGTAAACAAACATGGCCGCCACAGGCGACACTTGTTTCTGATTGGCTGATTTTTTAAATTCTTCTCCTCTGAAACCGTTTGTCCAAATGAACCGAAACTTGGTCGGAAGCATCTATGGGAGGTCCTCTATAAAGATTGCACTTTTCCCGATCAGTTAACAAACATGGCCACCACAGGCAATTCTTGTTTCTGATTGGTTGATTTCTAAAAAAATTTCTCCTCTGTTAAAAGAAAGATAAGTCTTGCCTATACTGTTAAAAGAAAGATAACTCTTGCCATTATCTCCCTTAGAAATTAACTAATGCTGATATAGTGTAACATGTTTATTCTATACATTACAAGTAGGTATTCACATTTTAATATTCTTTTTAGCAAGCCGTGCCAAAGGCAATATGAGCTTTTGTCATCACTTGGTGTCCGTCGTCTGTCATCCATTTTCTTTTCACATTTTAATCTTCTCCTCTGAAAACCCTCAGCCAAATGAACTGAAACTTGGTAGGAAGCATCCATGGAAGGTCCTCTCTAAAGAGTGCACATTTTGTTATGATCCATTACCAAACATGGCCACCACAGGCAATTCTTGTTTCTGATTTGCCAATTTTTTTAAATCTTCTCCTCTGAAACCGCTTGGCCAAATGAACCGAAACTTGGTAGGAAGAATCTATGGAAAGTCCTCTATGAAGATTGCTCATTTCGTCCCGATCGGTTAACAAACATAGCTACCACCGAAACTTGGTAGGAATGATCTATGGAATGTCCTCTATGAAGATATATAATCCCGATCGGTTAGCAAACATGGCTACCACCGAAACTTCGTAGGAAGCGTCTATGGAATGTCCTCTATGAAGATTACTCATTTCGTCCCGATCGGTTAACAAACATGGCCACCACATGCAATTTTTGTTTCTGATTGGTTGATTTCTAAAAAATCTTCTCCTTTGAAACTGCTTAGCCATATGAACCCTAACTTGGTAGGAACCATCTACATGTATTAAGTTTCCTCAAAGCAGAATGAAAGGTAGGCTCAGCTCACTGAACCTTTAGTTTGAAGATAATGCAATCCATCAGTGAGAGGATTGTTTGACTTTACATGGTTTCAAATGATAACAGTCAAAAATTGTGTACCTGACAAAACTATGCAAAACTAATTGAACCTTAACTGTAACATTTCAACACAAGTGACTTCTATTTTTCAGTAAGAAAATTACGAGGTAGTGTGGATGAAGAAGGAGGAAGATTCAGTGATTTTACTGATGATTCAGCAGACGACATCCTCAATCAGACAGAACTCCAACAGGTCAGTAATTCTGTCAAATAAAGCTTAGAAGGGTTTTTATGTACATTATATATGTATTTACAAATCTTTACTACACTATTTAAATGTTTAAACAATCCCTCTCTTCTAAATATAGTTAGAATGATTTTTACATGACTCTACATATCATTCATCATTATATGTGCATGTTTATATCCATAGGTATCAGACCTTTATAGGATATTCAATTTTCCTCTTCACCTTTCCAGAGTTGTTGCCCTCTGATTTTTCCTAAGATGTGGCTCTTAGCTAAATTTGTTTTGAAAGGCAACAATGGAAACTTATTCCTTGAGAGTTTCATTCTAAATTTCCAGAATCTTCCTCCAATTTGAAAAAAAAGTATTTTTCAAAATACAGCAATAAAGTGTTATATGTATAAATTTAATAGTCGTTCAGGGCAAGGTGTACTTGATACAACATTATGTGATAAAGTTTGTCATGCGAGGTGTACTTGATACAACATTATGTGATAAAGTTTGTCATGCGAGGTCTACTTGATACAACATTATGTGAGAAAGTTTGTCATGCAAGGTGTACTTGATACAACATTATGTGATAAAGTTTGTCATGCGAGGTCTACTTGATACAACATTATGTGATAAAGTTTGTCATGCGAGGTCTACTTGATACAACATTATGTGATAAAGTTTGTCATGCGAGGTCTACTTGATACAACATTATGTGATAAAGTTTGTCATGCGAGGTCTACTTGATACAACATTATGTGATAAAATTTGTCATGCGAGGTGTACTTGATACAACATTATGTGATCAAGTTTGTCATGCAAGGTCTACTTGATACAACATTATGTGATCAAGTTTGTCAGTGACTTGTGACAGGTCGGTGGTTTTCTCCGGGTACTCCGGTTTCCTCCAGCAATAAAACTGGCCACCATGATATAATCGAAATATTGTTGAAAGGGGTGTTCAACACCATAAACCTAAACCTAAATTGAATAGAATATATTTTTTGTAGGCTGGCTCTGCTATTCCTGAACATGTCTATCGTGACGGTGGTAGACGTAGGAGAAGCAGAAGTAGAAGCAGTTATAGTAGCAGACATAGTCACCATGACAACAGGGGTCATAGGTCAGAAAGTAGCAGATACAGAGATAGAAGGTCAAGGTCTAGAAGTCGACACAGAAGTGGAGAAAGAGATCGAAGAAGTAGGGGAGACGTGGAAAGAGACAGAGATCAAGCTAGGTAACTAGGTCATATTATTTCTTTGCCTCTTGTATTGAGATCATGCAGGGTAATCAGGTCCTATTATATATTTGCCTCGTTAGATCAAGCTAAGAAATTATTTTTGATAAAAAGTATTAAAATGTCTTTTCTTGGGTGAGAATGGAATACGTTTCTGGTTCACCAGGTGTCCTAAAATGTCTTATGTTTACTTTTACTATTAATTATGTACTCTCCTTCAAAGGTGTAAATGTAAGTGTGTAATGCTTTGTGAACAGCAAGTATTCATTCTTCATTCTATTAATAGAACATGTGGCTGATGTATTAACATATGTTTAAAAAACCTGTTTCAGAATGCTAACTGTTACTGTACACATATATATTTCTGAACTTGTAGTAATTAAAATACAATTTTGTTTTGATCTGTTAATATGGGATGAAGTCCCAACTATGGTAGAAATAGCAATATTTTCCATATCATTAATGGCTTAAATTCCTTGCACCGGAAATGATACACCGGAAAGCAATACATGGTTAAATCTGAAGAAAATCAGATGCGCAGTAATCTGGAAGGGTGCAGGACATTTCGTAACCTGGTCGTTTCGTACCGGGGTAAAAATGTATAGTGAGACATTTCGTACCTTCTTTTCAACTCATAGATTTGTAATAAACTCGTTAATTAAAATGTTGTATGTATAGTTGAAACTCTGGAACTACTGCCGGTTATGAATGTTAAAAAATGACTCAAAATCGCAGTGTGTTATAGCCCATTAAACATATACAATGGGACTGACAATATCATTTCTTTCTCCTCCTGTCCGAAATAATATTTTCTATGAAATTGAGACGTTGGGTTTGGGTCCCCCTATTTGCCCCCTCTTTTAAGAAAGTCTGGATCCGTCCCCCAGTCTACTTTGAAAAAAAATTATAGGTCCATATATCTGAGTTAATATTTTTTTTTCTTAAATATTGGACTTCGTCCCAAGTTAGGTAATATAAACATACTGCCCTTGGATGAAGGTGTTAGGGTAGATTAACACACGAGGGAATTTTTTTTTTCACAGAGTGTGTTAATCACCCTAACACCTTCATCCAAGGGCAGTATGTTTTTAGCTCACCTGGCCAAAGGCCAGGTGAGCTTTTGCCATCACTTGGCGTCCGTCAGTCCGTCGGTCATACGTCGTAAACTTTCACATTTTAATCTTCTCCTCAGAAACCACTGGGCCAATTGCAACCAAACTTTGGTGGAATGGTCCTTGGATGGCCCCCTTTCAAAATTGTGTCCGGTGATCCCGACTTCCAACCAAGATGGCCGCCAAGCTAAAAATAGAAAAAAGGGGGGATGAAATTTTAATTGTCCATTGCTGCTTTAGTATAAGTCAAAATGAGCTCAAATTTTAACTGCAGCTACATGACAAGGAGTAGTTTAACATAATATTCCGAGCTTTTCTGTGAAATTTTTCTGGCAGCCGATTTATACCGATTATGCAAATTAGGCATATTTTGATAAAAGATCACATTTAAATCTTCTCCTCTGAAACCGCTAAACCAAATTAAGCCAAACCTGGCAGGGATGGCCCCTGGGTGGGTCCCTTTTAAAACTATATCCGACAGCCCCACCCTCCATTCAAGATGGCTACTGTTACTAAAAATAGAAATTTCTTCAATTGTCCATTGCTGCTTTAATATAAGTCAAAATGAGCTCAAATTTTAACTGCACTACATGGCAAGGAGTAGTTTAACGTGTATTCTGTTTTTTTTATGTGAAATTTTTCTTTCAGCCGATTAATACCGATTATGCAAATTAGGCATATTTTGATAAAAGATCACATTTAAATCTTCTCCTCTGAAACCGCTGAACCAAATTAAACCAAACTTGGCAGGGATGATCCCTGGGCGGGTCCCTTTCAATATTGTGTCCGACAGCCCTGCCCCCCATTCAAGATGGCTGCTGTTACTAAAAATAGAAATTTCTTCAATTGTCCATTGCTGCTTTAGTATAAGTCAAAATGAGCTCAAATTTTAACTGCAGCTACATGACAAGGAGTAGTTTAACATAATATTCCGGGCTTTTCTGTGAAATTTTTCTGGCAACCGATTTATACCGATTATGCAAATTAGGCATATTTTGATAAAAGATCACATTTAAATCTTCTCCTCTGAAACCGCTAAGCCAAATTAAGCCAAACCTGGCAGGGATGGCCCCTGGGTGGGTCCCTTTCAAAACTATGTCCGACAGCCCCACCTTCCATTCAAGATGGCTACTGTTACTAAAAATAGAAATTTCTTCAATTGTCCTTTGCTGCTTTAATATAAGTCAAAATGAGCTCAAATTTTAACTGCAGCTACATGGCAAGGAGTAGTTTAACGTGTATTCTGTTTTTTTTATGTGAAATTTTTCTTTCAGCCGATTTATACCGATTATGCAAATTAGGCATATTTTGATAAAAGATCACATTTAAATCTTCTCCTCTGAAACCGCTGAACCAAATTAAACCAAGCTTGGCAGGGATGGTCCCTGGGCGGGTCCCTTTCAATATTGTGTCCGACAGCCCTGCCCTCCATTCAAGATGGCTGCTGTTACTAAAAATAGAAATTTCTTCAATTGTTCATTGCTGCTTTAGTATAAATCAAAATGAGCTCAAATTTTAACTGCAGCTACCTGGCAATGAGTAGTTTAACATATATTCTGGGTTTTTCTGTGAGATTTTTTCAGCCAGTTTATTCCATTTAGGACTATTATGAGATAAAAATCACATCTAAATCTTTTGCTCAGAAATTTGAGTTGAAATGATCTTTAGGTGGCCCACTTTCAAAATTGTATGTAACACCCCCATTTTCTAATAACTTTAGATGTAAAATTGAAAACCAGGTGAGCGATTACAGGCTCCTGGGAGCCTCTAGTTTATTATACTGAATGCCTAATGATTCAAGTGTGCATTATGTTATTAGAAGGACAATTGCTAAAAAAAATAAAAAGTTATAAATTAAGATAGTTTACCTACATTAACAACAACAAAACATCAAATAGCAACAAATTTAACACGATAATAACAATGTTTATTAAAATTAATGTAAAATGTTAATTGTATATTTTGATAAATATTATCACATGTTTGCTTCTATATTCTGACTATTGCATAAATAATTTTCAAGGTAGGCTATAATTGTTTTATCATTTTTCAATATTAAGTGATTAACGATGTTTTTTAAAACGAGATGACTTTTCTCAGTCATCTCTCATCGAAGGGTGAAGCCCTGAGATGAGAGATTACTGAGAAACGTCCTCCAGTTTTAAAAAGCATCTTTAATTATTTTATTGCTATTTTGTATTCATAATTAGATAATTTTTGTTGAGATACTGACATTTTTTTAAACACAATTAATATTTTATATCGTTAATCACTTAATTATCAAGAATTTGGTAATGTGACGTCATTATAACGTCATATTAGAAAACAAGATAATACTACGTGCGTCCTTGACAACGCTTAGCGATTAGCGATAATTGGAATCATATCATGATATGAAATATATCGGTTTTAAACATCAAAGGGAAAATAAACAAAATAGCGATAATATTATTTAAATACATGTCTTAAAATTTTGAAATTTTTTAAACTTTTGGAAAATTTTATCATTTTGAAATTTTTGGAAAATTTTGAAATCTTATGAAAATGTTGAATTTTTTGGAAATTTTTGGAAAATTTTGAACTTTAAAACAAAATTATATTTTTGGAAATTTTAGAATTTTGAAAATCGATAAACCTCGGCCGGAGCGGGTGTTAATTTTTCCGGATCTGCAAACTTCGGGCTCACCGGGTGTTAATTTTAGGCATTAACACCTGTTGCTAATATTATCACATGTTGCTAGGAATGGGCGGGGCTTATGAAAGGTTAGTGAAAATTAACAAATGCCACTTGTCCAATGAAATGAATGGATAATGTAAGAAATTTGCATAAAGTATAATAACACCTATTATCTATTATTGACCTTTGACCTCAAGGTCAAATAATTGTTTTTTAAAAATGTGGGTGCATGACCATAAGGCAGTGTGTCACATACCGTAATGACCTTCGTGGGACCTTTGACCTCAAGGTCAAATAATTATTTTTTAAATTTTTAGTTCACCTGTCCAGGTGAACTATTGCCATCACTTGGTGTCCGTCGTCTGTTGTCTGTCGTCTGTCGTCTGTAAACTTTTCACATTTCAAGCTTCTTCTCCGAAACCACTGGGCCGATTGGAACCAAACTTAGCAGGAATGTTCCTTGGATGGTCATCTACAAAGTTACTGTTTTTCGTTCCAGTCAGATATTCAATATGGCTGCCAGGGCCAATAATATGCTCTGATTGGCTGAAATTTCAAAGATCTTCTTCTCTGAAACTAATGAACTGACTGAACCCAAACTGTAAATGAAAGATCATTGGAATGTCCTTTACCAAGTTACTGTTTTTTATGCCGATCGGAAATCCAAGATGGCCACCATCGCAGGACATAGATTAACATTGGACCCTATGGGAAAATGTTCAAATGCCTTCTTCTCAGAAACTACAAATATGATTAAAGCCAAACTGTACATGAAGTTCATTGGATGGTCCTCTACAATCTCAAGGTTTTTTGTTCCGATATGAAATTCAAAATGGCGGCTACGGCAGGACTTAGTTTAACATTAAACCCTATGGGAAAAATGTTTTAAAATGCTTCTTCTCTGAAACCACTTGGACAGTTGAAACCAAACTGCCCAGGAATGATCATTGGAAGGTCCTCTACAAAGTTTCTGTTTTTTATGCCGATCGGAAATCCAAGATGGCCACTACCGCAGGACATAGATTAACATTGGACCCTATGGAAAAATATTCAAATGCCTTCTTCTCAGAAACTACAAATAGTATTAAAGCCAAACTGTACATGAATGTTCATTAGATGGTTCTCTACAAACTTTAGGTTTTTTGTTCCGGTATGAAATTCAAAATGGCAGCTACGGCAGGACTTAGTTTAACATTGAACCCTATGGGAAAAATGTTTCAAAACGCTTCTTCTCTGAAACCACTTGGACAATTGAAACCAAACTGCTCAGGAATGATCATTGGAAGGTCCTCTACAAAATTTATGTTTTTTATGTCGATCGGAAATCCAAGATGGCCACCACCGCAATACATAGATTAACATTGGACCCTATGGGAAAATGTTCAAATGCCTTCTTCTCAGAAACTACAAATATTATTAAAGCCAAACTGTACATGAATGTTCATTGGATGGTCCTCTACAAACTTTACGTTTTTTGTTCCGATATGAAATTCAAAATGGCGGCTACGGCAGGACTTAGTTTAACATTGGACCCTATGGGGAAAATGTTTCAAAACGCTTCTTCTCTGAAACCACTTGGACAATTGAAACCAAACTGCCCAGGAATAGTCATTGGAAGGTTCTCTACAAAGTTTCTGTTTTTTTTATGGCGATCGAAAATTCAAGATGGCCGCCACCGCAGGACATAGATTAACATTGGACCCTATGGGAAAATATTCAAATGCCTTCTTCTCAGAAACTACAAATATGATTAAAACCAAACTGTACATGAATGTTCATTAGATGGTTCTCTACAAATTTTACGTTTTTTGTTCCGGTATGAAATTCAAAATGGTGGCTACGGCAGAACTTAGTTTAACATTGGACCCTATGGGGAAAATGTTTCAAAACGCTTCTTCTCTGAAACCACTTGGACAATTGAAGCCAAACTGCCCAGGAATGATCATTGGAAGGTCCTCTACAAAGTTTATGTTTTTTATGTCGATCGGAAATCCAAGCTGGCCACCACCGCAATACATAGATTAACATTGGACCCTATGGGGAAAATGTTTCAAAACGCTTCTTCTCTGAAACCTCTTGGACAATTGAAACCAAACTGCCCAGGAATGATCATTGGAAGGTCCTCTACAAATTTCATGTTTTTTATGCCGATCGGAAATCCAAGATGGCCGCCACCGCAATACATAGATTAACATTGGACCCTATGGGAAAATGTTCAAATGCCTTCTTCTCAGAAACTACAAATATTATTAAAGCCAAACTGTACATGAATGTTCATTGGATGGTCCTCTACAAACTTTACGTTTTTTGTTCCGGTATGAAATTCAAAATGGCGGCTACGGCAGAACTTAGTTTAACATTGGACCCTATGGGAAAAATGTTTCAAAACGCTTCTTCTCTGAAACCTCTTGGACAATTGAAACCAAACTGCCCAGGAATGATCATTGGAAGGTCCTCTACAAATTTCATGTTTTTTATGCCGATCGGAAATCCAAGATGGCCGCCACCGCAATACATAGATTAACATTGGACCCTATGGGAAAATGTTCAAATGCCTTCTTCTCAGAAACTACAAATATTATTAAAGCCAAACTGTACATGAATGTTCATTGGATGGTCCTCTACAAACTTTACGTTTTTTGTTCCGGTATGAAATTCAAAATGGCGGCTACGGCAGAACTTAGTTTAACATTGGACCCTATGGGAAAAATGTTTCAAAACGCTTCTTCTCTGAAACCACTTGGACAATTGAAACCAAACTGCCCAGGAATGATCATTGGAAGGTCCTCTACAAAATTTATGTTTTTTATGTCGATCGGAAATCCAAGATGACCACCACCGCAATACATAGATTAACATTGGACCCTATGGGAAAATATTCAAATGCCTTCTTCTCAGAAACTACAAATATGATTAAAGCCGAACTGTACATGAATGTTCATTGGATGGTCCTCTACAAACTTTACGTTTTTTGTTCCAATATGAAATTCAAAATGGCGGCTACGGCAGGACTTAGTTTAACATTGGACCCTATGGGGAAAATGTTTCAAAACGCTTCTTCTCTGAAACCACTTGGACAGTTGAAACCCAACTTTCCAGGAATGATCATTGAAAGGTCCTCTACAAATTTTATGTTGTTTATGCCGATCGGAAATCCAAGATGGCCGCCACCGCAATACATAGATTAACATTGGACCCTATGGGGAAAATGTTTCAAAACGCTTCTTCTTTGAAACCACTAGGACAGTTGAAACCAAACTGCCCAGGAATGATCATTGGAAGGTCCTCTACAAGGTGTGTGTTTTTTATGCCGATCGGATATCCAAGATGGCCACCACCGCAGGACATAGATTAGCATTGGACCCTATGGGAAAATGTTCAAATGCCTTCTTCTCAGAAACTACAAATATGATTAAAGCCAAACTGTACATGAATGTTCATTGGATGGTCCTCTACAAACTACGTTTTTTGTTCTGATATGAAATTCAAAATGGCGGCTACGGCAGGACTTGTTTAACATTGGACCCTATGGGAAAAATGTTTCAAAACGCTTCTTCTCTGAAACCAAACTGCCCAGGAATGATCATTGGAAGGTCCTCTGTTTTTTATGCCGATCGGAAATCCAAGATGGCTGCCACCACAGGTCATAGTATTAACACAGGACCATATCGGGAAAATACTGAAATATCTTCTTCTCTGAAGCTATTGCACTGATTGAACCTAAACTGTGCATCAATCATTGGAAGGTCCTTTACAAACTTTGTGTTTTTTATGTTGATCGTAATTCCAAGATGACTACCACTGCAGGACATAGTTTTTACATAGGACCAATTGGTTTTTTTTATAACCAGGTGAACGATACAGGTTCTTGAGAGCCTCTGGTATTTTCTTGTCTTTCGAGATAGATCAATGATATTTGGTATGTGGGTGCATGACCATAAGGCGGTATCATGTACCATAATGACCTTTGTGGGACCTTGACCGTTGACCTCAAGGTCAAATAATTGTTTTTTAAATAGTATTTATTTGGTATGTGGGTGCATGACCATAAGGCGGTGTGTCGCATACCGTAATGACCTTTGTGGGACCTTGACCTTTGACTTCAAGGTCAAATAATTGTTTTTTAAATAGTATTTTTTTGTCTGGGCCATAACATTTTTGTCTTTCGAGATAGGTCAATGATATTTGGTATGTGGGTGCATGACCATAAGGTGGTGTGTCGTGCACCATAATGACCTTCGTGGGACCTTGATCTTTGACCTTACGGTCAAATAATTGTTTTTTAAATAGTATTTTCTTGCCCGGGCCCATAACATTTTTAGTTCACCTGGAACAAAGGTCCAGGTGAACTATTGCCATCACTTGGCGTCCGTCGTCTGTTGTCTGTCGTCTGTTGTCTGTCGTCTAAACTTTTCACATTTCAAGCTTCTTCTCCGAAACCACTGGGCTGATTGGAACCAAACTTAGCAGGAATGTTCCTTGGATGGTCCTCTACAAAGTTACTGTTTTTCGTTCTAGTCGGATATTCAATATGGCTGCCAGGGCCAATAATGTGCTCTGATTGGCTGAAATTTCAAAGATCTTCTTCTCTGAAACTAATGAACTGACTGAACCCAAACTGTAAATGAATGATCATTGGAATGTCCTTTACCAAGTTACTGTTTTTTATGCCGATCGGAAATCCAAGATGGCCGCCATCGCAGGACATAGATTAACATTGGACCCTATGGGAAAATGTTCAAATGTCTTCTTCTCAGAAACTACAAATATGATTAAAGCCAAACTGTACATGAATGTTCATTGAATGGTCCTCTACAATCTCAAGGTTTTTTGTTCCGATATGAAATTCAAAATGGCGGCTACGGCAGGACTTAGTTTAACATTGGACCCTATGGGAAAAATGTTTCAAAATGCTTCTTCTCTGAAACCACTTGGACAGTTGAAACCAAACTGCCCAGGAATGATCATTGGAAGATCCTCTACAAAGTTTATGTTTTTTATGCTGATCGGAAATCCAAGATACAGGACATAGATTAACATTGGACCCTATGGGAAAATGTTCAAATGCCTTCTTCTCATAAACTACAAATATGATTAAAGCCAAACTGTACATGAATGCTCATTAGATGATCCTCTACAAACTTTAGGTTTTTTGTTCCGGTATGAAATTCAAAATGGCGGCTACGGCAGGACTTAGTTTAACATTGGACACTATGGGAAAAATGTTTCAAAACGCTTCTTTTCTGAAACCACTTGGACAATTGAAACCAAACTGCCCAGGAATGATCATTGGAAGGTCCTCTACAGAATGTTTTTTTATATGCCGATCGGAAATCCAAGATGGCCGCCACTGCAATACATAGATTAACATTGAACACTATGGGAAAATGTTCAAATGCCTTCTTCTCAGAAACTACAAATATGATTAAAGCCAAACTGTACATGAATGTTCATTGGATGGTCCTCTACAAACTTTACATTTTTTGTTCCGATATGAAATTCAAAATGGCGGCTACTGCAGGACTTAGTTTAACATTGGACCCTATGTGAAAAATGTTTCAAAACGCTTCTTCTCTGAAACCACTTGGACAATTGAAACCAAACTGCTCAGGAATGATCATTGGAAGGTCCTCTACAAAATTTTTGTTTTCTATGTCGATCGGAAATCCAAGATGGCCACCACCGCAATACATAGATTAACATTGGACCCTATGGGAAAATGTTCAAATGCCTTCTTCTCAGAAACTACAAATATTATTAAAGCCAAACTGTACATGAATGTTCATTGGATGGTCCTCTACAAACTTTACGTTTTTTGTTCCGATATGAAATTCAAAATGGCGGCTACGGCAGGACTTAGTTTAACATTGGACCCTATGGGGAAAATGTTTCAAAACGCTTCTTCTCTGAAACCACTTGGACAATTGAAACCAAACTGCCCAGGAATAGTCATTGGAAGGTTCTCTACAAAGTTTCTGTTTTTTTTATGGCGATCGAAAATTCAAGATGGCCGCCACCGCAGGACATAGATTAACATTGGACCCTATGGGAAAATATTCAAATGCCTTCTTCTCAGAAACTACAAATATGATTAAAACCAAACTGTACATGAATGTTCATTAGATGGTTCTCTACAAATTTTACGTTTTTTGTTCCGGTATGAAATTCAAAATGGTGGCTACGGCAGGACTTAGTTTAACATTGGACCCTATGGGGAAAATGTTTCAAAACGCTTCTTCTCTGAAACCACTTGGACAATTGAAACCAAACTGCCCAGGAATGATCATTGGAAGGTCCTCTACAAAGTTTATGTTTTTTATGTCGATCGGAAATCCAAGATGGCCACCACCGCAATACATAGATTAACATTGGACCCTATGGGGAAAATGTTTCAAAACGCTTCTTCTCTGAAACCTCTTGGACAATTGAAACCAAACTGCCCAGGAATGATCATTGGAAGGTCCTCTACAAATTTCATGTTTTTTATGCCGATCGGAAATCCAAGATGGCCGCCACCGCAATACATAGATTAACATTGGACCCTATGGGAAAATGTTCAAATGCCGCCTTCTCAGAAACTACAAATATTATTAAAGCCAAACTGTACATGAATGTTCATTGGATGGTCCTCTACAAACTTTACGTTTTTTGTTCCGGTATGAAATTCAAAATGGCGGCTACGGCAGAACTTAGTTTAACATTGGACCCTATGGGAAAAATGTTTCAAAACGCTTCTTCTCTGAAACCACTTGGACAATTGAAACCAAACTGCCCAGGAATGATCATTGGAAGGTCCTCTACAAAATTTTTGTTTTTTATGTCGATCGGAAATCCAAGATGACCACCACCGCAATACATAGATTAACATTGGACCCTATGGGAAAATATTCAAATGCCTTCTTCTCAGAAACTACAAATATGATTAAAGCCGAACTGTACATGAATGTTCATTGGATGATCCTCTACAAACTTTACGTTTTTTGTTCCAATATGAAATTCAAAATGGCGGCTACGGCAGGACTTAGTTTAACATTGGACCCTATGGTGAAAATGTTTCAAAACGCTTCTTCTCTGAAACCACTTGGACAGTTGAAACCCAACTTTCCAGGAATGATCATTGAAAGGTCCTCTACAAATTTTATGTTGTTTATGCCGATCGGAAATCCAAGATGGCCGCCACCGCAATACATAGATTAACATTGGACCCTATGGGGAAAATGTTTCAAAACGCTTCTTCTTTGAAACCACTAGGACAGTTGAAACCAAACTGCCCAGGAATGATCATTGGAAGGTCCTCTACAAGGTGTGTGTTTTTTATGCCGATCGGATATCCAAGATGGCCACCACCGCAGGACATAGATTAGCATTGGACCCTATGGGAAAATGTTCAAATGCCTTCTTCTCAGAAACTACAAATATGATTAAAGCCAAACTGTACATGAATGTTCATTGGATGGTCCTCTACAAACTACGTTTTTTGTTCTGATATGAAATTCAAAATGGCGGCTACGGCAGGACTTGTTTAACATTGGACCCTATGGGAAAAATGTTTCAAAACGCTTCTTCTCTGAAACCAAACTGCCCAGGAATGATCATTGTCCTCTGTTTTTTATGCCGATCGGAAATCCAAGATGGCTGCCACCACAGGTCATAGTATTAACACAGGACCATATCGGGAAAATACTGAAATATCTTCTTCTCTGAAGCTATTGCACTGATTGAACCTAAACTGTGCATCAATCATTGGAAGGTCCTTTACAAACTTTGTGTTTTTTATGTTGATCGTAATTCCAAGATGACTACCACTGCAGGACATAGTTTTTACATAGGACCAATTGGTTTTTTTTATAACCAGGTGAACGATACAGGTTCTTGAGAGCCTCTGGTATTTTCTTGTCTTTCGAGATAGATCAATGATATTTGGTATGTGGGTGCATGACCATAAGGCGGTATCATGTACCATAATGACCTTTGTGGGACCTTGACCGTTGACCTCAAGGTCAAATAATTGTTTTTTAAATAGTATTTATTTGGTATGTGGGTGCATGACCATAAGGCGGTGTGTCGCATACCGTAATGACCTTTGTGGGACCTTGACCTTTGACTTCAAGGTCAAATAATTGTTTTTTAAATAGTATTTTTTTGTCTGGGCCATAACATTTTTGTCTTTCGAGATAGGTCAATGATATTTGGTATGTGGGTGCATGACCATAAGGTGGTGTGTCGTGCACCATAATGACCTTCGTGGGACCTTGATCTTTGACCTTACGGTCAAATAATTGTTTTTTAAATAGTATTTTCTTGCCCGGGCCCATAACATTTTTAGTTCACCTG
The DNA here is from genome assembly GCA_963383655.1 of Bathymodiolus septemdierum. Taxonomy (NCBI): domain Eukaryota; kingdom Metazoa; phylum Mollusca; class Bivalvia; order Mytilida; family Modiolidae; genus Bathymodiolus; species Bathymodiolus septemdierum. Next base: position 16,374,813 of record OY726519.1, on the reverse strand, counting down.
GAACAAAGGTCCAGGTGAACTATTGCCATCACTTGGCGTCCGTCGTCTGTTGTCTGTCGTCTGTTGTCTGTCGTCTAAACTTTTCACATTTCAAGCTTCTTCTCCGAAACCACTGGGCTGATTGGAACCAAACTTAGCAGGAATGTTCCTTGGATGGTCCTCTACAAAGTTACTGTTTTTCGTTCTAGTCGGATATTCAATATGGCTGCCAGGGCCAATAATGTGCTCTGATTGGCTGAAATTTCAAAGATCTTCTTCTCTGAAACTAATGAACTGACTGAACCCAAACTGTAAAAGAATGATCATTGGAATGTCCTTTACCAAGTTACTGTTTTTTATGCCGATCGGAAATCCAAGATGGCCGCCATCACATGACATAGATTAACATTGGACCCTATGGGAAAATGTTCAAATGTCTTCTTCTCAGAAACTACAAATATGATTAAAGCCAAACTGTACATGAATGTTCATTGAATGGTCCTCTACAATCTCAGGGTTTTTTGTTCCGATATGAAATTCAAAATGGCGGCTACGGCAGGACTTAGTTTAACATTGGACCCTATGGGAAAAATGTTTCAAAATGCTTCTTCTCTGAAACCACTTGGACAGTTGAAACCAAACTGCCCAGGAATGATCATTGGAAGATCCTCTACAAAGTTTATGTTTTTTATGCTGATCGGAAATCCAAGATACAGGACATAGATTAACATTGGACCCTATGGGAAAATGTTCAAATGCCTTCTTCTCATAAACTACAAATATGATTAAAGCCAAACTGTACATGAATGCTCATTAGATGATCCTCTACAAACTTTAGGTTTTTTGTTCCGGTATGAAATTCAAAATGGCGGCTACGGCAGGACTTAGTTTAACATTGGACACTATGGGAAAAATGTTTCAAAACGCTTCTTTTCTGAAACCACTTGGACAATTGAAACCAAACTGCCCAGGAATGATCATTGGAAGGTCCTCTACAGAATGTTTTTTTATATGCCGATCGGAAATCCAAGATGGCCGCCACTGCAATACATAGATTAACATTGAACCCTATGGGAAAATGTTCAAATGCCTTCTTCTCAGAAACTACAAATATGATTAAAGCCAAACTGTACATGAATGTTCATTGGATGGTCCTCTACAAACTTTACATTTTTTGTTCCGATATGAAATTCAAAATGGCGGCTACTGCAGGACTTAGTTTAACATTGGACCCTATGTGAAAAATGTTTCAAAACGCTTCTTCTCTGAAACCACTTGGACAATTGAAACGAAACTGCACAGGAATGATCATTGGAAGGTCCTCTACAGAATGTTTGTTTTATATGCCGATCGGAAATCCAAGATGGCCGCCACTGCAATACATAGATTAACATTGGACCCTATGAGAAAATGTTCAAATGCCTTCTTCTCAGAAACTACAAATATGATTAGAGCCAAACTGTACATGAATGTTCATTGGATGGTCCTCTACAAACTTTACGTTTTTTGTTCCGATATGAAATTCAAAATGGCGGCTACGGCAGGACTTAGTTTAACATTGGACCCTATGGGAAAAATGTTTCAAAACGCTTCTTCTCTGAAACCACTTGGACAATTGAAACGAAACTGCACAGGAATGATCATTGGAAGGTCCTCTACAAAGTTTCTGTTTTTTTATGCCGATCGAAAATTCAAGATGGCCGCCACCGCAGGACATAGATTAACATTGGACCCTATGGGAAAAATGTTTCAAAACGCTTCTTCTCTGAAGCCACTTGGACAATTGAAACCAAACTGCACAGGAATGATCATTGGAAGGTCCTCTACAAAGTTTCTGTTTTTTTATGCCGATCGAAAATTCAAGATGGCCACCACCGCAGGACATAGATTAACATTGGACCCTATGGGAAAATATTCAAATGCCTTCTTCTCAGAAACTACAAATATGATCAAAGCCAAACTGTACATGAATGTTCATTGGATGGTCCTCTACAAACTTTACGTTTTTTGTTCCGATATGAAATTCAAAATGGTGGTTACTGCAGGACTTAGTTTAACATTGGACCCTATGGGAAAAATGTTTCAAAACACTTCTTCTCTGAAACCACTTGGACAATTGAAACCAAACTGCCCAGGAATGATCATTGGAAGCTCCTCTACAAAGTTTCTGTTTTTTTATGCCGATCAAAAATTCAAGATGGCCGCCACCGCAGGACATAGATTAACATTGGACCCTATGCGAAAATGTTCAAATGCCTTCTTCTCAGAAACTACAAATATGATCAAAGCCAAACTGTACATGAATGTTCATTGGATGGTCCTCTACAAACTGTACGTTTTTTGTTCCGATATGAAATTCAAAATGGCGGCTACGGCAGGACTTAGTTTAACATTGGACCCTATGGGAAAAATGTTTCAAAACACTTCTTCTCTGAAACCACTTGGACAATTGAAACGAAACTGCACAGGAATGATCATTGGAAGGTCCTCTACAAAGTTTCTGTTTTTTTATGTCGATCGAAAATTCAAGATGGCCGCCACCGCAGGACATAGATTAACATTGGACCCTATGGCAAAATGTTCAAATGCCTTCTTCTCAGAAACTACAAATATGATCAAAGCCAAACTGTACATGAATGTTCATTGGATGGTCCTCTACAAACTTTACGTTTTTTGTTCCGATATGAAATTCAAAATGGTGGCTACTTCAGGACTTAGTTTAACATTGGACCCTATGTGAAAATGTTCAAATGCCTTCTTCTCAGAAACTACAAATATGATCAAAACCAAACTGTACATGAATGTTCATTGGATGGTCCTCTACAAACTTTACGTTTTTTGTTCCGATATGAAATTCAAAATGGCGGCTACGGCAGGACTTAGTTTAACATTGGACCCTATGGGGAAAATGTTTCAAAACGCTTCTTCTCTGAAACCACTTGGATAATTGAAACCAAACTGCCCAGGAATGATCATTGGAAGGTCCTCTACAAAGTGTGTGTTTTTTATGCCGATCGGAAATCCAAGCTGGCCACCACCGCAGGACATAGATTAACATAGGACCCTATGGGAAAATATTCAAATGCCTTCTTCTCAGAAACTACAAATATGATTAAAGCCAAACTGTACATGAATGTTCATTGGATGGTCCTCTACAGACTGTACGTTTTTTGTTCCGATATGAAATTCAAAATGGCGGCTACGGCAGGACTTAATTTAACATTGGACCCTATGGGAAAAATGTTTCAAAACGCTTCTTCTCTGAAACCACTTGGACAATTGAAACCAAACTGCCCAGGAATGATCATTGGAAGGTCCTCTACAAAGTTTCTGTTTTTTTATGCCGATCAAAAATTCAAGATGGCCACCACCGCAGGACATAGATTAACATTGGACCCTATGGGGAAAATGTTCAAATGCCTTCTTCTCAGAAACTACAAATATGATCAAAGCCAAACTGTACATGAATGTTCATTGGATGGTCCTCTACAAACTTTACGATTTTTGTTCCGATATGAAATTCAAAATGGCGGCTACGGCAGAACTTAATTTAACATTGGACCCTATGGGAAAAATGTTTCAAAACACTTCTTCTCTGAAACCACTTGGACAATTGAAACCAAACTGCACAGGAATGATCATTGGAAGGTCCTCTACAAAGTTTCTGTTTTTTTTATGCCGATCGAAAATTCAAGATGGCCGCCACCGCAATACATAGATTAACATTGGACCCTATGTGAAAATGTTCAAATGCCTTCTTCTCAGAAACTACAAATATGATTAAAGCCAAACTGTACATGAATGTTCATTGGATGGTCCTCTACAAACTTTACATTTTTTGTTCCGATATGAAATTCAAAATGGCGGCTACTGCAGGACTTAGTTTAACATTGGACCCTATGTGAAAAATGTTTCAAAACGCTTCTTCTCTGAAACCACTTGGACAATTGAAACCAAACTGCCCAGGAATGATCATTGGAAGGTCCTCTACAGAATGTTTGTTTTATATGCCGATCGGAAATCCAAGATGGCCGCCACTGCAATACATAGATTAACATTGGACCCTATGAGAAAATGTTCAAATGCCTTCTTCTCAGAAACTACAAATATGATTAGAGCCAAACTGTACATGAATGTTCATTGGATGGTCCTCTACAAACTTTACGTTTTTTGTTCCGATATGAAATTCAAAATGGCGGCTACGGCAGGACTTAGTTTAACATTGGACCCTATGGGAAAAATGTTTCAAAACGCTTCTTCTCTGAAACCACTTGGACAATTGAAACGAAACTGCACAGGAATGATCATTGGAAGGTCCTCTACAAAGTTTCTGTTTTTTTATGCCGATCGAAAATTCAAGATGGCCGCCACCGCAGGACATAGATTAACATTGGACCCTATGGGAAAAATGTTTCAAAACGCTTCTTCTCTGAAGCCACTTGGACAATTGAAACCAAACTGCACAGGAATGATCATTGAAGGTCCTCTACAAAGTTTCTGTTTTTTTATGCCGATCGAAAATTCAAGATGGCCACCACCGCAGGACATAGATTAACATTGGACCCTATGGGAAAATATTCAAATGCCTTCTTCTCAGAAACTACAAATATGATCAAAGCCAAACTGTACATGAATGTTCATTGGATGGTCCTCTACAAACTTTACGTTTTTTGTTCCGATATGAAATTCAAAATGGTGGTTACTGCAGGACTTAGTTTAACATTGGACCCTATGGGAAAAATGTTTCAAAACACTTCTTCTCTGAAACCACTTGGACAATTGAAACCAAACTGCACAGGAATGATCATTGGAAGGTCCTCTACAAAGTTTCTGTTTTTTTATGCCGATCGAAAATTCAAGATGGCCGCCACCGCAGGACATAGATTAACATTGGACCCTATGGCAAAATGTTCAAATGCCTTCTTCTCAGAAACTACAAATATGATCAAAGCCAAACTGTACATGAATGTTCATTGGATGGTCCTCTACAAACTTTACGTTTTTTGTTCCGATATGAAATTCAAAATGGTGGCTACTTCAGGACTTAGTTTAACATTGGACCCTATGTGAAAATGTTCAAATGCCTTCTTCTCAGAAACTACAAATATGATCAAAACCAAACTCTACATGAATGTTCATTGGAAGGTCCTCTACAAACTTTACGTTTTTTGTTCCGATATGAAATTCAAAATGGCGGCTACGGCAGGACTTAGTTTAACATTGGACCCTATGGGGAAAATGTTTCAAAACGCTTCTTCTCTGAAACCACTTGGATAATTGAAACCAAACTGCCCAGGAATGATCATTGGAAGGTCCTCTACAAAGTGTGTGTTTTTTATGCCGATCGGAAATCCAAGCTGGCCACCACCGCAGGACATAGATTAACATAGGACCCTATGGGAAAATATTCAAATGCCTTCTTCTCAGAAACTACAAATATGATTAAAGCCAAACTGTACATGAATGTTCATTGGATGGTCCTCTACAAACTGTACGTTTTTTGTTCCGATATGAAATTCAAAATGGCGGCTACGGCAGGACTTAATTTAACATTGGACCCTATGGGAAAAATGTTTCAAAACGCTTCTTCTCTGAAACCACTTGGACAATTGAAACCAAACTGCCCAGGAATGATCATTGGAAGGTCCTCTACAAAGTTTCTGTTTTTTTATGCCGATCAAAAATTCAAGATGGCCACCACCGCAGGACATAGATTAACATTGGACCCTATGGGGAAAATGTTCAAATGCCTTCTTCTCAGAAACTACAAATATGATCAAAGCCAAACTGTACATGAATGTTCATTGGATGGTCCTCTACAAACTTTACGATTTTTGTTCCGATATGAAATTCAAAATGGCGGCTACGGCAGAACTTAATTTAACATTGGACCCTATGGGAAAAATGTTTCAAAACACTTCTTCTCTGAAACCACTTGGACAATTGAAACCAAACTGCACAGGAATGATCATTGGAAGGTCCTCTACAAAGTTTCTGTTTTTTTTATGCCGATCGAAAATTCAAGATGGCCGCCACCGCAGGACATAGATTAACATTGGACCCTATGGGAAAATGTTCAAATGCCTTCTTCTCAGAAACTACAAATATGATTAAAGCCAAACTGTACATGAATGTTCATTGGATGATCCTCTACAAACTTTACGTTTTTTGTTCCGATATGAAATTCAAAATGGCGGCTACTGCAGGACTTAGTTTAACATTGGACCCTATGGGGAAAATGTTTCAAAACGCTTCTTCTCTGAAACCACTTGGATAATTGAAACCAAACTGCCCAGGAATGATCATTGGAAGGTCCTCTACAAAGTGTGTGTTTTTTATGCCGATCGGAAATCCAAGCTGGCCACCACCGCAGGACATAGATTAACATAGGACCCTATGGGAAAATATTCAAATGCCTTCTTCTCAGAAACTACAAATATGATTAAAGCCAAACTGTACATGAATGTTCATTGGATGGTCCTCTACAGACTGTACGTTTTTTGTTCCGATATGAAATTCAAAATGGCGGCTACGGCAGGACTTAATTTAACATTGGACCCTATGGGAAAAATGTTTCAAAACGCTTCTTCTCTGAAACCACTTGGACAATTGAAACCAAACTGCCCAGGAATGATCATTGGAAGGTCCTCTACAAAGTTTCTGTTTTTTTATGCCGATCAAAAATTCAAGATGGCCACCACCGCAGGACATAGATTAACATTGGACCCTATGGGGAAAATGTTCAAATGCCTTCTTCTCAGAAACTACAAATATGATCAAAGCCAAACTGTACATGAATGTTCATTGGATGGTCCTCTACAAACTTTACGATTTTTGTTCCGATATGAAATTCAAAATGGCGGCTACGGCAGAACTTAATTTAACATTGGACCCTATGGGAAAAATGTTTCAAAACACTTCTTCTCTGAAACCACTTGGACAATTGAAACCAAACTGCACAGGAATGATCATTGGAAGGTCCTCTACAAAGTTTCTGTTTTTTTTATGCCGATCGAAAATTCAAGATGGCCGCCACCGCAATACATAGATTAACATTGGACCCTATGTGAAAATGTTCAAATGCCTTCTTCTCAGAAACTACAAATATGATTAAAGCCAAACTGTACATGAATGTTCATTGGATGGTCCTCTACAAACTTTACATTTTTTGTTCCGATATGAAATTCAAAATGGCGGCTACTGCAGGACTTAGTTTAACATTGGACCCTATGTGAAAAATGTTTCAAAACGCTTCTTCTCTGAAACCACTTGGACAATTGAAACCAAACTGCCCAGGAATGATCATTGGAAGGTCCTCTACAGAATGTTTGTTTTATATGCCGATCGGAAATCCAAGATGGCCGCCACTGCAATACATAGATTAACATTGGACCCTATGAGAAAATGTTCAAATGCCTTCTTCTCAGAAACTACAAATATGATTAGAGCCAAACTGTACATGAATGTTCATTGGATGGTCCTCTACAAACTTTACGTTTTTTGTTCCGATATGAAATTCAAAATGGCGGCTACGGCAGGACTTAGTTTAACATTGGACCCTATGGGAAAAATGTTTCAAAACGCTTCTTCTCTGAAACCACTTGGACAATTGAAACGAAACTGCACAGGAATGATCATTGGAAGGTCCTCTACAAAGTTTCTGTTTTTTTATGCCGATCGAAAATTCAAGATGGCCGCCACCGCAGGACATAGATTAACATTGGACCCTATGGGAAAAATGTTTCAAAACGCTTCTTCTCTGAAGCCACTTGGACAATTGAAACCAAACTGCACAGGAATGATCATTGAAGGTCCTCTACAAAGTTTCTGTTTTTTTATGCCGATCGAAAATTCAAGATGGCCACCACCGCAGGACATAGATTAACATTGGACCCTATGGGAAAATATTCAAATGCCTTCTTCTCAGAAACTACAAATATGATCAAAGCCAAACTGTACATGAATGTTCATTGGATGGTCCTCTACAAACTTTACGTTTTTTGTTCCGATATGAAATTCAAAATGGTGGTTACTGCAGGACTTAGTTTAACATTGGACCCTATGGGAAAAATGTTTCAAAACACTTCTTCTCTGAAACCACTTGGACAATTGAAACCAAACTGCACAGGAATGATCATTGGAAGGTCCTCTACAAAGTTTCTGTTTTTTTATGCCGATCGAAAATTCAAGATGGCCGCCACCGCAGGACATAGATTAACATTGGACCCTATGGCAAAATGTTCAAATGCCTTCTTCTCAGAAACTACAAATATGATCAAAGCCAAACTGTACATGAATGTTCATTGGATGGTCCTCTACAAACTTTACGTTTTTTGTTCCGATATGAAATTCAAAATGGTGGCTACTTCAGGACTTAGTTTAACATTGGACCCTATGTGAAAATGTTCAAATGCCTTCTTCTCAGAAACTACAAATATGATCAAAACCAAACTCTACATGAATGTTCATTGGAAGGTCCTCTACAAACTTTACGTTTTTTGTTCCGATATGAAATTCAAAATGGCGGCTACGGCAGGACTTAGTTTAACATTGGACCCTATGGGGAAAATGTTTCAAAACGCTTCTTCTCTGAAACCACTTGGATAATTGAAACCAAACTGCCCAGGAATGATCATTGGAAGGTCCTCTACAAAGTGTGTGTTTTTTATGCCGATCGGAAATCCAAGCTGGCCACCACCGCAGGACATAGATTAACATAGGACCCTATGGGAAAATATTCAAATGCCTTCTTCTCAGAAACTACAAATATGATTAAAGCCAAACTGTACATGAATGTTCATTGGATGGTCCTCTACAAACTGTACGTTTTTTGTTCCGATATGAAATTCAAAATGGCGGCTACGGCAGGACTTAATTTAACATTGGACCCTATGGGAAAAATGTTTCAAAACGCTTCTTCTCTGAAACCACTTGGACAATTGAAACCAAACTGCCCAGGAATGATCATTGGAAGGTCCTCTACAAAGTTTCTGTTTTTTTATGCCGATCAAAAATTCAAGATGGCCACCACCGCAGGACATAGATTAACATTGGACCCTATGGGGAAAATGTTCAAATGCCTTCTTCTCAGAAACTACAAATATGATCAAAGCCAAACTGTACATGAATGTTCATTGGATGGTCCTCTACAAACTTTACGATTTTTGTTCCGATATGAAATTCAAAATGGCGGCTACGGCAGAACTTAATTTAACATTGGACCCTATGGGAAAAATGTTTCAAAACACTTCTTCTCTGAAACCACTTGGACAATTGAAACCAAACTGCACAGGAATGATCATTGGAAGGTCCTCTACAAAGTTTCTGTTTTTTTTATGCCGATCGAAAATTCAAGATGGCCGCCACCGCAGGACATAGATTAACATTGGACCCTATGGGAAAATGTTCAAATGCCTTCTTCTCAGAAACTACAAATATGATTAAAGCCAAACTGTACATGAATGTTCATTGGATGATCCTCTACAAACTTTACGTTTTTTGTTCCGATATGAAATTCAAAATGGCGGCTACTGCAGGACTTAGTTTAACATTGGACCCTATGGGGAAAATGTTTCAAAACGCTTCTTCTCTGAAACCACTTGGATAATTGAAACCAAACTGCCCAGGAATGATCATTGGAAGGTCCTCTACAAAGTGTGTGTTTTTTATGCCGATCGAAAATCCAAGATGGCCACCACCGCAGGACATAGATTAACATTGGACCCTATGTGAAAATGTTCAAATGCCTTCTTCTCAGAAACTACAAATATGATTAAAGCCAAACTGTACATGAATGTTCATTGGATGGTCCTCTACAAACTTTACGTTTTTTGTTCTGATATGAAATTCAAAATGGCGGCTACTGCAGGACTTAGTTTAACATTGGACCCTATGGGAAAAATGTTTCAAAACGCTTCTTCTCTGAAACCACTTGAACAGTTGAAACCAAACTGCCCAGGAATGATCATTGGAAGGTCCTCTGTTTTTTATGCCGATCGGAAATCCAAGATGGCTGCCGCCACAGGTCATAGTATCATAGATGCCAACCATTACGATTTTTCCGTAATTGTTACGAATTTCGGGCCAAAATTACGGTGTTGCGGTCAACAGTCTACTTGTTACAGATTTCCGATTATTGCCGGCCCGAAACCGTTCCCCATTTAAATATCATTGTGATCATTTAGACGCTTCATTGTATGTTAAAATCGCGTAATGATAAGCACTTGAGGGATTTCGATTATTTAATCCTTTAGGGATTCTCGGGACTATCTATAGTAGAAAACGATTTATCCATTTCTTGTTTGATCCCGAGTAGTTAATGAAGACAGCACGTTTTTGTCAATTTCGCGATGTCTGAGGGAACAAGTGAAGCTACTGCAGCGAAGAAAAGAAAATTGGGACAGCGATTTCGTCCCGAATATTCTTCTCTTGCCTTATGAAATCGATACGGGAACATTATGCCTATTGCAAATATTGCAAACAAGACTTGTCCATTCAGCACGGTGGTCGGGATGAACACACATATACAACAAAACAGTTCAAAAGTGCCAAGTCAACAACATATCAGGCACTCCAGAATTAGACATTAATTATTCCATGGGAGGGTGAGGGAAGGCCACTTCAGGAAATTTTCATTTCTATTGACAGTAAGTTGAAACATAGAATACATTTGTAAGTGAACATGCATGTATTAAAACTTAACTTTTTATTTCTTTTTGTTGCTCATCAATTTTACATCTAGTTGTCACAAATAAAGGAACTCATTTGCTCATCACTTTGTGCCTAGTCTGTAGTACGATTATGGTAAAATTTTATGAAAAATTATGATTACTGAAAAAAATCACAAATTACTGACATCTTAACTTTTTGTTACTGATTGCACCAAAAAGGGGTTGGCATCTATGTAGTATTAACACAGGACCATATGGGGAAAATACAGAAATATATTCTTCTCTGAAGCTATTGCACTGATTGAACCTAAACTGTGCATCAATCATTGGAAGGTCCTTTACAAACTTTGTGTTTTTTTATGTTGATCGTAATTCCAAGATGACTACCACTGCAGGACATAGTTTTTACATAGGACCAATTGGTTCTTTTTATAACCAGGTGAACGATACAGACTCTTGAGAGCCTCTGGTTGTCTTTTGAGATAGGTTGTTGTACAGATGGCTGCATTAAGGGGAGACATAAGTTTATCTAAAACAGTTCATCCTAGTTTATATTTATACTGCATACATCTCCTTGGCCTTCAATAAATATAGTATCGGCATCATTTATGGACGGAAACCTGTCCGTTTCATGTGCAGCCATTGTTGTTTATGCCTCAGATAACCAATTCCGAGTCGATTAAACAATGAATTATTTGATTGGCAAAACTGAAAGCCAATCAGAAATCATGTTCAAAGGTCAATTCGGATCGGTGCTATAGATGCCACGTGCAGAATATTGCACAATACAATAGTTCATCGGGAGTGCAATAGATCGACAGACCCATTTTAATAGCGAAAAATATATAATACTAAAATTTGACTCAATAAAACAGAAAAATACACTTTATTAGGTAATAACAAGATGTATTACTCTTGATGATGTTTTCTCTCCATTACAAAATTTAATTATTTATTGCAGACCTAGATCTGAATCAGAAAGCAGAGGAATGCACGACCAATCAGAGGTCAAACAAGAGGTTAAATCAGAAATAAAACAGGAGTCTGCAGGAGGTAAATAAGATTCTTCTACTTCACATAACAGACTTCTGTTAAAAAAAAAAAAAATGTGTAACGGTTGAGCAGAAAACTTCCTACTTGGAAGCTTATGTGTGCTGTTTTTTAAGGTTTGAATTGATTTTTGGGGATTCTAGTCCTACCTGTTTCCAAACAAGAGGCCCAAAGGTGAATGCAATGGTAGACTTGCTGTGGTGGTATCAACTACCAGGCAGTATCCGTTTATTTTTAACTACAGTCAAATATGTATTATGTGACCTTCCAAGTAATTATTGAAATAGGGTGACATAAGACAGGTGGTTGCTTGATACAGCTTTAATAAATATAAATGACACTACAAAAGAACATATGAATTAAGAGCACACAATACAAGTTATTATACCTCATTAATATGCATTTCCTATTGTCTCTTTTGAATCACATACCTGCGATTATTTTTGACTGGAGTCATTATTGATCATGTGATAGATATAACCTAGCCATATTGACTCCATCCAAAAACAAAATGACTGCTTTCATATCTTGAATTTCAAAATGCATGATTTGTCATGTTCCAGTCGCATTCATGGGTTCAGTCCAAGTTTCTGTCAAAATAAACTTTAGAATTGGTATTTGATGGTTCTCCAATAAACATTAAGAGAAAAGAGTTATAATAAAACAATTAATTACTCTTTGTGGGGTCAATAGCAGGAAATGAGGACCATTGACATGTGACTCTTGGTGACCTCGATTCACAGGCATCATGTCCACATTTCCTGCTGTTGACCTCACAAAGAGTAATTAATTGTTTATTATTACTCAATAGAGGTACATGTAGTTACTAAAGCAGTGTTTACTGTATTTTAAGATAAAGACCGACTAGAATTAACCAATATTTTTCCAGCTGCAGCTTTTTTTTTAAACAAACAAGTTGTAATTTATTTTACTGTATTACAGAATCAGAAGATGATTTATCTCTAGATTCAATATCCAGTGATGAAGAATTTGAAGCAGAACATGATAAAAAACAAAGTAAGATTTAGTGTTGATTATTTCTAGACAGTTATCATGTAGACATTTCACCAAAACATTGTTACATGTACATTTTGAGAACTCAGGGACCATATTTTGTGCGGTTGTTTTATGTTAAAACATTTTCAGTCAAATTTTACCTGAATTGAATAAATTAATTTGAATTTTACATGTTTGAAGTAATTTAATTTAATTCATTGCTACCTGTAAAAATTTTAATGATATAGAACTTATGAGGTAAGTCAAGTGTACGGCCAGATATTTTAAACAAGAATTTCTATTGAAGAGCTAAGTACAGAAATCCCTTTATTATACAATATCCTCCCCAATGATCACGATTAATATTGGCAGACACATATTGGCTCATTTCAGTGTAAAATTGCTTCCCATATACAACCACCCTTTTAACACAATCATCAACCACCAGTTTTGTGCATTAAAGTTGATTTTAACTCCTCAGATACAACTGGAAGGGTTAAATATTTAATTAATGAATCCAGATAAAAGAAAATCTTTGAAAAAGTCTAAAATTTAATCCCTTCTGTCCTGTGGGATGGGTTACAAGTCGTACCCTGTAGTTTCTTAACATTTCAATGAACATATCTTATTTATACACAGATATCATGTAACAATCTGTCTTAATTTATTAGGTATTGATGCTTTAGACATTGACTGGGCCAGCCTTCAGCAAGATGTTAGACCAAAGGCACCGACAGCAGGGTCTGCCCTCAACAGATATAAAGGCAGCAATATATTCGCACAGATTGGTGTGTCAAAGCAATATGCTGGTGAAGAGTTGTTTAACAAAATACAAAATGAATGTATAAAGCAGGAACCAGGTAATGTAATTATTATAAGGCCATCCCTAAAGATATTAACAAATATATTTGACCAGAAGTCACTAGGTCATTCCAGCCTGAAAAATTAAGGATTGATGATAGAGCCACTGACAAGTCAGTCGGAGATCGCTGACGACAAGTGTACAAAGCCATAAGCCACTGACAATTCAGTCGGAGATTGCTGACGACAAGTGTACAAAGCCATAAGCCACTGACAAGTCAGTTGGAGATCGCTGACGACAAGTGTACACAGCCATAAGCCACTGACAAGTCAGTCGGAGATCGCTGACGACAAGTGTACACAGCCATAAGCCACTGACAAGTCAGTTGAAGATTGCTGACGACAAGTGTACACAGCCATAAGCCACTGACAAGTCAGTTGGAGATCGCTGACGACAAGTGTACACAGCCATAAGCCACTGACAAGTCAGTCGGAGATCGCTGACAACAAGTATACGAAGCCATAAACAGAAAACTCCAAATTGTTTCATTATATTATTCTGTGTATATAAAATAAATTTATTTCCCTTTCTTATTTTCAATTTATTTAGTCAAACCTGTCTATAGTGACCATTGATAGGAATTCTGAAAAAAAAGTTGCACAAGACAGCGGGTCGCTATATAGAGGTTATGATATTTGCGAACAAAATTATGTCCATCGGCATACATACATAGTGTATCGAGATTCCAGTTTGTATAAGTGTATATGGAATCATGTTTGTGTTTACATGTCTTTAATCAATAAATTTGCTAGTAGATCTATAATCTTATGAAGAAAGATTTTATTTTCAGATATTAACTCAACAGAAGAGGACACTGAAGAATCTAAATCAGAAAATAAATTCAAATTCAAAAGTGACATTGCTGTTTTCCATGCCTCAATTACAAGCAAAATCAAAGAAAGACGAAACCTGTTACGTAACATTGGTCCATTTAGAAGAGCATTGTGTGCAAGAAGAGACTTGGAAATCAGACGGCAACTTTGTAAGATTGATAAGGTAAAACAAGAACTTTAATTTCCATTAGTGTGATTTACTGTAGGTTTTAGAGTTTGACTTCCAGCATGTGGTTACGTGATTTTGATACAACATTATGTGATAAAATTTGTCTGTGACTTGTGAAAGATTGATGGTTGTCTCGGCCAATAAATTTAATGTGCATTCTATTTCAGATGAACTGTTTGCTTTTTAACAACACACCACACAAAAATATGTTTTTTTGGCTTGAATATTCTGTTGAAAAATCTTGAGAGAACACCAAAATCCAACTGAGCTTTTTATGTCACTTTATGTCTGTCATTGATACATTTGTCAATTTATGTCTGTCATTGATACATTTGTCAATTTATTTTAAGCATTTTTTAGTGAGCATTGATCATATTGATGTTGTTTTTGAAAAAGACATTACTGAAAAGGAAAGTGGAAAATTAGAAGGAAAAAAAGGAACTCTGATAACTTTCTCTTTTTAGCTCACCTTGCCAAAGGCAATGTAATCTTTTGCCATCACTTGACATCTGTTAACTTTTCACATTTTAATCTTATCCTCTGAAACCGCTTAGCCAAATGAAGTGAAACTTGGTAGGAAGCATCTATGGAAGGTCCTCTATAAAGATTGCTCATTTCATCCTGATTCATTTACAAACGTGGCTGCCCATAGGCAATTCTTGTTGCTGGTTGTCAATTTCAAAAAATCTTCTCAGAAACTGCTTGGCCAAGTGAACTGAGGCTTGGTAGGAGTCATCTATGGAAGGTCCTCTATTCTCATTTCGTTCCGCTCTTATAACAAACATGACCACCATAGGCAATTCTTGTTTCTGGTTGGTAAATTTCTCAAAAATCTTCTCTGAAACCGATTAATCTGTACAAAATTTCCATGGCCACCATAGGCAGTTCTTGTTTGTGATTGACCAATTAAAAAAATCTTCACTAAAACCATTTGTCCAAATTAAATGAAATTTGGTACGAACCCTATGGAAGTTTCTGTATAAAGTTTCATCAAAACAGAATGACAGGTGAGCGACACAGGCTCAGCTCACTGAGCCTCTACTTTTGGAAAGAAGTTTCAAATATATCAGAAAAATGTCCAAATAACAGAAAATCAACTGGAGTCTATGACTTTTCAATATTGATTTATATCTCTGTATATTATTAGCTCACCTGACCCAAAGGGTCATCTGAGCTATTGCCATCACTTGGCGTCCGTCGTTCGTCGTAAACTTTTTCAAAAATCTTCTCCTCTGAAAGTACTAGACCAATGGAAACCAAACTTTGTCTGAATCATCACTAGGGTGTCTAGTTTCAAAATTGTTACTAAAAATAGAACATATGGTAAAATTGCAGGTTTTGGGTAATGACTCAAAAACTGTTAATAATATCAAAAATCTGACATGGGGTAAAAATGATTAACACAGCAAGATCTACATACCCTGCAATTTTGAAGTAAATCTGATTACCCATCTTGGAGTTATTGCCCTTTTTTCATCAAATTTGTAAAATTTTAATACTTTTCATCTTGTATTTCAAAAACTATAAGAGATAAAGGTTAAGTTTAAATTGCAAAAATGTGCAGCATGTCAAGATCTACCTACCCTGCAATTTTAAAGTAAATCCCATTACCCATTTTAGAGTTATTGCCCTTTTTCATCAACATTTTGATACTTTTCGTCCTTTATTTCAAAAACTATAAGAGATAGATGTTAAGTTTAAATTGCAAAAATGTTCAGCATTTCAAGATCTACATACCGTGCAATTTTGAAGTAAATCTGATTACCTATCTTGAAGTTATTACCCTTTTTTCATCAAATTTGTAAAATTTTAATACTTTTCGTCTTATATTTCAAAATCTATAAGAGATAAAGGTTAAGTTTAAATTGCAAAAATGTGCAGCATGTCAAGATCTACCTACCCCGCAATTTTGAAGTAAATTCCAATACCCATTTTGAAGTTATTGCCCTTTTTTCATCAAAATGTTCTAAATTTTAATACTTTCATCTTATATCTCAAAAACTATTAGAGATAGAGGGAAAGTTTAAACTGCAAAAATGTTCAGCATGTCAAGATCTACAAAAAATTTCCCACAGTTGAAAATGTGCGACAACTGTGTGACACTGCTTTTGGTTACTCAAATAATCAAAGGGAAGCAACTCTATTACAAAATGTGAAGTAGCAAAAGCTAAATTTTGAGAATCATTGACATATATGTTTTTTTACAGCAATTTTGATAACTTACATTAAAGGGGGAACCCCTGCCCAATTTTTTTTGTAGAAGGGTTCTGCAATGACGAGGGCTACATTTTTTTTATTTTTTTTACCGAAGTTATCAAGTTTTATTGACTGATGTTGTTATTATACCCATGTTAGCTAAACAGGGCCTCTAGTTATATACTGAATAAGGTCTAAATTGTGAAATTTTCCAAACTTCTTTATTTTATCAAGTTGTGTATGTCTTAGTTAATGAATTAAGACTTTAAATTAAAAAAAAATTCTCTATGATTTAAAAGATATTTTATAGAGGAAAACAGCATGGTTCTGTTTACATTCCACAGTTTTGTTTGTTCATTATTTGTGTATTTTATAAGAACAAAGTTGTGTGTACATTATTCATATATTTTTTTTTTTAGAAAAAACAAAATTGTGTGTACATTGTATATTATTTGTGTATTTTCTCTTTTCAGAGAATGGATAATGTACATTCCTATCCAGCTCAAGTTATAGACAATGAAATGTATAAACTAAGTGTTCAATTGTTTAAACAATCATGCAAAACTCCAGAAAAACAGGAACTAACAGAGCTGACTTTCAAACCCGATCCAATCAAACAGGAAGTGACATGTTCATGAGTGTAAGAGGTATCATGGGATATCATTTTGGGGAAATCATGAGAGTAATCTACATTGATCAACATTTTTTAATAAATAATTTGATAAAAACATCTTATGAATTTCATTTTATTTCAGAGATATCAAGTGATTGTTATTGCGTATTGCAAAGAAATGAAATATATTTGGAATGGAGCTTTTTTTCTTAGCTCTTGTGCCGGATTTACCTATAGGCTCGATAGGGTGAAGCCTAGGGCCTCAAAATTTAGGGGTTCTCCAACCAAGGTGTATGTTTTTAATGCCGTTATTTTACTTTCACACTTATGCTGTCATAACGTAGTGTACTTTCTAAACAATCCCTCAGTAATTTTCCTTACACAGTTAAAATGTTGCACTCCATTTCAGAATATTGCAGAATTTTAAACACTCCTCAATCATCCTTGCCTTTATTCAAAATTGATTAAGCACACTTCCATCTTCCTCCAGTCGTGAAAGTGGGAAATTGGGAGGGGCCTCACAAGTGGAATAGCTTAGGACCTCTCTTTATCTAATTCAGGCACTGTCTGTAGTGTACACAAAAACAAATATGGAAATGCAGTTGTGACATGCAAGCAGAAAAAAATAGGTTTAAATTTGAACTGTGAGTAAATGGCATATGTGCCAACCTCTAGAATAATGAGGGAGAAAGAGGAGGGAGGTCTCAATCTGAGGCTGTCGCAACTGAATCAGGGAATGTGTGTGGCATTTTTCTATAAATAACAGCTGACTTCTTCTCAAATTCTCATATAAAGGTTTCAATCTTTAGCTCACCTTTTCAAAGACCACTGTTTGTCTGTCTGCCCCTTAAGTTTTCACATTTCAATCTCATCTGAAATCTATAAGCAATTTGAGCTGAAACTGTAGAAATGAGGTATCAAAGGTTTTCTACAGACAATTTCTTAGTGTTCTGATTGGATAGTAAGCAGGAGCATCGTAGGCAATTCTTGTTTATAATTAGCCAATGTTTTAAATATCTCTTGAAAACTCTTATCCAACTAATCCAGACCTCACTCAGCAAGAATCCCCTATAGATGGTCTCTAAAAATGCTTTAAGGTTAGTAGAACTAGAGGAGTTACTTGTTGTGCAAGAGAAGTTTAACTAAGTTAATGTATGTTGTTGATGATCGTTTTTTACCCATTCCTAATTCACATGATAATAATCCCACAATTTAGTTACATTTAGTAAAAATGTAGATGTTACTTAAAACAAGAGGCTCCATCGGGTATGTAATCACTCATCTACGCCATTTTGATTACTTTAAATAAATGCCACTAATGTCTAAGCATAATGTATTAAATATAATATTTCATATTTATAAAACAAGGGAGGTAATATCTTTCATGTACTAGATAAAGGTATACATTTTAGTTTACTTAGCCTGCACGCCCTGCAGGGTCTACTGAAGTACTGTCATGATTTTCTGTAGACTTTATCTGAAACCACTGGACCAAAAGGAACCAATCTGCTTTGATGGTCCTCAATATGAAAGTGATTTTTATACAATTTGGAAATTCAATGTGGCTACTAGGGATAATTATGCATTTTAATTGACTGGAATTTCAAACCTCTTTTTGAAAGAAACCACATACAGTCGAACTTTGGTAAATTGAAATCAGATGGCTCGATCACCATGGATCTCTGAAATTTTTTTTAAAGTCCCTTCAATTTTGTAGTTTATTTCTTTGTTATATATACCCAGATTTCTCGAAACAGTCTTTTCCCGTAATAATAATTATCGATAATTTGTACATTTTCCCTTTGATAAATATAATATTTGACGATTTTCTAATGTGATGTTATAGCGATGTCACCAAATCCTCAGTAAGCATAATATCATTAATATGTTTTGCTCGAAATTGATTTTTCATCGCATCTCATATCTCAGGCTTCCCCTACAATATTGCTATGAGAAATCAGTGCAATTTACCTTTACAAACTCCAATTCATCTTAAGTGTAAAATATATAATTGGGCCTAATTACTGTATCCAAAGAAAAGTTTCTATAACAAGTAAGGGATATTTAAATCTCCCAAACAACGTTTGGAGACTTATTGTTTTTGCTCCGTTTCTTATTATTATTATTATTATTATTACAAGTGTGGACACAGAAAAGTGCTGTCCAAAAGGCAAGTGTGGATGTCAATATTTCATATTATTAACTTTAAAAAAAAAAAAAATCATGGACACATGGGTCCTGGATTTTTTTAATAAAAAAACTAATCCTGGATTATTATTTTTGCCTAAAGTCCGGTCCTGTGTTTTTATTTCAAATTTTCATCATAGCCCCCCCCTCTCCCTCCCAAGGGATATAAAATTTATAAACTATTGACCTGAGTAACCTTGCTAAACCATGCGGAGTCTGTGTGTTTTAAATCGGTCATCCAATCAGGACGCTCATTATTCTTGTCCAAGATAAAAATACATCGCTAAAATTACCTGTGGGTCTTTCCCCACTTCAAACTCGTAAATTTACATAGAAATCAGAGATATTTCGTCAAAGCTTCACACATGGTTTTGTCTATCATATTTCTTGAAGACAAACATACAATTTTATTGCATTTATCAATATTTTATGAGTATCAACAGTTTTTTCAACACCATATCTGTTTCTCGATACAGATATATTTATAAACTATTGACCTGAGTAACCTTTGCTAAACCATGCGGAGTCAGTGTGTTTTAAATCGGTCATCCAATCAGGACGCTCACTATTCTTGTCCAAGTTAAAATACATCGCTAAAATTACCTGTGGGTGTTTTCCCACTTCAACTCGTAAATTTACATAGAAATCGGAGATATTTCGTCATAAAACTTCACACATGGTTTTGTCTATCACATTTCTTGAAGACAAACATACAATTTTATTGCATTTATCAATATTTTATGAATATCAACAGTTTTTAGCTCACCTGACCCAGAGAGTCATGTGAGATATTGCCATCACTTGGCATCCGTCCGTTAACTTTTTCATATTTTAATCTACTCCTCTGAAACAACTGGGCCAAATGGAACCAAACTTGGCAGAAAGCATCTATATAAGGTCCTCTAGAAAGTTTCTTCATTTGTCCCATTCCGCCAACAAATATGGCCGCCAAGGGCAATTCTTGTTTCTGATTGGCTAATGTTTAAAAAATCTTCTCCTCTGAAACTGCTTGGCCAAATGGAGCCAAACTTGGCAGGAAGCATCTATGTAAGATCCTCTATAAAACTTCTTCATTTGGTTCCATTCGGCCAACAAACATGGCCACTGTTACTAAAAATAGACATTTGGTAAAATTGCACGTTTTTGGTAATAACTCAAAAACCGTTAATAATATCAGAAATCTGATGAGATAAAAATGATCAGCACAGCAAGATCTAACTACCCTGAAATTCTGATTACCTATCTTGGAGTTATTGCCCTTTTTTCATCAAAATTTTACCCATCTTGAAGTTATTGCCCTTTTTTCATCAAATTTTTAAAATGTTAATACTGTTCATCCTTTATTTCAAAAACTATTAGAGGTAAATGTTAAGTGTAAACTGAAAAAAGATCTACATGCCTTGCAATTTTGAAGTAAATCTGATTACCCGTCTAGGAGTTATTGCCCTTTTTTCATTATTTTTTTTTTAATTTAAACATTTTTGTCTGATATTTCAAAAACTATTAGAGATAAAGGTTAAGTTTAAATTGTAAAACTGTGCAGCATATCAAGATCTACATACCTTGCAATTTTGAAGTTAATCTGAGGACCCAATTTGGAGTTGTTGCTCTTTTTTCATAAAATTTTCAAAATTTTAATACTTTTTGTCCTTTATTTCAAAATCTATAAGAGATAGATGTTAAGTTTAAGCAGCAAACATGTTCAGTATGTCAAGATCTACCTACCCTGCAATTTTTAAGTAAATCCCATTACCCATTTTGGAGTTATTGCCCTTTTTTCATCAAATTTGTAAAAAAAAATTAATACTTGTGTTATATAAATCCTTGTTTCTGGTAAAAAAAAAATATACCTAGATACTATAATATATATACCAGTATCTAGGTATATTTTTTTTACCAAAAACAAGTGCCTGTGATATAAAAAGTATTTTATTTAAATTCACAGAGAAATAAAAATTTTAGTAGATATTTTCAACGAGATCAGGAAAAAGCTTGTAATATTTGTCCATTTCAAAGGTTTCAATATTTCCCAAAAGCCTAAATCAAGTTCTCTAGATTGTATTTTGCACAAAAGACAAGTTTAAATTTGGCGCCAAATTGATATCCGATAATTTTTACGTGTCCGTTCCTGATTCCGGAGTGATTCTTGTTTCTACATTTCAAATATTGATATTTCCGCTCATTATAGCGTTTCTGAGATTGCGACTTTAATTTTGTCAATGTCCTTGAACTTCATCAAAGCATGGAGGAACAATAAATGATACAATAAAAGAGTTTTGATCTGGCATTTCACTTTAGTTTTAATCAAAATAAATTATGTACAAATTGGAGATCAAACAGGGCTCTTTAATACAACAAACCCAGTATTTTATACCAGTGGAAATAGATTTGTCCGTCGTACCGGCACGTCGGACAACCGTAATACAAGATCTACTTGTCTGACGTCAGTTTTCACTGGTATCGGACAAACATTAATGTCGAGGCCTGGGTCCTCTATAAAGTTTCTCCATTTCGTTCCGTTCCACCAACAAATATGGCCGCCAAGGGCAATTCTTGTTTCTGATTGGCTACTGTTTAAAAAAATCTTTTCTGAAACTGCTTGGCAAAATGGAGCCAAACTTGGCAGGAAGCATCTATGTAAGATCCTCTATAAAGCTTCTTCATTTGGTTCCATTCGGCCAACAAACATGGCCACCAAGATTAATTCTTTTTTCTGATTGGCTAATGTTAAAAAAATCTTCTCCTCTGAAACAGCTTGGCCAAATGGAGCCAAACTTGGCAGGAAGCATCTATGAAAGTCCAAACCTGGCATAGATGGTCCCTGGGTGTGTCCCTTTCAAAATTGTGTCTGACAACCCCACCCTCCATTCAAGATGGCTGCTATTTTTTAAGGTAATGATTATCTCCCTTTGAAATTTGCTTCAGTATCATTCTATTGTCAGGTGAGTGATACAGGCTCAGTGGGCTGAGCCTCTAGTTTCAACACCGTATCTGTTTCCCGATTACCATTGAGACAAGTCACGTGACTACACATGCTACTCACAGTGACCCGTGACCCACTTTAGCACGTTCTACCAGTTTATTCTTAATATGTTGTTATAATTATTATTCTTCTCCTTTCTTTCTTTCTTTGGCACATGAACTTGTCCATGACAGATCTCAGGAACTACTGGACAAAAGTTCATGAAACTTGGTGGAGTTATAGATGTATGTTTCTAGTTGGTCCTAAAGTTTTCAGCTTTGTGGTAAAGGTGGTCAAAGTCATATTTTGAAGGGTTCAAAGGCGGTGGGGGTGGGGATTACTATTAGAATCCTATGGGAAAGTTGAAATTTCGTACATTAATGTTGATAACTTCTAAATGGATAATGATAGAGACATAAAATTTGACATAGTGATAGGTCACCATTAGAGGAGCAATTCTGCATTTTCAAAATTTTCAAAATGGCTGCCGAAACACGGCATAAAAATTGGGCGGTAAAAATTCAACATTGTCCGATATCATCAAAATTTGATATGTGGGTAGATAATGATGTCCCGACATTGACAAATTTCTACCGATCGCCATTTCCAAAATGGCCACCACAATACCGCAAAAATTCAACATTGTCCGATAACATCTAAATTTTATATGTGGGTAGATTATGATGTCCCGAATTTATTCCCGACATTGAAAAATTTCTAGCAGTCGCCATTTTCAAAATGGCCACCACAATACCGCACAAATTCAACATTGTCCGATTTCAATGCCATTTCATATGTGGGTAAATTATGATGTCCCGAATTTATTCCCGACATTGAAAAATTTCTAGCAGTCGTCATTTTCAAAATGGCCACCACAATACTGCACAAATTCAACATTGTCCGATTTCAACAACATTTCATATGTGGGTAGATTATGATGTCCCGAATAGATTCCCGACATTGAAAAATTTGTAGCAGTTGCCATTTTCAAAATTGCCGCCACAATACCGCACAAAATTCAACATTGTCCGATTTCAACGACATTTCATATGTGGGTAGATTATGATGTCCCGAATTTATTCCCGACATTGAAAAATTTCTAGCGGTTGCCATTTTCAAAATGGTCACCACAATACTGCACAAATTCAACATTGTCCAATTTCAACGAAATTTCATATTTAGGTAGATTATGATGACCTGAATTGATTCCCCGACATCGATTTATTTTTTAAACCTGTTGTCAGTGGCCGGTTTGGGAGACATGAGACTTCATAATCGTTAGATTATAATCATATCTTGTTATCTGTGATTTTTACATGTGAATTGCAATTACCAGTACATGTAATAACAAATATTTTACCAAGTTATTAAGCTAAAAAAAATAATCAAAACAATTAAAATAGTCACATGATCAAATGTTTACAATTATAGGGTATTAAAACAATATTTAAATTATCATTAAGAAAGTTTAAACAGTGATTGTCAACGATTCTACTAATATCAAGAAAACAATTACTTCTCTCCTCAAACCATTGAACACTAAACAGACCATGACATATGATGCTGAAAATCCATGTCCTGCATTGGAACAAGACACAAAACTGTGGCTGGGTTTAACCAGTTAAATGATAAATGAATCTCCAATAGAAATACAGATACATTTGTATAACCAATAAAATAACTGCACAGATTGGCTTCCACTCGTAAAGACCATGACAAAAATGAATGAAACATAAACATGGACAGTAAAATAGCAGGGTCAATGAAAACATGTAGTTATGCAGGTACAATCTTTTTTTTAGCTCACCCGAATCAATGGGTCATGAACCACATCAGTGTTGTAATGATTAATGTGCTCACCTTTTAGACTATTAAATTGGTTTTTGTCGCTTCTCCCCTGCAGTATTAAACAGTAAGAACAAAGACTGGTCAGAATCAGGTTAATGTGTCAGAGGAGGGTGACATGTCTACCCATGGACTGTTGTTTTAATGAGTAAGAACAAAGACTGGTCAGAATCAGGTTAATGTGTCAGAGGAGGGTGCCATGTCTACCCATGGACTGTTGTTTTAATGAGTAAGAACAAAGACTGGTCAGAATCAGGTTAATGTGTCCGAGGAGGGTGACATGTCTACCCATGGACTGTTGTTTTAATGAGTAAGAACAGAGACTGGTCAGAATCAGGTTAATGTGTCAGAGGAGGGTGCCATGTCTACCCATGGACTGTTGTTTTAATGAGTAAGAACAGAGACTGGTCAGAATCAGGTTAATGTGTCCGAGGAGGGTGACATGTCTACCCATGGACTGTTGTTTTAATGAGTAAGAACAGAGACTGGTCAGAATCAGGTTAATGTATCAGAGGAGGGTGACATGTCTACCCATGGACTGTTGTTTTAATGAGTAAGAACAAAGACTGGTCAGAATCAGGTTAATGTGTCAGAGGAGGGTGACATGTCTACCCATGGACTGTTGTTTTAATGAGTAAGAACAAAGACTGGTCAGAATCAGGTTAATGTGTCAGAGGAGGGTGCCATGTCTACCCATGGACTGTTGTTTTAATGAGTAAGAACAAAGACTGGTCAGAATCAGGTTAATGTGTCAGAGGAGGGTGACATGTCTACCCATGGACTGTTGTTTTAATGAGTAAGAACAAAGACTGGTCAGAATCAGGTTAATGTGTCAGAGGAGGGTGCCATGTCTACCCATGGACTGTTGTTTTAATGAGTAAGAACAAAGACTGGTCAGAATCAGGTTAATGTGTCAGAGGAGGGTGACATGTCTACCCATGGACTGTTGTTTTAATGAGTAAGAACAAAGACTGGTCAGAATCAGGTTAATGTGTCAGAGGAGGGTGACATGTCTACCCATGGACTGTTGTTTTAATGAGTAAGAACAAAGACTGGTCAGAATCAGGTTAATGTGTCAGAGGAGGGTGCCATGTCTACCCATGGACTGTTGTTTTAATGAGTAAGAACAAAGACTGGTCAGAATCAGGTTAATGTGTCAGAGGAGGGTGACATGTCTACCCATGGACTGTTGTTTTAATGAGTAAGAACAAAGACTGGTCAGAATCAGGTTAATGTGTCAGAGGAGGGTGCCATGTCTACCCATGGACTGTTGTTTTAATGAGTAAGAACAAAGACTGGTCAGAATCAGGTTAATGTGTCAGAGGAGGGTGACATGTCTACCCATGGACTGTTGTTTTAATGAGTAAGAACAAAGACTGGTCAGAATCAGGTTAATGTGTCAGAGGAGGGTGCCATGTCTACCCATGGACTGTTGTTTTAATGAGTAAGAACAAAGACTGGTCAGAATCAGGTTAATGTGTCAGAGGAGGGTGCCATGTCTACCCATGGACTGTTGTTTTAATGAGTAAGAACAAAGACTGGTCAGAATCAGGTTAATGTGTCAGAGGAGGGTGACATGTCTACCCATGGACTGTTGTTTTAATGAGTAAGAACAAAGACTGGTCAGAATCAGGTTAATGTGTCAGAGGAGGGTGACATGTCTACCCATGGACTGTTGTTTTAATGAGTAAGAACAAAGACTGGTCAGAATCAGGTTAATGTGTCAGAGGAGGGTGCCATGTCTACCCATGGACTGTTGTTTTAATGAGTAAGAACAAAGACTGGTCAGAATCAGGTTAATGTGTCAGAGGAGGGTGACATGTCTACCCATGGACTGTTGTTTTAATGAGTAAGAACAAAGACTGGTCAGAATCAGGTTAATGTGTCAGAGGAGGGCGACATGTCTACCCATGGACTGTTGTTTTAATGAGTAAGAACAAAGACTGGTCAGAATCAGGTTAATGTGTCAGAGGAGGGTGCCATGTCTACCCATGGACTGTTGTTTTAATGAGTAAGAACAAAGACTGGTCAGAATCAGGTTAATGTGTCAGAGGAGGGTGACATGTCTACCCATGGACTGTTGTTTTAATGAGTAAGAACAAAGACTGGTCAGAATCAGGTTAATGTGTCAGAGGGGGGTGCCATGTCTACCCATGGACTGTTGTTTTAATGAGTAAGAACAAAGACTGGTCAGAATCAGGTTAATGTGTCAGAGGAGGGTGACATGTCTACCCATGGACTGTTGTTTTAATGAGTAAGAACAAAGACTGGTCAGAATCAGGTTAATGTGTCAGAGGAGGGTGACATGTCTACCCATGGACTGTTGTTTTAATGAGTAAGAACAAAGACTGGTCAGAATCAGGTTAATGTGTCAGAGGAGGGTGCCATGTCTACCCATGGACTGTTGTTTTAATGAGTAAGAACAAAGACTGGTCAGAATCAGGTTAATGTGTCAGAGGAGGGTGACATGTCTACCCATGGACTGTTGTTTTAATGAGTAAGAACAAAGACTGGTCAGAATCAGGTTAATGTGTCAGAGGAGGGTGACATGTCTACCCATGGACTGTTGTTTTAATGAGTAAGAACAAAGACTGGTCAGAATCAGGTTAATGTGTCAGAGGAGGGTGCCATGTCTACCCATGGACTGTTGTTTTAATGAGTAAGAACAAAGACTGGTCAGAATCAGGTTAATGTGTCAGAGGAGGGTGCCATGTCTACCCATGGACTGTTGTTTTAATGAGTAAGAACAAAGACTGGTCAGAATCAGGTTAATGTGTCAGAGGAGGGTGCCATGTCTACCCATGGACTGTTGTTTTAATGAGTAAGAACAAAGACTGGTAGGCTCAGAATCAGGTTAATGTGTCAGAGGAGGGTGCCATGTCTACCCATGGACTGTTGTTTTAATGAGTAAGAACAAAGACTGGTCAGAATCAGGTTAATGTGTCAGAGGAGGGTGACATGTCTACCCATGGACTGTTGTTTTAATGAGTAAGAACAAAGACTGGTCAGAATCAGGTTAATGTGTCAGAGGAGGGTGACATGTCTACCCATGGACTGTTGTTTTAATGAGTAAGAACAAAGACTGGTCAGAATCAGGTTAATGTGTCAGAGGAGGGTGACATGTCTACCCATGGACTGTTGTTTTAATGAGTAAGAACAAAGACTGGTCAGAATCAGGTTAATGTGTCAGAGGAGGGTGACATGTCTACCCATGGACTGTTGTTTTAATGAGTAAGAACAAAGACTGGTCAGAATCAGGTTAATGTGTCAGAGGAGGGTGACATGTCTACCCATGGACTGTTGTTTTAATGAGTAAGAACAAAGACTGGTCAGAATCAGGTTAATGTGTCAGAGGAGGGTGCCATGTCTACCCATGGACGGTTGTTTTAATGAGTAAGAACAAAGACTGGTCAGAATCAGGTTAATGTGTCAGAGGAGGGTGACATGTCTACCCATGGACTGTTGTTTTAATGAGTAAGAACAAAGACTGGTCAGAATCAGGTTAATGTGTCAGAGGAGGGTGCCATGTCTACCCATGGACTGTTGTTTTAATGAGTAAGAACAAAGACTGGTCAGAATCAGGTTAATGTGTCAGAGGAGGGTGCCATGTCTACCCATGGACTGTTGTTTTAATGAGTAAGAACAAAGACTGGTCAGAATCAGGTTAATGTGTCAGAGGAGGGTGACATGTCTACCCATGGACTGTTGTTTTAATGAGTAAGAACAAAGACTGGTCAGAATCAGGTTAATGTGTCAGAGGAGGGTGCCATGTCTACCCATGGACTGTTGTTTTAATGAGTAAGAACAAAGACTGGTCAGAATCAGGTTAATGTGTCAGAGGAGGGTGCCATGTCTACCCATGGACTGTTGTTTTAATGAGTAAGAACAAAGACTGGTAGGCTCAGAATCAGGTTAATGTGTCAGAGGGGGGTGCCATGTCTACCCATGGACTGTTGTTTTAATGAGTAAGAACAAAGACTGGTCAGAATCAGGTTAATGTGTCAGAGGAGGGTGACATGTCTACCCATGGACTGTTGTTTTAATGAGTAAGAACAAAGACTGGTCAGAATCAGGTTAATGTGTCAGAGGAGGGTGCCATGTCTACCCATGGACTGTTGTTTTAATGAGTAAGAACAAAGACTGGTCAGAATCAGGTTAATGTGTCAGAGGAGGGTGCCATGTCTACCCATGGACTGTTGTTTTAATGAGTAAGAACAAAAACTGGTAGGCTCAGAATCAGGTTAATGTGTCAGAGGAGGGTGCCATGTCTACCCATGGACTGTTGTTTTAATGAGTAAGAACAAAGACTGGTCAGAATCAGGTTAATGTGTCAGAGGAGGGTGACATGTCTACCCATGGACTGTTGTTTTAATGAGTAAGAACAAAGACTGGTCAGAATCAGGTTAATGTGTCAGAGGAGGGTGCCATGTCTACCCATGGACTGTTGTTTTAATGAGTAAGAACAAAGACTGGTCAGAATCAGGTTAATGTGTCAGAGGGGGGTGCCATGTCTACCCATGGACTGTTGTTTTAATGAGTAAGAACAAAGACTGGTCAGAATCAGGTTAATGTGTCAGAGGAGGGTGACATGTCTACCCATGGACTGTTGTTTTAATGAGTAAGAACAAAGACTGGTCAGAATCAGGTTAATGTGTCAGAGGAGGGTGCCATGTCTACCCATGGACTGTTGTTTTAATGAGTAAGAACAAAGACTGGTCAGAATCAGGTTAATGTGTCAGAGGAGGGTGACATGTCTACCCATGGACTGTTGTTTTAATGAGTAAGAACAAAGACTGGTCAGAATCAGGTTAATGTGTCAGAGGAGGGTGACATGTCTACCCATGGACTGTTGTTTTAATGAGTAAGAACAAAGACTGGTCAGAATCAGGTTAATGTGTCAGAGGAGGGTGCCATGTCTACCCATGGACTGTTGTTTTAATGAGTAAGAACAAAGACTGGTCAGAATCAGGTTAATGTGTCAGAGGAGGGTGACATGTCTACCCATGGACTGTTGTTTTAATGAGTAAGAACAAAGACTGGTCAGAATCAGGTTAATGTGTCAGAGGAGGGTGACATGTCTACCCATGGACTGTTGTTTTAATGAGTAAGAACAAAGACTGGTCAGAATCAGGTTAATGTGTCAGAGGAGGGTGCCATGTCTACCCATGGACTGTTGTTTTAATGAGTAAGAACAAAGACTGGTCAGAATCAGGTTAATGTGTCAGAGGGGGGTGCCATGTCTACCCATGGACTGTTGTTTTAATGAGTAAGAACAAAGACTGGTCAGAATCAGGTTAATGTGTCAGAGGAGGGTGACATGTCTACCCATGGACTGTTGTTTTAATGAGTAAGAACAAAGACTGGTCAGAATCAGGTTAATGTGTCAGAGGAGGGTGCCATGTCTACCCATGGACTGTTGTTTTAATGAGTAAGAACAAAGACTGGTCAGAATCAGGTTAATGTGTCAGAGGAGGGTGACATGTCTACCCATGGACTGTTGTTTTAATGAGTAAGAACAAAGACTGGTCAGAATCAGGTTAATGTGTCAGAGGAGGGTGACATGTCTACCCATGGACTGTTGTTTTAATGAGTAAGAACAAAGACTGGTCAGAATCAGGTTAATGTGTCAGAGGAGGGTGCCATGTCTACCCATGGACTGTTGTTTTAATGAGTAAGAACAAAGACTGGTCAGAATCAGGTTAATGTGTCAGAGGGGGGTGCCATGTCTACCCATGGACTGTTTTAATGAGCAAGAACAAAGACTGGTCAGAATCAGGTTAATGTGTCAGAGGAGGGTGACATGTCTACCCATGGACTGTTGTTTTAATGAGTAAGAACAAAGACTGGTCAGAATCAGGTTAATGTGTCAGAGGAGGGTGACATGTCTACCCATGGACTGTTGTTTTAATGAGTAAGAACAAAGACTGGTCAGAATCAGGTTAATGTGTCAGAGGAGGGTGCCATGTCTACCCATGGACTGTTTTAATGAGTAAGAACAAAGACTGGTCAGAATCAGGTTAATGTGTCAGAGGGGGGTGCCATGTCTACCCATGGACTGTTTTAATGAGCAAGAACAAAGACTGGTCAGAATCAGGTTAATGTGTCAGAGGGGGGTGCCATGTCTACCCATGGACTGTTGTTTTAATGAGTAAGAACAAAGACTGGTCAGAATCAGGTTAATGTGTCAGAGGAGGGTGACATGTCTACCCATGGACTGTTGTTTTAATGAGTAAGAACAAAGACTGGTCAGAATCAGGTTAATGTGTCAGAGGAGGGTGACATGTCTACCCATGGACTGTTGTTTTAATGAGTAAGAACAAAGACTGGTCAGAATCAGGTTAATGTGTCAGAGGAGGGTGACATGTCTACCCATGGACTGTTGTTTTAATGAGTAAGAACAAAGACTGGTCAGAATCAGGTTAATGTGTCAGAGGAGGGTGACATGTCTACCCATGGACTGTTGTTTTAATGAGTAAGAACAAAGACTGGTCAGAATCAGGTTAATGTGTCAGAGGAGGGCGACATGTCTACCCATGGACTGTTGTTTTAATGAGTAAGAACAAAGACTGGTCAGAATCAGGTTAATGTGTCAGAGGAGGGTGACATGTCTACCCATGGACTGTTGTTTTAATGAGTAAGAACAAAGACTGGTCAGAATCAGGTTAATGTGTCAGAGGAGGGTGACATGTCTACCCATGGACTGTTGTTTTAATGAGTAAGAACAAAGACTGGTCAGAATCAGGTTAATGTGTCAGAGGAGGGCGACATGTCTACCCATGGACTGTTGTTTTAATGAGTAAGAACAAAGACTGGTCAGAATCAGGTTAATGTGTCAGAGGAGGGTGACATGTCTACCCATGGACTGTTGTTTTAATGAGTAAGAACAAAGACTGGTCAGAATCAGGTTAATGTGTCAGAGGAGGGTGACATGTCTACCCATGGACTGTTGTTTTAATGAGTAAGAACAAAGACTGGTCAGAATCAGGTTAATGTGTCAGAGGGGGGTGCCATGTCTACCCATGGACTGTTGTTTTAATGAGTAAGAACAAAGACTGGTCAGAATCAGGTTAATGTGTCAGAGGAGGGTGACATGTCTACCCATGGACTGTTGTTTTAATGAGTAAGAACAAAGACTGGTCAGAATCAGGTTAATGTGTCAGAGGAGGGTGCCATGTCTACCCATGGACTGTTGTTTTAATGAGTAAGAACAAAGACTGGTCAGAATCAGGTTAATGTGTCAGAGGAGGGTGCCATGTCTACCCATGGACTGTTGTTTTAATGAGTAAGAACAAAGACTGGTAGGCTCAGAATCAGGTTAATGTGTCAGAGGGGGGTGCCATGTCTACCCATGGACTGTTGTTTTAATGAGTAAGAACAAAGACTGGTCAGAATCAGGTTAATGTGTCAGAGGAGGGTGACATGTCTACCCATGGACTGTTGTTTTAATGAGTAAGAACAAAGACTGGTCAGAATCAGGTTAATGTGTCAGAGGAAGGGTGACATGTCTACCCATGGACTGTTGTTTTAATGAGTAAGAACAAAGACTGGTCAGAATCAGGTTAATGTGTCAGAGGAGGGTGCCATGTCTACCCATGGACTGTTGTTTTAATGAGTAAGAACAAAGACTGGTCAGAATCAGGTTAATGTGTCAGAGGAGGGTGCCATGTCTACCCATGGACTGTTGTTTTAATGAGTAAGAACAAAAACTGGTAGGCTCAGAATCAGGTTAATGTGTCAGAGGAGGGTGCCATGTCTACCCATGGACTGTTGTTTTAATGAGTAAGAACAAAGACTGGTCAGAATCAGGTTAATGTGTCAGAGGAGGGTGACATGTCTACCCATGGACTGTTGTTTTAATGAGTAAGAACAAAGACTGGTCAGAATCAGGTTAATGTGTCAGAGGGGGGTGCCATGTCTACCCATGGACTGTTTTAATGAGCAAGAACAAAGACTGGTCAGAATCAGGTTAATGTGTCAGAGGAGGGTGACATGTCTACCCATGGACTGTTGTTTTAATGAGTAAGAACAAAGACTGGTCAGAATCAGGTTAATGTGTCAGAGGAGGGTGCCATGTCTACCCATGGACTGTTGTTTTAATGAGTAAGAACAAAGACTGGTCAGAATCAGGTTAATGTGTCAGAGGAGGGTGACATGTCTACCCATGGACTGTTGTTTTAATGAGTAAGAACAAAGACTGGTCAGAATCAGGTTAATGTGTCAGAGGAGGGTGCCATGGACTGTTGTTTTAATGAGCTAACACTATAAAGATCCAACTAAGCGTGTTGGTTTAGTACAAAGTGGACATCATCATCATCTCTGAGACTCCTCAATTGTAACTTGACATGATATATTTGAAAAATTGCTCATTTGGCATTAAACAACAATCACTCATTCGCTCATGAAGGGTTAAGTGCACTTTTGATATTGCTTGGTGCTCTTTGTAATTTTCTTTTCTAAAAAATCTTCTCTGGAAACCATTTGGCCAATTTGAACCAATGTTGAGTTGAATCATCCTAAGGATGTTTGATTTCAAAATTATATTTGATGATCCAGCCTATCACCAAACATGGCTGCTGTTACTATAAATGAAATATAGAGGGCAAAATAAACCTAAAGAGCCAATAAAGCTACACTTTCCAAATTAAACAAATGAGCGAAAAATTTTACAGTTGTAACATTTAAATGAGTAGTCCCACATATATTATAGGTTTTGCTGAAAAATGTCATTAGCCAATTTTTTACGAAAATATTCAAATTGGGCTGCTTTTGACAAAAAATCATTGGCAAATACTTTTCTGAAACCACAGAACCAAATTATTTCAAACCTTGTTGGCTTTGGGATAGTCCTTGGCTTGGGTAATCCTCTTACAAAATTGTGTATGACAGCCCAGCCATTCATGGCCACCGCTACTAAAAATTTCTAGAGAAAAAAATTGACATGGGACCATTATTTTATTACACAACTTTCGACTTGAATAGGATAGTTCAAACAATATTATTTTAAAAGGGGAACACCAATATTTGGTTAAATTTTTGCCTAGTGGCTGTGAAAAAGATGATATGAAAAAGCTCACATGGCCTTTGGACAGGTGAAGTAAAAAACTACAAGTGTTATATTTTAATGTCAGATACTTTATTGATCATTTTTCATCATTCTTTGAAAAATACAAAGATATTCTGGCTTCGTCATTTCCTAATATTTCATCATCGTTCACAACTCTTCTGAAATAATTATTTTTTTCAATGATATATTGCAGTAAATTAACAAGCTTTCTTTTATCAGCAAAT
This sequence comes from Bathymodiolus septemdierum, assembly GCA_963383655.1. Classification (NCBI taxonomy): domain Eukaryota; kingdom Metazoa; phylum Mollusca; class Bivalvia; order Mytilida; family Modiolidae; genus Bathymodiolus; species Bathymodiolus septemdierum. The sequence goes on along the minus strand of OY726519.1, from coordinate 16,341,163 downwards.
AAATCCTTGTAGACTGATAAATCCTCCATTGCTTTCAACTTTTGCAAATGTTCTTCTAAAACATCAGAAGAATGCCCAATTACATATGGACAACATCTTAAGGAATCAATAGTAAATCCACTGTCTGTCAGTAATTTGAAATTCTTCACCAATACTTTTGATGAATTTTTGAAAGATGTTCTTTCCACTTTCTTCCATTCTTCTTTAGGAATTAACAATTTTGTTCTGATGAATGTTTTGTTGACATATTGTTGATGTACCGGCCGTTTTTGTGGCATCATTTTGTTGGCCACTGCTGTAATTTGCATTAGATCTATATCCTCTACTCCGTCCTTTTGTAATTTCTCCACAGATTGTTTTAACAATTTCAAAGACATTTTTAGGCACAGGATATCATCGACAATACTTTTACTGGTTATTCCAATGCTCCAGAGGTATTCTATAGTAGGTTTTAAATCCTTAAGCTGCCTGTACATGAGGGGATCAAAAACTGATAGTGAATGCTTGTCAACTTCTAACATTTCTGCTAAAGCCTCTACTTTAGATTTGGCATTTCCAAGAGAAGATCTATACTTCTGTATACTCTGACCAATCCGAGATACTTCTGATGCATTCATTGATAATACTTCTAATGATGGTTGGCTATTTTGATCCCCCTGAAATATACATGAAAAATATTAATTTCACAGCCACTATCACTAGTATGCCCAACTTTATAATGGCTGGTTTGGTTTTATGGTGTTTAATGCCACTTTCAACAATATTTCAGTTATATCGTAGCGCTCAGTTTTATTGGTGGAGGAAACCGGAGTGCCTGGAGAAAACCACCGACTTGTCAAAAGTCACTGACAGATCAGTGTTATTGGTCTCGACGATATAACTGAAATATTGTTGAAAGTGATTATTACACATTACAATAGCTGTTTATACCTGTCTTAAGTTTACAGGTAAATCATTACACTAGCTGTGTTTATATCTGTCTAAGTTTATAGGTAAATCATTACACTAACTTGTTATACCTGTCTTAGCTTATAGGTAAATCATTACACTAACTGTGTATACCTGTCTTAGTTTATAGGTAAATCATTACACTAGCTGTGTATACCTGTCTATGTTTATAGGTAAATCATTACACTATCTGTTTATACCTGTCTTAAATTTTAGGTAACTCATTACACTAAGTTTATAGGTAAATCATTACACTAATGCTTTATACCTGTCTTAGTATATAGGTAAATCATTACACTAACTGTCTATGCCTGTCTTAGTTTTTAGGTAAACCATTGCACTAGCTGTTTATACCTGTCTAAGTTTATAGGTAAATCAATACATTAGCATTTTATACCTGTCTAAGTGTATAGGTAAATCATTACAATATCTGTTTATACCTGTCTTAGTTCATAGGTAAATCATTACACTAGCTGTTTATACCTGGCTTAGTTTATATGTAAATCATTACACTATCTGTTCATATCTGTCTTAGTTTATAAGAAAATCATTACACTAACTGTGTATACCTTGTCTTAGTTTATAGGTATATCATTACACTAGCTTTTTATACCTGTCTTAGTTTATAGGTAAATCATTACACTAGCTTTTTATACTTGTCTAAGTTTATAAGTAAATCATTACATTATCTGTTTATACCTGTCTTAGTTCATAGGTAAATCATTACACTATCTGTTTATACCTGTCTAAGTTTATAGGTAAATCATTACACTATCTTTTTATACTTGTCTAAGTTTATAGGTAAATCACTACACTAGCTGTTTATACCTGTCTAATTTTTTAGGTAAATCATTACACTAGCTTTTTATACCTGTCTAAGTTTATAGGTAAATCATTACACTATCTGTTCATATCTGTCTTAGTTTATAAGAAAATCATTACACTAACTGTTTATACCTTGTCTTAGTTTATAGGTATATCATTACACTAGCTTTTTATACCTGTCTTAGTTTATAGGTAAATCATTACACTAGCTTTTTATACTTGTCTAAGTTTATAAGTAAATCATTACATTATCTGTTTATACCTGTCTTAGTTCATAGGTAAATCATTACACTATCTGTTTATACCTGTCTAAGTTTATAGGTAAATCATTACACTATCTTTTTATACTTGTCTAAGTTTATAGGTAAATCACTACACTAGCTGTTTATACCTGTCTAATTTTATAGGTAAATCATTACACTAGCTTTTTATACCTGTCTAAGCTTACAGGTAAATCATTACACTAGCTTTTTATACCTGTCTAAGTTTCTAGGTAAATCATTAAACTAGCTGTGTTTATACCTGTCTAAGTTTATAGGTAAATCAATACACTAGCATTTTATATTTGTCTAAGTTTATAGGTAAATCATTACACTAGCTGTTTATACCTGTCTTAATTTATAGGTAAATCATTACACTAGCTTTTTATACCCATCTTAGTTTATAGGTAAATCATTACACTAGCTGTTTATACCTGTCTTAGTTTATAGGTAAATCGCTACACTAGCTTTTTATACCTGTCTAAGTTTATAGGTAAATCAATACACTAGCATTTTATACCTGTCTAAGTTTACAGGTAAATCAATACATTAGCTTTTTATACCTGTCTAAGTTTATAGGTCAACCATTACGCTAGCTTTTTATACCTGTCTAAGTTTATAGGTAAATCATTACACTAGCTTTTTATACCTGTCTAAGCTTATAGGTAAATCAATACACTAGCATTTTATACCTGTCTAAGTTTATAGGTAAATCAATACACTAGCTTTTTATATTTGTCTATGTTTATAGGTAAATCATTACACTAGCTTTTTATACCTGTCTAAGTTTATAGGTAAATCAATACACTAGCTTTTTATATTTGTCTATGTTTATAGGTAAATCAATACACTAGCTTTTTATACCTGTCTAAGTTTATAGGTAAATCAATACACTAGCTTTTTATATTTGTCTATGTTTATAGGTAAATCATTACACTAGCTTTTTATACCTGTCTAAGTTTATAGGTAAATCAATACACTAGCTTTTTATATTTGTCTATGTTTATAGGTAAATCAATACACTAGCTTTTTATACCTGTCTTAAGTTTATAGGTAAATCACTACACTAGCTTTTTATACCTGTCTAAGTTTATAGGTAAATTAATACACTAGCTTTTTATATTTGTCTATGTTTATAGGTAAATCATTACACTAGCTTTTTATACCTGTCTAAGTTTATAGGTAAATCAATACACTAGCTTTTTATATTTGTCTATGTTTATAGGTAAATCAATACACTAGCTTTTTATACCTATCTAAGTTTATAGGTAAATCATTACACTATCTGTTCATATCTGTCTTAGTTTATAAGAAAATAATTACACTAACTGTTTATACCTTGTCTTAGTTTATAGGTATATCATTACACTAGCTTTTTATACCTGTCTTAGTTTATAGGTAAATCATTACACTAGCTTTTTATACTTGTCTAAGTTTATAAGTAAATCATTACATTATCTGTTTATACCTGTCTTAGTTCATAGGTAAATCATTACACTATCTGTTTATACCTGTCTAAGTTTATAGGTAAATCATTACACTATCTTTTTATACTTGTCTAAGTTTATAGGTAAATCACTACACTAGCTGTTTATACCTGTCTAATTTTATAGGTAAATCATTACACTAGCTTTTTATACCTGTCTAAGTTTACAGGTAAATCATTACACTAGCTTTTTATACCTGTCTAAGTTTCTAGGTAAATCATTAAACTAGCTGTGTTTATACCTGTCTAAGTTTATAGGTAAATCAATACACTAGCATTTTATACTTGTGTAAGTTTATAGGTAAATCATTACACTAGCTGTTTATACCTGTCTTAATTTATAGGTAAATCATTACACTAGCTTTTTATATCCATCTTAGTTTATAGGTAAATCATTACACTAGCTGTTTATACCTGTCTTAGTTTATAGGTAAATCGTTACACTAGCTTTTTTTACCCGTCTTAGTTCATAGGTAAATCATTACACCAGCTTTTTATAACTGTTTAAGTTTATAGGTAAATCAATACACTAGCTTTTTATATTTGTCTATGTTTATAGGTAAATCATTACACTAGCTTTTTATACCTGTCTAAGTTTATAGGTAAATCATTACACTAGCTGTGTATACCTGTCTAAGTTTATAGGTAAATCATTACACTAGCTGTTTATACCTGTCTAAGTTTATAGGTAAATCATTACACTAGCTGTGTATACCTGTCTAAGTTTATAGGTAAATCAATACACTAGCTGTTTATACCTGTCTAAGTTTATAGGTAAATCGTTACACTAGCTGTTTATACCTGTCTAAGTTTATAGGTAAATCATTACACTAGCTGTTTATACCTCTCTCATTCTATTTATCCTTCGCTGTATAAATAATAAAGGTTTAGTCAAAATCTCAGGATGCTCCTTAATATCTTCACGACTATATCCCTCCTCCAATAAGAAGTTGACTTTTGACAAAACAGACTCCAGTAATCCTGCACGTGTAGATGGCAGAAATGGTTGTATGTCTTGCAATTCCTTGTTGGTCAGCTCTAGTTTTTCTTGAATACACATTGAACTAAGTTTAGTCAGATTTGGAAATGATCTATGTCTCTTTTTCTGCATTATTTCCAATATATTTGACATAAGCTGATCCCATCTCAACTTTCTGTGTACTTTTTTTGTTTCTTTAACACAAATTTTGAGATCAGAGAATGTTGTGTACAAGCAGTATATGTTTTCTACTATACAAGTAGGTGAAATACCAACACTGATAAGATAGTCTCTATTATTCATTATTGCTTTCAAATGTTCAATTTTAACCCCCTTGGGTTCTTCACAATTCTCATTTTCATCATCATCTTGTTCCAATAAATAATTTGTCATAAGTTTGTTTACTGCTTCCTGTTGTGTTTTACATCCATCAAAAATATTATATAGTCCAAGGCCTTTCCTCAATCTTAATTTATATGTATGACGATTTGTAAATCCACATAAACTAAGCAATGTTCTTGGACTAACAAAGGGATATTTCTGTAAAAATAAATAAACATAAGAGTTCTAACATGACGAACATAATCTTGAATAGACAAAAGCATTGCCACTGAAAAAAGGACAACGTAAAAATATAATTTTCTTTGGGGTGTCTGAATTGGACAATTTCTTGAGGCAATAAATATTGACCAGTTATGTTTCTGACCACAAGTTCCGTCTATTTAATGTTGAATAATGCTCCTTGTCCAATTGTAATACTATGGTCAATCAAATTTATTGAATGATATTTTGTTAGATAAGAACATTTTTTTGGGGTAGTCTTAGATTCATGCTTCCTGTAATAAATGCTTGTGAATCTGTGCACATCTTTTTGCCTGTCCCAAGTCAGAACTTGGATTTCCACGTCATATGTCAATTGTCATGGTCTTTTTTATGTTTAATAAGTTGAGGTGAAATGCGATTGTTTGCTTTGTTGATATTGGTGGAATCGTTGACCATCACATGATTAAACATTCTTTTCATAATGGCGTCAATTTGTGAATTTGCAGTAATCTACAAAAATATTGAAAAAAGATGGTGTTTTAACTAAGTGGCAGTCTTCCTAAGAATCACACTGTGTGTAAAACATTGAGGTTCATTAAGAAATAATTACTAACAAATACAATTACATGTTCAGGTTTTATTTTACTTTACCTTAGTTATCCATTCTATCCTAAAATTCAAATCTTTATGCATCAATATTAAAACTCGAGGTTGTTTCTTTATTTCTTCTATGCTGATTCCTTGTTGTAATAAGTAGTCCACTTTACCAAACATTGATGGTAAAGACTCCCTCTGTCTTGTGATGTATGGCTGAAGATGAGTCCACTCTTCCTGTGATTTACACTCAAATTTCATCTGCATTAATTCAGTAACTGTTTTCAAACCAGTAATTTTTTGAATTTGATAAAATGCCTTCCTTTTTAAAATGTTGATAGATACCTCATTTTCTAGAAACAGATCTGGGGTTAATAAACAAGCATGTACGAATCGAAGTCTCTCTGCCTGCTCTTTAATTTCCTCTTCTGTTAAGTTGAGGACATCTGGGAACTCTGGAACATGGGAAATGATACAACCATGTTGATGTAAAACTTCTAGTGTTTTTCTAATACTAGCATATCTTTCACTACCCACTCCCTCACCAATTCTCTGAATAATCTAAAAATAGTACAATAAATAATCCAATATTAAAACAACATTATCATAGCAATATAAATGATTTGGTCAATTTAAACATAATGATTTGGTTAATTTAAACATAACGATTTGGTTAATAAGTAACTGTAAAACATAATGATTTGGTTAATAAGTAACTGTAAAACATAATGATTTGGTTAATTTAAACATAACGATTTGGTTAATCTAAACATAATGATTTGGTTAATCTAAACATAATGATTTGGTTAATTTAAACATAACGATTTGGTTAATTTAAACATAACGATTTGGTTAATCTAAACATAATGATTTGGTTAATCTAAACATAATGATTTGGTTAATCTAAACATAATGATTTGGTTAATTTAAACATAACGATTTGGTTAATCTAAACATAATGATTTGGTTAATCTAAACATAATGATTTGGTTAATCTAAACATAATGATTTGGTTAATTTAAACATAATGATTTGGTTAATTTAAACATAATGATTTGGTTAATTTAAACATAACGATTTGGTTAATCTAAACATAATGATTTGATTAATTTAAACATATTTTATTCTCCTAAAAACAAGACAAATGGACAAGACACAAGTATAGCACATTATATCATGGTGTGTAAATGTAACCTAACTTTTGATTGGATGAACAGTTGGGGAATGTCAACATATACAGTGTGTATATTCACTACAAATTAGTGAGGTATGTAAACATTAAGATGACTGATGCCTTCATTTCAACATTTTGCCCCAAACGGCCAAAGTACAGAAATGTAGTTCATTTAATTACTTATTTATTATTCTTTATCAAATTACATCAAACACACACCAACAAATTTTGTTGAAAACACTATATGGATGATATCATGATACAATGTATGATTAGGTTTAAACAAATCAAAAGCCATTTTAGATTCGACATTACAATAGTCTAAAAAAGGTGGGTAAAATTAGAATGCCAATGTTGATCATTAGATAACTAGACCGTCAGTACCATAAAAGGAATAAACAAACAACAAAAGCCTTGAGCAGATGTGCTAAAACTTAAAAAAAAAACTATATACAATACATTGACATCAATTCAATTAGAATAAAAAGACTATAAACAATATATTAACTTAATTAGAATAATTACCCTTTCCATCACAAAGTCAATTTCTTTGTATTTATTTCTGTTATTCTCAACCGATATGTATCTGCTTGAATCAAGCCTATAGGTACAAGGCCTGGCTATTAGTCTAGGTGACTGGAACACTGGAAATGAATTGGTCCTTAGGCATAATGTCACTTTACATAACTCTGGTCCAAGAAACACAGACCTTGTGTGTCCTCTAATAAAACTTTGTAATTCAGTATGGCAGATACTGGTAAATCTTTCTCTCCAACCAAAGCTTAATGAAAATAAACGGTAATTTGTCTGGTATGTTCTCAACATGCTGTTCCTTTGGTAATAATTTCATCTACTGCAACAAAATATATAAAAATTAAGGAAATCTAGCCTAAATAATGGACGTCAATTATTGGTAATTTTAAGATTCTTGAAGTTAAGTCATCGACAGTGATTTTTCATATCAATTCATACTAATAATGACATATTACAAGTTTATTTATATGGAACTTTGCTTAAGACAAGTAATATTAATTACATTTTAGTTCATTTGTCTAATTTTAGGCAACAGTCTTTCTTAGGATCTTCCAATGAGTGTTACATTTTCAGAAAGCCTATAACAATGTTTTTTACACTTTCGTGTTTAAATTCATAGTCATTTCCAAATCAAACCAATTCATTAAGGTTTAAGAACAGTTGTAACTGTTGAAACTATCTGGGGTCAGATGAATTATTTAACTTATCTTGATTATAACACATAAATAATATACAAAACAACTTGACACAAACAAAAAACTAAAAAGAAGCATGCCCCCCGCACTTGATAATTATGGACAAAGTTGTTTTGTTAGGAGTGATTTTTTAAAAATGAAGTGTGTCTGTAAGACACAAATGATGCTCCCGCCTGACCATCAAATTCCTGTGGACATGCACATCCCCATTATGTGTATAAACATCATACAAAATATTAAAGCTGTAGCTCCAAAACTGTAGGAGGAGATAGCCGGACAAACCATGTATCTATAATCCAACCGAAAACCAAACACAAAATGGTCCTTGTATTCATGAAAAGTCAAAACAAACAAATACAAAGGTCGAAACTTCGGATTCCTGTTTTGGATAAGCATTTCGAAGTGGAATAGGTTAAATATATATTTCCAAACTTTTAGCTCACGTTTGAGTTGAAAGATATAACTTGGTTTAGTAGAATAGTTACGTAAAACAATTGCAAGTATCAATGATACATCAATAATTTTTGCAGTTTTTAGGTATTTTTTACCAATGTTAAGTTGAAGGTTTGGTTAAAAAATAGCTAAACAAATGACAGTGTTCAATGTCATAATCTACCCCTCCCCACCAAAAAAAAAAATCCATCCTCCCATTGATCTCTTGAGGTTCTATAATTTAAAAAGGTACTAATTTTACGAGCATTTTTTAATTAGGAAGTTGCACAATCTCAAAACTCATTTTTTGTTCCATTTCTTACATGTATATAAATAAAAAATGTCATACAGAATCGAACAAAACGACAATGATATATTCTTCATATTATATGATATATGAAGACTTCATTTTTTCACTATTAAAGACAGAAGTGCTATATATTTAGTGAAAAAATAAAAATAATGAAAAATGTCCCAGTCCAAGCAATTTTTACAGGTAAAAATCAATGAACTCAATAGTGCGTGTAGGAGATGGTGACGGGCTCTACGGAGATCAATGAAATTTTTCGGGTGACCGTCGAGTGTCTATTGTCCTCTGGGATTTAAACCCACGGCCGCAGGCTGTTCTCTTTTATAGACTTATTCCCTCCATATTTCATAAAACTTTGTCAAAATATATACCCAAAAACTCCTTTAAAATGCGATTTTTCTATATGAGCAGGGCCAAATATGTTCACTTTCTGGTCTGCAAACTTCCAAATTAAATTACCACCCTTGATTCTCTACACAACTCTCGTTTACACTTCTACTTTAAAATCTACAGTTTAAAAGATATTTCAAATTTTCGTTATTCTAATAAAAAAATTATTACTTTAGTTTGATTTTTTAAGTGCTAGCTCACTGAAACAACAGTCCGTGGGTAGACATGTCAAAGAACCAGCAAATATCAATTTAGCAGTCTTTGGTATGATTCGACCTGGCCTCGAATCTGTGATCTATCATACTTGATGCAAGCACGCTAACCATTACACCACCAATACTATTGTTTTAAGGAATAGGATTTGTATTTCTTTGTTATCTTGATATTGAAACATTCCCAAACAAACTTGATTTACAACCTGACAAAATTCTTGTTTGCATACCAACAGCACACATTTTTAATGTTAGGTTCGGTACAAGACAACCAATACACTCTCTGTGCACTCTACTCTAAAACTTCATTATGATAATAAAATTCCCTGTACAATCTACTCACAGATGCAAGTGTACACTGATGAAAAAAGAGGAAACTCCCTCTACAGTGCCCAAATACCTTCATTTCCTACTAGTTTGGACTTAGTTTGACACATTTTGCTTTAAAAAAAAAGACGAAATCTGCTGTTTAGAGGAGAACTTTCATCTCTGTCTATTCTAAACCTTCCTCAAGACAACCAGAACACACACTCTTAATACAAACAAAACATTCTCTGTGTACTCTACTCTAAACCTTCCTTAAGGTTCATTATAACACTTATCAAACTCAAAGGGTGCACTTGATATGCTAATTTGTTTTTATCAAAATTTCTTAGTGTCCTTCAATATTTTACTTGAAAACAAAAATGAATCCAAAACAATAAGAGTTACTTGATATTTATACGCTCCCTTTTTGGGAGCGTTAATGGTAGAAGTATGAATAGGTACTATGGCACTTCAAAATCTTCAACAATATGGCTGCCAAACTGGAAATAAATTAAAAGAAAAATCATGTGACCTAAACCGGAACTCCTCGATTTTTTTTCAAATAAAAATGAAACAATGTTCGGTAGCGGATACGAAAACTGTCCGGAGTTTGGAGTTTTAGGTGGTGTTATTTTTAAGCTTGATATTTTGTAAACAGGAAAAAAAATTACTGTTCTTCGGGAGCATTTCAGGTTGCACCTGCCTCATATTATCATATGTTGTTTTCTCATAGACATCATACACGTCAAATTGTAAAGTTTCCGGTTTTTCATGATTCAACATCATTTCTTATAGAATTCAGATCTTTTGTTTTAAATAAAAAAAAATAAAAATAAATAGCACAACATGATGTTAATGGTATAGGCTAGGCACTCAGCATATCTATAGCGTTATTTAATTTGAAAATGTTGATAAGATACCTCATGCAGAACTTGAAACTTGAAACATTTTGCAAATTTTTCCACTTCTGAAACCATTTTCAGGCATTAAAATACACCTTATGAGCATAAAAACAGTAGGGGTTCCTACCTGTGATCAAAGACTTTTCCAATATTGCAATAATCCAACTGCATAGCAAATAATGAAAAAATTACAAATTTTAATTTTATAAAAAAGTCATGATCATTCTGTCAAAGGTAACTTTGGCAAATGTCAATTCTGAACAACCGTTTTGTATTTCTTTCTTTTAATGTTATACAAAGTATCCCCATGTCAAATATTTTGACTATGTGCTGTTGTTTTTTTCACAATTTTTATTCATTTAACAAGACAAATTTGTGTTTTTTTCATTTATCAATTTGCAAGTCAAACACACCTTTAACAAGTGTTATAATGAACCTTAAGAAAACCAGTACACTCTCTAGACTCTATTTGCTTTACACTAAACTTTCCTCAAGACAACTAGAACGCTCTCCGAGAATATCTTTCCTGTGGTTTGTGGCACGATTTGACTGTAGTGTAGCTGCAATAATGTAGCTCCTGTAACAAACTTGTGTCTCGGCGAGTAAGCGAGCAATTAGGGTTTTATTATTAGAACTAACTCATGAACTGTAGTGTAGATAGTAAGAATAAGATAAGATAAGAATTTTTTATTGCCAAATAAGGGCCCACAAGGGGCAAACAATTTAATACAATGATTGGAGACATACATGTAAACACACACAAAAACCAGGAAAACATATTTATGTTCAGTGACTGCACGGCCAGATCAGAGCCTATCAAATACCACCATAAATCAATTCATATTTAATATAATATAACATGTATAATAACTATAATAATTCACCTAACCTAATGATATCTATAGGATCAATTGTGTCCTCGCAGCAAAAAACATTCCTCTATAAAACTACCTAATTTTTTCAAAACTTGTTCATGTTCATTAGTAAATAGCCAGACAAATTTTGATGATGTGTCCATGTATCTAAAATTTGGACATAAGTCAATAACTTTATCAAAAATTTTTACTCTAATATTTTCATATAAGGGACAGTCGACAACAAAATGTTTCTCATCTTCAATATCTCCCTCAGAACAATTTGTGCATTTTCTTTCTGATCTTATAATGTTCTTATATCTGCCAGTTTCAATATTTATCCTCGTGTATTGTAAAGTCGAGACCCTAAGACTATTTTGTCTCAAAACATTTCTAAAATAACTGCAACTATTCTATAAATAACATAATCAAGAATAAACATACATGTAGTCTCTTTTGGTACCGATTACATTATTTTTGCATCCCTAGCAAATGATTAAAAATCCATCTGAAACTTGGAGGGTATTTCCACCATGTTTTGTAGAGTGTATTGTAAAGTCGAGACTCCATATTTGCATACGGTTGTGAATAAATTAAAGATGATACCAATTCAATTTTTTCAACTATAATTAAGATAACTATTTGTAATAACAATCACCGCTAAAAACATCTTTTTTCAGTGTCATATAATATAAAAAACCTGGCATAACATCAAAATTGTCTAATTTGTCTCAGCAGAAAAAAATATTTTTCACATAAAGTTTTTTCAGCTGTTCATTTTAGTTCACTATTTTAAACAGCAAATAACAACAATGTGGGTCAATACAGTATAACTATATTAAACACAATATACATTCTTTCTTTTATTCATATGTTAAAGTCACATGACCAAGTGTTTTGAAAGGCTACAAGTTGTTATTTTGTTTCACTCATTGTCAGACTTTTTACATTTTACAGGTTAGATAAATAAGAAATCACATGTTTTGTGAGACATTTTTCTCAATTGATTAAACCCACGAGTCCAAATTCAGTCATATAACCTTTAACCCAAGTTTGTAAGCAAAGCAGCCGACAGTGTCTTCCGTGACCCTGGTGACCCAAGGCTCTTAAAACGGCACAGAAATTGCTTTTTTAAAAATGGGCATTAGCAAAAATGGCGGAAATTGGCATCTTGAGGATTTCTTATGTTATTTTACCTGTTTGAATCTCATTTTTGTTAAGATACTTGGTAATTTCCAACTAGATCATCACTATTATTGTTTGACAGTCACAGGGCACGTGCTCGCTACGACGTCATCTAATGAATATGCAAAATAGCCGACCCTTGACTTTACAATACACGACGATAATGGATGAGCACTGACTCACAGTCACAGAGCAGATAATTTCTTCAGTTTCTAAGTGAAACTCAACGAGATTAACATTACAAATGCATTGTATTTTGGTGTAAACAAAACTCTTATGAAGCTATGACAAACTTATATATCGCTCGATTCTCTTGTCGTACCTGTTCTTAATATAAAATAGGATTTATAACTTTTTGTGCTTTTTGTAGCATGATTTTGACTGGTTCCAATATTTTTTTAATAACCACGTAAGGAATAAATGTGAATTTGGAGGGTACCAGAAAAACCGGAAACATTCAAACTAATTTTAAGATCGGATCTGTAATATATTCCGGGTATTTTTTAATCTTATTGCGAGCCATTAGATTAGAGTGAGTGAGTGATTGTTGTTTAACGCCAGTTCAGCCTTTTTTCAGCTATATCATGGCGAGAACAAGTTAATTTTCAATGAGATGATGATGAGATCCGCTTTGTACTAGACCAACACCCTGAGTTGGATTTTTATAGTGCTAGCTAACTAAAAGAAGAGTTTGAAGATACCAAAGGGGAAATCCGAATCCGTATATCGCAGAAGAACAGACAACACAATGGCCAAAAGAAAAAGTACAAAAGGACAAACAACGATCTACAAAACATACATATAAAACAGTCCGCGGGTAGACATGTTGTTCCACTCGGACACATTATTCTCATTTCGAGCAAATAAGTTTTTGCTCTTTCTCCTTAATGTTGCGTGCTTAGCAGAGAAGCAGCAAATACCAATTTTATAGACTTTTGCTTGACCCGAACGGGGCTCGAACCCACGACCTACAACACTCGAGGCGAGCACGCCAACCATTACGCTACCGATGCGATTCATTAGATTGGATGTGATGGCCATTCGGTATAAAGATTGTACATAAAAACATGAATTTACGGTATATTTGTAATGTTTGTGTTTCTAGTATCAATACAAAACATGTGGTAAGAGAGAAAGCTTGAAGATACCAAACCGTAAAAGTCAAAGGTCAGACAATACAATGGCCAACAGAAAAGGTTTCAACGGGACAAACAACGATAACCTACACAGAAAACTGAAGATTGAGCCACGCGAACCCCACTAGAAACCGGGGTGGATATAGATAAACGTTAACGTTAACGACTGTAAATAGATAGTGAGGGCATTACCCGAACTCTTTTTATCCGTTTTAATCTGTGCACATAAATATGCGTTTGGTGGAGGATATATCACTGTATATAATTTTGGAGCACTAGTTCTACATACAGAGGACCCTGTATGGCTCCCCTACAGAGGGGGTGAAGATCCGGAGGTAAGGTAAATTAGAGAATACCGAAGGGGTAATCAAAAAATGGAAAATCAAGAAAAACTGGCAACATAGGGTACACAATACGAAGAAAATCAAAACAAAAACACAACACAATATGTGTTGGACACCATTGCACAAATAATGTAAATAAAACATGGGTCATCGTACAAACAACTTGAGGTAAAGATGAACCGAACATCCATTTTTAACTCGTGCGTTTCTTAAGAATGCTAGACATATCGGCACCAAGACATATCGGCACTTACGAAGACATACCGGCACCTGGACAAATCGGCACCGGACTAAATTTAATGTATTTTCATGTTTATTCTACATTTAGTAAAAAATAGTCAAATACTTGTTAATGAGGACAGATCAATTTGTTTGCCCATTGTAGGAGAAATTTCAGTCAACTATTTTCCCACGGTCTGCCACCTTTTTTTTTATTATTACCTAATAAGTTGATTGACACTCAATTGAAACTCCTTAAAATACTTCAATAAGACTTCAATAAAAGTACCTCTGTTTCAGCTTGGGCCCCTATAAACGAACAAATTTGTAAGCCTCAGATGATGTGTTTCCATTACACTATACTTCAAATAAACTAATTAACTATCATTCCTTTGATCAAATTAACCCGTTAGTTTACAATCTTTTGATCAAGTGAAATAATTAATTAACTATCGTTACAAATATTAATTATGTATTACACTACAAATTTTATCATCCATACTTTAGTTTAATCAAGTTAATTTCCTTGTAATGTACTATACAGCCATCAGTGATGCAACGAATTGTTGTATTTTAAAATATTTTTATCTATTATTTGTAATAAACTTTATTTTTATAATCAGTGCCGAACTGTCGAGCCAAGTGCCGATTTGTCTATATTATTGAGTGCCGATTAGTCTAAGTGCCGATTTGTCCAGATGCCGATTTGTCTTTTAAACCAAGTGCCGATTTGTCTCAGTGCCGATTTGTCTTGCACCCGTGTTCGTTTCTTAAAGATAAGCAGTTCCCGCTCCACATGTGGCACCCGTAGTCTTACTCTTGTTACAAATCCGGTGATAAATCATGAATGAGTAACTGGCTGGATTAATTGTAATTACGATAAACGGAGCGTATCCTTGGTTATTTTCTGACACAGTTAATAAAGGTAATAACAAAATTACCGAACTCCGAACAATCTTACAAAGGGAAAGTCAAAACTCATAATTATATAAACAGACAAAATCAGTCAACAACCGGAAAACTGTGAAAACCGTAATGACCCTGACTTGGTACAGGCATTTCTAAAGAAATGGTGGGTTGAATCAGATTTTAAGGCGCCAAACCATGTTGCGATCGTAAAATTTTTGAGGTGATGACTTCTACGTCGAGAGTTGTAAAGTGAATTGTCAATACCTAATTTCTCTATCGAGCAGTCCATGTAATGCGATTTACACACAAAAACGATATTATTATGGGCCTTGTCTGCAGGTACAACCACATATGTGCAGTGTCGGACTTACCTATAGGCTTGACGCTTTCGAGATGATCTGGCCTTAAACAAATGGTTAATGCGGCCTCAGTTAAGAATGATGTGTATCTATGGATATATACGATACATACGATAAAACGACACATTGTGATGATTTGAGTAAATAATTAATTAATTAATTTGTCTATAGCATGTTTTTTTTTGTCCCGGGCAGATAGTCGTTGTTTACTTATTTATCTGTTACGAGGAGTTCCGAAGGCAGCTTATCGTTGAGGAGGGGTTGCTTATATAACATAGTATATCGTATTTATATTGACGGAAACCTTTCATATGATAAATATATATATATGTATATTATTTCGTATTAATACTATGAAGATCGTTACATATATCTTCCTGTAACGGTTTGCATGGAGGTGTGCATTAAAGAGATCACCGATATATTTATGCTAATAATCGGAATACATTATTTTATTCATCATATCCAGGAATATTTAAATCATATTTTAAATTTAAATACAACTTTTATTTTTTAATTATTCTTTTCCCTAAAATCATAGTCACAAAAATATATTAGCGTAGTTGTTTATAATAGCGTATACTAAATATACCTCACGGCCGGAACATCCATTTGATATAAGGCCGGATTTGAGCTAATGGCTTCAAAATTTAGGGAGACTCCGGCCAAGATGAATATTTTTTTACACTGTCACTGAACTTTCATACTGATGCTGTCATAACGCACTACATTCTCTAAACAACCCTTCAGTAATTTTGCTTGCGTAGTTGGCGGCCTTGCACTCCATTCAGAATTTTAGCCCCTCGCCTTCATCATCCTCGCTTTTATTTAATTGATAAACACTCTTCCTCTAGTGGTGACTGACGGTGGGAGGCGCCTAGCGAAATGGCTAATTCTAATTTGTATCAACGACCTCACACCCTTCATCCATTTGGAGACTATATACATTCCTTTTTTAATGTTCTGATATAATCCTGGATGGAATCCATAAGAATTTTATAGTTATGTTTCGCTCCTTTAGAGAGGAGTTGTTGATAATGTTAATGTGGATATACGAGAAACAAAGATCATGTAAAATAATCAATTTAAATGTACCCACAACAATGTATTTACAACTCACTTTTAATAAGATCATCCATATGACCAATCGAAATGTGTATACCGGATTTGCTACCCTTTATTGTGTCTTATTAAAACGTTAAATATCAAGGGCGGATCCAGCGGGGGGCGCACCCGGCGCGCGCCTCCCTAAAATTGGAAAAAATAAGATTTTTTTGGCGTAAAATCGAGATTTTTCACACGAAATACCCCAACAATTTTCGTGCCTCCCTCCGCTCGGCGCAATTTTTTAAGTGGGCCCCCCCCTAACTTGAAATCCTGGATCCGCCCCTGAATATTCATGTCTACCCCTGTTGTTTATATTCATTAATAAACAGACCGTGGGTAGACATGTCGCTCCACTCGGACACATTATCATGATTTCGGCTAACCAGTCTTTGCTCTTACTTCTTTTCGTTTTTCTTAGGAAGCCCATTCATCATGTCTGCTTCTTACAAATAAAAGAACAATCAAGACAACTCTTTGTTAGAATAAGGTTGATTTTTACACAAGATGTGTCTCCTCTGAAAATATATTTGGAACTACTTTGAAGATTCTTTTTTATGAAACAAAATAAAACTAATCCTTTTAACCTGTTCATATATATATATGGATGTGGTCGAGTGGTCTAGGGCGCGGGACGTAAGGCTAAGCGAATGGTGCTGCAGTGTATCAATGGTGTGGGTTCAAATCCCGTCGAGGGAAGAACAAAAATTTTACAGCTCTAAAATCTAATTCTAACACTGCTTGGTTTAATTTTCAAACGTATATATATATATATATATATATACAGAGTAAGAATTAGTTGGGTAATGGATACAGAAGTCAAATGTTCTAATGCTATTTACAGGAGTAGAGGGATTGTATGTACTATGATCTTTCCACATCAAATTCTCACTACCCTCAGAGTGTCTAGTTTCCCAGTAATTCTGAAGCATACATGTAGTTATGACCACTCATATAATAGATGTTAATAATTTTGAAAGAAAGACATTTGTGGAAATTTGGAAAGACCCAGTAATATAATACTGTAAGGATAATTGTGTAATATAGGTGTCCAGTTGAGAGAATGAAGATTCCGTTCTTTATCTTGGGTCAAATTCCAAAGTAACGTATGCAAAGTTTGAAGATACCAAAGGGGTCATTAGAAGCTGTAAACTGGACATGCCAACCAAAAATGCAACACCTGACCTTGATATCTCTTCTTGGTCTACGGACTTTTTCTAAATTTACATGATTTGATCAGTTAAGGTAGCACTATGCAAAAATTTATATTTTTTCATCAAATTTTTTTTTAATCAATTTTTATATTATTATATTATTCTTGATACACAGGTGAACAAATAATTCAGATATGATGTACCATTAATGAGCATTACTTTTAGTTAGTTTTGTAAACAAACACATGTGCTTGAATCAGAGATGATAAAAACAAGTGGGCGTCCTTGTTTATCTATTGGATAATTTGAGTTTTATGACCACTGACCATTTTTGTGGAAGATTCCATTAAATGAAGGGGAAAGCAGCACGGATGTAGCTAACTTTTCATCAATACCAAAATAAATAAATTAGTTATTTCCAATGGAATTTATTTCAAAATATCTAATGTATAATTTTCATTTAGTAAAATCCAACTAAAAGGGAAGAATACACATAATGAGCAAACTAAGGTTCCGGGCGATTCCTGTTATAATTAGTGGTTCACGTATGGTCAGTGGAGGTGGAGTTTTGACCTTATCAGTAGGCAGTTAACCTCAAGCTAGGTCAGAGTTATGCAACTTCTCCCGCCAATTTCATGTGCTTACTGCACAGGGTGTGCATTTTCCAGCTATATTTAGAGTTTGTGTGAAGAAATTCTATCTTTCTGGCCAAATCATTGTTGATTTATGATTCAAGGTCAATCCTGAAGTGTTCCCATGGCACATTTGTGACTTTTATTCAAGAAAATGGGGTACCAAAAGGAAAATTACAACTTTTGGGATTTTTCCACTACAATTTTTGACATAAAATGTCGACTTTGAATGAAATTAGCTCCTGCATTGGTACCCCTAGAGGCTTGGTTTTTGGTATATGTTGTTCGTAGACCTATTATCTGCAAAATGGTGTCTCCGATTTCTGATAGAATTAATAAAACAAATTCTACACACAATTAAGTTTGGTGAAATCTTATGAAGTCAGGCTGTATACACATAATGGGGCTTTAAAAGAGATTGAAATATCACAGGAAAAATCTGAGACACAGTTTTGGAGGTCATGCTGTGTTGATAAAGAAATTGTAAAAAAAAATTACCATTTGAATAAACATGAAACAGCTAATTTTGGTCAAGTGCACACATCAAGATTTTGCAACTAATTGCATAATAATTAATTATGTAATTGTTGCATAATCATATTATAATCAGTGGAAAGATATATCTTTCTTCTTTCAAATGGTACCTCATTTGTTAATTTTGATGCAATATTAAGAGAGTTACAGCTGTTTTCAGATGATAGATTGGAGGAAAAAAATCTGTGTATAGTGTTACCTTAATATATTACTATGCAATCTAGGCTCGCCATACTTGCTACACATGGGTACATGTCAGCCAGTAGTGCATCACCTGACCATGACTTCATTTTAAAGATCTACTGCCTTTCTTATGCTTACATCAATTTTCCTTGATTAAAACAGTTTCTCCTTTGCCATAAAACCTAGGCGCATCATATTTGATCCACACATTGAGAGAGATTATTGTTTAACTCCAAACCTGCAATTTTTCAGCTATATGATGGCGAGAACAAGTTACATTCAATGAGATGATGATGTCTGCTTTGTACTAGACCAACACGATTAGTTGGATTTCAATATTGCTAGCTCACTGAAACAATAGTCCACATGTAGACATGTTACTTCACTCACACATTATCCTGATTTGCTCTCACTCCTTAATTTCCTGTAAAGCAAATGTCATATTTTATTGCAATTTATTGAGAATTAAAAAGTTATATATCTCCTTAATTTCACCCTTTTAGACCCCTACTGACTCTTCACCAAGACTGATCAATCTATGGGAGATTACAATAATAAAAATTAATTAGGACTAACCATGGATGCCAAGTGATGATAAAAACCAACTTGTTCATTGGCCACCCATGATAAAAATGTGAGGTCATAGACTGGTGGTATACCAGCTGTGATATACCTGTTTAAGAACGACTGACAATACACAGATGGCACAATATTTAGAAATTAACAGTGAGGGCCACTTAACTTCATGACAAAAGAGATAATTTTTCCATTGTGAACTTTCCATTTATATGAAGCAACATTCCAGCAGCACTTCAACCAACACCTTAATATTCAAACTTCATTTGATTGATCAAAAGATTACATTGATAATGGAGAAGTGTGAAAACAACAAAGTTCTGATTTTAAAAGTGTTTTATAAGATAAACTATTACAAGCCATTGTAAATACAAAGAACTGTACTCACGGCTAGTATCTTTCACTCTCACATAGAACATGTCAACAATCTCAACAATTGTGTCCTTACTTTGTAAGTATAAATACATAAGACAAGTCATTTCACTGTACACCTCTCTTTTGCTAATCGGTGTATGATTTCTTATTATAAAATACTGTGAAAAAAAAATAGTAGTAAAGCTCTGATTACACAAAGTAACCTAATAATTATAAAACTAATAACTAAATCAACTTTATAATATGCAATTCTGTCCAAAAAAAAAAAAAAAAAAAAATATATATTAACCTTCCCACTGTCAAAGTAAAATAAATAATAATAATTTTGAACATACATCCTCATTGGATTAAAATGTAAAAGTTCAAAAAGGTCACACTAAATAATTTTAGATTTGCTTTTGTAACTTTGAAAGCTATATTTGGTTTTATATGCAAAGACAATTGTGATAGCATATTATTAAAGTGCTATACTTAATGTATCACTATGTTATATATGTTACACAAAAAGAAGAGTCGTACAATGTCCTACCCCCCCCCCCCCCCCCCCCCCCCTCCCCTCCCCCATAAACCATAATATTATGTAGAAAATCATATATGTAACATAAACATGTAATGTTGAAAATAAATAATTAAAGCTTAAAAAAAAGCATAAATCAACATTAATATATTGACAAGTTAATGTATGTACATCAACCTTAATATATTGACAAGTTAATGTATGTACATCAACATTAATATATTGACAAGTTAATGTATGTACATCAACATTAATATATTGACAAGTTAATGTATGTACATCAACCTTAATATATTGACAAGTTAATGTATATACATCAACCTTAATATATTGACAAGTTAATGTATGTACATCAACATTAATATATTGACAAGTTAATGTATGTACATCAACATTAATATATTGACAAGTTAATGTATGTACATCAACATTAATATATTGACAAGTTAATGTATGTACATCAACATTAATATATTGACAAGTTAATGTATGTACATCAACATTAATATATTGACAAGTTAATGTATGTACATCAACATTAATATATTGACAAGTTAATGTATGTACATCAACATTAATATATTGACAAGTTAATGTATGTACATCAACATTAATATATTGACAAGTTAATGTATGTACATCAACATTAATATATTGACAATAAGTGTGAGGCTTCAACTTTGAATAGTTAAATTAGTTTTTGTTTGTATTATGCCATATTTAGTAACAGATCTGAATCTATCCTATTATAAAGTTGGTAGATTTTACCTTCAGAAGTATATAATAAATTAACACAATGAGTGAGGATACAATTCATGTACTGGATATCATTTTTTTTAATAAATTCACAACATGATAATATATTTTAGCAAGGGTGTGGAAATTCTGTTCTTAAATTAGACAATGATGCTAAATTAAAACATAAGGTAACCTAGCAACAGATCCTCAAACTTAACTATATATTTGACTTATTATTATCATTGAAATCAAGTAAAACTGTGTTTGTTTTGTAACAGAAATGTTAGATATTTAGTGTGTAAATGAAATCATTGATATATATAATAACATATCTGCCATATTATCTTGGACTATAGGTGTCTGTGGTCAATTGATAAACATGATAGTTATGAAGGAAAATGAGTAAATGGCAATATTGTCACATATATTTTGGATTATATTATTCCCCAGTACATGGATCTTTTCTATGTGAGACAACGCTGTCTTCTTAATGTTAGCTTGTCTAATGAAATTTTGGAATTATTAATACATCAGAGTTAGAACTATGTAGGAAATGACATTTTAAAATTATATAACAGAAGAAATAGATTTTTCCATTCAGACAATAGAAGAGTTTTGAATATCTTTCACTAATGTGCGAAACTCAGTCTTTTACATTTGTTCTGCTTTGCTCAACTCAATAAAAGAGTAAATTTTCCACACTCCTTCAAGATACTCATACTTCTCTTATAACACCTTATAGAAGAATTCATGATTCTTTATAATATAAACAATGCCATACTTCTTTGTGGACAATTCTTTGAATATATTATGTAAAATATATGGTTATGTCTGAGAAATTGTACTGATTAGTTTTTATTTAACAATAAACAGAATTGTAATATGATGAAATACATGTAACCTGTTTTTTGACCTCTATAAAATATGATTTACTCATTGAGAAGTTGAATCAACACAATACATGTAACCTGTTTTTTGACCTCTATAAAACATGATTTACTCATTGAGAAGTTGAATCAACACAATACATGTAACCTGTTTTTTGACCTCTATAAAACATGATTTACTCATTGAGAAGTTGAATCAACACAATACATGTAACCTGTTTTTTGACCTCTATAAAGCATGATTTACTCACTGAGAAGTTGAATCAACACAATACATGTTCTTGCACGGATGCAGGCATCATAAAACTGATCCTTATAATTTTTTTCTTCAAATTAACATAATTCAATCTTATTTTCAAATTTCAAAGTATATAACTGCTGAAACAAATCTTAATTAATGAACAGCTTGTAATTGACTGTGTAATTACAGGTGGGAGGCAGATGGCTTTTAATACAATTCAAAATGTGGTTGAATTCATGTTCGACATTGAAATGCCACCACTTTTTACACAATTATTCAACAGTTGATGTTTCATCACTGATTTAGAATATAACTATATCTTATCATTTACCAAGTTCTAATGTTTGATGAAGTGTTTACTTTGTAAATGACCAGAAAAATATATAATTTAATCAAGTGTAATTTTAGTTCTTGTTAATAAAATTATCTTGGGTATCAAGTCTTTTTAAGAAATATTATCTGTCGTAAAACTGTAACAGTACGAGTGTTGTACTCTTACTCCGAAAATATCCAATCAGAATCCATTAAATACAGCATTCTGATTGGACGATTTTGGAATACGATTACGAAACTCACACTCAAAAGGTCTGTAACTGTGACACCTGTATTTTACCGACTGACAGAAACTTAAAATGTAGTATGGAAGCTGGTTGTTTTCACATGATAACATACCGTACCATTCTTAAAATGGAAAATGTGAGGACAAATAAAAAACAACATCACAAAAGAGAAATCTGATATCATAATTTACATCAAGACATCTTGTATCAAGTATATACCATTTCTGGAATATTCCATATATATTTTACATATACAGTGTCTTATCAGATCTTAATTAAATATGTTTCAAAGCCAAAGTCTACAGAATAAATAATTCAATTGGAACCATATTTGAAAACATTATTTTTTTTACTCTGGACTACAAAAATTTGACAGCATATGCACATGTCTGGTAATATAAATTTACTTGTGTTATTATTATGTTTTATGAGTCTGTCTACTTTATTTACTGATTATAATTAAAAAATACTATTAAAATTTTGATTTGCATTTGAGTTTTGGGACAATGCATTGTCTAACAGCTTGTCAATAAAACACTACTTATGTTGACATGAAATAGTAATGGTATAGCTGAGATAATTAAAAGAGAACGTAATCAGTGCTTTCATAGTGAATAAAAAGCTTAATTAATCTGATAATTCAAACACCAATTCTGGTAGCTTGACTTTTGACCCAGTGAGATATAACAGTATTACATACATGTATGTGTTAGATCTATCATCATTCTATTTGTGCAATCTTTATTTCTTTAATTGAACAAAAAAGTTAAGAAAAGGAAAGTAATATTACACCAGTTTTGGGTGAAGAAATTTCCCCCCTGAAAATTCAATTTGGAATACGGTGGTACCTTTACTAAGCTATTCATGCATGTTTCAAGTCAAAATATGTTCCCAACAATTAGAAATCTGCAAATCTATGCGCATGTTTATCGTCCTCGCCATTGTTGTGGAGACTGATTAACTTTTGGTTGTTTTCTTCCGATGATTGCCGATCATGACCTCGTGACGAAAAGATAAACAATCATGTATGTTGAGGTAAGCACGCACGCATTCCTGACAATGATTATTGAGGAATCTGTCTGTTTCATGTCGTGTGAACCATTTTTTTTGTGCCATTATTCTTATGTGGTACACATGGAATATATTTTTACTTGCATCTGACATGTTTTTCATCAACTGAACAGTGCGCACGACGATAATCTCCCCGAAAGAGTTCAAATCTTGGGTCACATGCATATCATTTGCATTACTGCCAGGTTAACAGAATTATCTGCTGTCAAATATTTTGCGATTTGCTCTTAAAATCTATGCAGTTGATTTTAGTTAAAATTAAGTGACATATTAAGTGAAAATATTCAATCCAAAAATTCCATGATATTTGCCTTTCATATTACTTTAAGATACAACCACTGAAGGAATAACATAAGTATGAATGACAAATATTTAAATAAATCCCATTTTCTACCAATGAAACACTATTTAATGGTCCATCTATTAAGACCGTAATAATTACCCACTTATCTTGGTAAGATTTCACAAGTTGCAACAAAATTTCATTTCACCATTATTTGATATGTAATAAATAAAAAACAATGGATCTCAAGAGCCTGTATCAATCTCTTTACATCTAAGTTAAATTATATCCTATACTAGTGTCTCTCTCTGATTTCCAATCTCACCAAAAAAAAACTGCCAAATATAAAATGCCCAGGAGGTTCTAAAACAAGTTTTTCATGGTTATATCAGTTTGCCTGATCCTGGTTAGTGTTGTTGTAATTTGTTATATACCATATGTAGACAATTTCTGTTTGAGTTATTTTCAATCAATATCACATGGTAGCATGCAGCTTGGATGTTAGATAGGTACTGTATCAAAAACACAAAATTAGTTTAGTTTAGGGCCATGGAAGGTATATATTGCTGTAATGCAACAATTCCATCAGTCATATAACTTTAAAAAATTATTAGAAAACATGACTCTTGGAGGCCATTTTCAATTTTGGATCTGTATTATCAAATTTTAGAGAGGACAACCACAGGAACAATGTTTAGTTGTTGGTTTTGTAGATGAAGATTGAAAAGGAAAGTTCACAGACAACGATGTGTGCAAAATGATGTTCACAAAGCCGTTTTAGTCATGCTTGTCTGGTGTGCTGAAAGCACAGAACAGAAAAAAATCTATGACTGCTTAAAGTATCTCTTAAAAAAGTGGACAAAGATCTAACTTTAGTATGAGGAACAAATATACTTAACAATAATAATCTTATTTAAACATAAAATTTGACTAAAATATTCAGCTCTCAAGTGCTCTAAAAACTTCCACAAACACTCATATACAAAAATATTTCTCTTCATACTTTACATCCAACATTTACACAAAAATATGCACTCTAACATTCATACAATACACATTCAACACACATATTACCCCACACTTATACATATCAGTTACAAGTGAGAAATAATCAGCTGTAACAAGGGTAGCACATGATCACAGTTAAATCACATCAAGAAGGTATCACAGTCAGAAGATTGTCTCCCCCTGATCTAGCACTTTTCCCATTGGTTGAAGGAGGAAGATTAGTTTGAAGATTGTCTCCCTCTGATCTAGCACTTTTCCCATTGGTTGAAGGAGGAACATTGCACTTATTGTAAGTTAACTCAGAACCATGGTCAGTTGGAGTCATTTCCCATTGCAGATTGGTCCATGAGGTTCGTCTCCCTTTGCAGGTTGGTCAGTTGAATGGAGTTGTCTCCCATGTAGGTAAGCTGGTCTCATTCCACAGTATTAAAACTGCATCTGGTATACTTCTAGTGTGGAACAAATGCAAGAAAAGTTTTGTTTAATACATATTTGATAAAATGAGAATTATAGCTATATATGTCAATATTTCAAACCTTCAAAGTAAATATTTCTCCCTTGTCACCTGAAAATGGACTGGATTGGAGGTATTTTAAATGAGTCAGTGATTGTTGTTTAAAGCCAAATGACCAATTCAGCTATGTCATTGCGAGTACAAGTTACATTCAATGTAATGATGTCCGCTTTATTCTAGACCAAACCAATAGTTGGATTCTTATAGTGCTAGCTTAGTGAAACAACTGTCTGCAGGTCGACATGATTTCGAGTCAACCAGTCTTTGCTCTTACTCCTTAAAATTGCACGCTTAGTGGATAAGCAGCAACTACCAATTTAAGTCTGGTTGGACCAGATCACGGCTCGAATCCACGATCTACCATACTCAAGCATGACTGGAGCATTGCTTTGGATAAATTTTTCTCATATTAAATTGAGCATTAATCTTATAATTCATTTGAGGATTAAGGTTATGGTGTTTAACCCCACTTTCAACAATATTTCAGTTATATTGTGACGGTTGGATTTACTGGTGGAGTTAACCGGAGTGCCCGTAGAAAACCACTGAACTGTCGCAAGTCACTGATGAACTTTATCACATAATGTTGTATCGAGTACACTTTTCCTGAGCAGGATTTGAACTCACAACTATAATGGTGATAGGCACTGACTGCACAGGTAGTTGTAAATCCAACTACCATATGATTACAACCAGGACGACACCCTATAATTCATTTGAAGTATAATAGATTTTATACTGAACAGCCTGAATAAATACTATATTAGTTTGTTATCAATTTTGTTGGTGAAGTTAATTTAATCAAATGATAAGTACTGTCATGATAACTGAAGCATCACTGTGGTCACACAAATTTTTCTCACATTGAAAACTAGAGGCTCAGTGGGCCGAGCCTGTGTCGCTCACCTTTCATCTGCTTTGAGGAAGCATAATACAGAACCCTCCATAGGTGCTTCCCACCAAGTCTCGGTTCATTTGGCTAAGCAGTTTCAGATAAGATTTTTAGAAATCGACCAACCAGAAACAAGAATGGCCTATGACGGCCATATTTGTTAATGGATCGGAACTAAATAATATCTTTATAGAGGACCTTCCAAGGATGCTTCCTACCAAGTTACGGTTCATTTGGGAAAACGGTTTTAGAGGAGAAGATTTTTTTAGAAATCAACCAATCAGAAACAAGAATTGCCTGTGGCGGCCATGTTGGTTAACGGATGGGGACGAAATGAGCAATCTTTATAGAGGACCTTCCATAGATGCTTCCTACCAAGTTACGGTTCATTTGGCTAAGCGGTTTCAGAGAAGATTTATTAGATTTGATTTGATTTATTGTGTTTAACATCACTTTCAGCAATATTTCAGCTATATCATGGCGAGCAGTTTTAGTGGTGGAAGAAGCTGGAGTACCCTGAGAGAACCACCGACCATGGGCAAGCAATTGGTAAACTTATCACTTGTGGCTGTGAGTCGAGTGCACCCTTTTTTTTAACAATTTACAAAGCTGGGTGCGAACCCATGCTGTATTGGTGATAGGCTTGTATGAGTTGCTAGGTAATCCAACTACCTAATTCACTGAGCCACCTGGGCCCTCGGAGAAAATTTTTCTTAAATCAACCAATCAGAAACAAGAATTGCCTGTGGCTGCCATGTTTGTCTGCGGATCTGGACGAAATGAGCAATCTTTAAAAAGGACTTTCCATAGATGCTTCCTACCCGGTTCATTTGGCTACGCGGTTTCAGAGGAGAAGATTTTTTCTAGACACCAACCAATCAGAAACAAGAATTGCCTGTGGCGGCCATGTTTGTTAACGGATAGGGACAAATGAGCAATCTTTATAGAGGACCTTCCATAGATGCTTCCTACTAAGCTTCTGTTCATTTGGCCAAGCGGTTTCAGAGGAGAAGATTCTTTAAAAACGGTCAATCAGAAACAAGAATTGGTTGTGGCGCTATGTTTGTTAATGGATCGGGACAAAATGTGCAATCTTTAAAAAGGGGTTTCAGAGTATAAGATTAAAATGTGAAAAGTTAACGGACAACAGATCACGAACGCCAAGTGATGGCAAAAGGCGTGAGTTCGTATCCGGCTTTGTAAATTACAAAAAAGGGTGCACTCGACTCGCAACCACATGTGATAAAAGTTTACCAGTTGCTTGCCCATGGTCGTTGGTTCTCTCCGGGTACTCTGGCTTCCTCCACCACTAAAACTGGTCACCATGATATAGTTGAAATATTGTTGAAAGTAGCGTTAAAACACCAAAAATCAAAAACAAATTATAAAGCAGACAAAATACAATGGCATTCAAATTTTAAAAACCCTGTTTCTAGAATTTCATAACACATAAGTGGGCATGACACACTTAAAAAACTTCCTTCAATAAAATACATTTTGTATTGTGCAATGTATATTAATGGATTTTTTTTAAATTTGTACTGTATATTAAAATAATTCTAATGGTTATGTTCTACAGTACTAAATCTTAAATGTCAATTCAATGACATGAGAGAGAGACTGTTGATTGTCAGTAGTAAACACAGATTCAGTGTTAGATATGTGTCAGATGTTTTCCTAGTTCATGTTGTTAGGGAGATTTGATTGAACAAGTCCATAATGGTGTAGAAAGGTGTTTTTTTTCACTACATGAACACAAAACCAATGATGACCAATTCATATAAATATAAATATCTTTCCTACTCTCCAGGTATTCTGATTTCTTCCACCAATAAAACTGACTGCCAATCCATGATAAAGCGAAATATTGTTGGAAGTGGCATTAAACACCAAACCCTAACCCTTCTGCACTGTAGAATTTTTAATGTTATATAATAGGGACATACAGGTAATACATGGACAGTATCATTTGATTTTTCATTGTGAATTTTTAAAATCTGCTGTATTCAGATGTTATAATATATGGAGTTTTCAAATACTCAGAGATAGTTGTATATTACAGAAAATAAAATAATATAAACATAAGTCCATGAGGACTTACAGCTAAACAATAGTACCTCCAACTTGTGGACTGACAACTGTGTGCTGCATTGTACCCTGAAAAAAACAAATAATAGTCAACATATGCAGACTCTAATTATACTTGTCTTGTATATCAACACAATTGAAAACGCATAAAGCAGTTAATACACGAGTGTCTTGTGCTTAGAGAATGCCACACTCTTTGAATGTTTAAAAACAAACTTGTAACGGCTGTTAATGAGCAGCAACACTATGGGATTCAACTGTATGTACTGACAAAGTAAGATTACATAGAAACAAGGTTAATGTCACTCTTGTCCAATTAAATAAACAACATGTGGCTCTCAAGTTTTTTAGTGACCATACCGAGGCTAGAGATACGGATCCCATCCATTTAAAAACATACATGATAGCGACCTAAACTTGAGTTGCACGTTTATTTTTGTATATATTTGTACTGTGTAACGGCTGGGTTGAGTTGTAAAACTGATATAAAATGCTTCGTTAAATATTTTTCTACAATCTTTCATACTTAATTACCATTGCATATTATAAATGAAAGAAATGTCTAGTGTTTTTAATTCTGCCTTTATGTTCTGTCATCTTATTACGAGATCTTGTACATAAAATTATTTTTCAGAATTCAGATACAAAATTACAGGAAAAATGTGAGCAAAGTTAAGTGCAGTCTAAAAATCTGTATATTTCAATACTTGTTTAGTAGTTGAGATAAAAGCTCATAAAGGCAGATGACACTTCTAAACCAGCATAGTCTCCACAAATTTGTTGTAAAATGGCTAAAAATTCAACCAATAAGTTTTACTTCATGTGGAGAAAAGCAATAAAATCAAGGACTCATGTCTTTGGTCAAGGTGTAAAATCAGATTTCCTGTTAACTGTAGATCATTAAGAGTAGAAATATATATCATTTTTAAATTCATCTGTATTGCTGTATGCTTTTTATGTTTTATTTTTTATTTTTTACTTTAAACATGCTAAATATAAATGAATTAATAATTGACTGACTAAAAAAATTGTTTGGTACTTACCGCAAATCCTGGCCTTGCCCATGTATAAACTAACCCTTCTTGACATGCTGTAACTATACATTCTTCACGAAATATAAGTTCTGTTAATCTTTCTGAAGCTATTCGTTTACACACTAAAGGTTCTAAAATAGGCACATCCTCTAATCGTGGACATGCAGAGGTGCCTAAAAGTTTAATTGAATCATCAACTGGTTTCATATGATTAGATCTTAATATACTGTTTTTGTCTACATTTCTACTTGCTAAACTAAAATTTCTTTTGTGTTCTTTTTTTTCTTGGCTTTCTTTTCTTTCTGCTAAAGTCAATGTTGCAAATTTTGTACTTAAATTAGATGTATGATTTGCTATCGGATGTGCATTTCCATCCAAACTAAGGTCACTTACAACAGAATTGGATTTTTGTGACTGTGGTAAACTATTACACCTAGGTAATGTTGATGATGAATTTGGTGTGACGAGTATACTTGTCCGTGATCGACCAAACGGTTGCTTGATAATATCTTCTGTTATATCCCATAAACATAACATTGTATCTTGCCCTACTGAACCAAATCGATATGTAGTGATATTCGATGACGACTGATACTCCAGCGAATTTCTGTTCGACTGAATGTTACCGTTCACAACAGTCTCATGTTTACTAGTTCCAGAAGAAAATTCACATTGTTTTTCTGACGGTTCACAATCTTCTTCACTAAAAACTGATGTGTAAGGGTCAAATGCTACAACGCCAATCCATGATCTGTGACCTTGACCTCTACACACAACTCTCTTTTCATGAAATGACCAAACAGTCACTAAATCGTCCTCTCCTCCTACAACAATGAATTTACTATCAGGTGACCAGCACACACAAAGTAAACCACCAAAGTAACTCTTCATAGATCCAATCAATTCCATGGAATTATAATTAAAGACACGTAAAAAGCCGTCTTGTCCTACAACAGCTAAATACTGAGAACACGGAGAAAATTGAAACTCGTTAATTGGTCCATGCCCTACCATCCATCGATACAAAGGATTGCGTGTACTTTTTGTTTTACATGTAAACACAGAGAAGCCTTCACCTTGTTTAAATGGTTGATAATGAGGAGGTGTTGGCCCACACGGCAGTTCTTCATTATATACATACATCTGTCCACTAGAATGCGACACAATAAATTGGTTTGGTGATCCTGGGATCCATTTGATACACGTCACCTTAGTTTTATCTATTAATCTCTAAAATATAAAACAAGATACATGTATTAATGTATTATATACAAAAATCTTCAACAGCCAAGGGTTATGACCTGCCTCCTACCTCTTCACCTAGAGGTGAGGCAGATCGTAGCCCTTTGGCTAGTGAAGATGATCTACAAAAAATATTCACTTCTTCTGATACAATGTACATAATAGAAGAATCAAAGAGTAGTCTAGTTTTAAAACATTGACTCATTACAGTATTAATTAACCTTCTTACACTGACCTTGCTATTATACTGTCCATGTTTATGTAGTCTTTTATTTTTGAGCTAGTATGTGGTCTTATTGAGTGGAAGTGAATCAATGAAGGTTTCTATTTGTTATTGTTTATATGTTGTTGAAGATCGAATTATCAAGAGGAGTTGATCATATTAACTGGCTTAACTGGCCACATTTTTGTACCTGTCCCCAAAGAGGACCTGGATTTCTAATGCCATGTGTTGTGGTCTTTTTTATGTTCAATGATTGCAGTTGTTCATTTTGTTAATATTGGTGGTATTGTTGACCATCACTCGTTAAATTTTCTTTTCATAAATAACTCACCTGCTTAGCAGTTGACATCAATTTGTTCAAATAGAGAAATTGTCAGTTCTAAGACATTCTATGTATTAAAACATAGTTCTGTCAAAGACAACGATTGAAGTATCAAGAGTATTAACCTGAATAATCTATGCTGAAATCTGTTTGTTTATTTGATGGTGTTTAACGCCACTTTCAACAACATTTCAGTTATATCGTGGCGGTCAGTTTTATTGGTGGAGGAAAACGGAGGACTTGGAGAAAACCACTGACCTGTAACAAGTCACTGATAAACTTTATCACATAATGTTGTACACCTCGCCCTGATCGAGATTCGAACCCACATCAGTGACGATAGGCACTGATTGCAGAGGTCAGGGGTTAAAAAATCCACTGGTCCGAGGTCCGGGACCAGTGATTTGTGGGTTCGGACCAACATTTATCTTTATCATGACTTGGTTGACTGTTATGGAATATCTGTGTCACAAATGACTACGGATATGTTCTACTTGTCGCAAGCACTTCCTGGTCCTTTCCTCATTTAGAACTTAAAACACCGGGTTCCTAACTCGATTAACATGACGTGTGCCACTAGTGGAGCAGGAACTGCTTACCCTTCTGGAGCACCAGAGTTCACCACTGGTTTTTAGTGTGCTTCGTGTTACTCGATCTTTAGTTTTATGTGTAATGTTTTGCAGATTGTTGTTTGTCCTTTTTCTTTTGGCCATTGTATTGTCTGTCCTTCATCGATTTATGGATTCTGATTACCCCTTTGGTATCTTCAAACTCTTCTTACAAACAAAAAACAAACTACTGATTATAAAAAAAAGACTTTGTAAGTCCAATAATATTGTACAACATGATCAACAATTATGCTATTAATAGTATTATTAGAATAGCATTTATAAACAAGGAAGGATAACTCTCTCATTTAATAGTATATTTTTTTCAAAACTGAATTTAAAGATTGCATACGTCTTTGTCTTTCTGTTTATACCTTAATAACATTTCTTTATTCATCATTAAAAATGTGCATGTGGTCAAGTTGAAGAATATATGACGTGAAGATATTTATATGTTTTATCTGTGACCATCTCAAATAGATGGCGATGTCAGATACACTTCTGAAAGGGGATCCCAGCCTTGTTTGGTTTAATTTAGACAAAGGGTTTCACAGCAGAATTTTTAAATGATTTTTTTTCTATTCAAGTAGGACTACTTTACAAAGTAACCTAGAATATATTATTACATCTGTATTGCATTGTTACAGTATAAATTTCAGTTAATTCCTGCAACAAAATGTA
This sequence comes from Bathymodiolus septemdierum, assembly GCA_963383655.1. Classification (NCBI taxonomy): domain Eukaryota; kingdom Metazoa; phylum Mollusca; class Bivalvia; order Mytilida; family Modiolidae; genus Bathymodiolus; species Bathymodiolus septemdierum. The sequence continues at coordinate 16,308,100 of OY726519.1, read as the reverse complement.
GATAGGTTTTGGCTAAAAAAAGACTTTAATTTAGTTCAATGTAATATATGGCAGCCATCTTGAATGTTAGTCAAACTGTCGGGTATATTTTTGAAATGGACCACACACACAAAGAATCATCTCAGTAATGGTTTCAAAGGAGAATATTAACATGACTAAAGACAGATGCAGTTTGAGTTAGATATTGTTATTTAACAAGGATTATATCTCCTGTTATAAAATGTTTAATAAATATCATGATGTCTTATAATACTGAAGTACAAACCTCTTCATTGTAAAGTTTGCCTAATTCTTTCTTGATAGGATCAATTAGTTGAATCTGTCCTGCAGTAAAGCCTACTAATAATCTAACACTTTCACTGGAGACAACAATAGTATTAAAGTCATGACATGTAGGGAACGTTCCTTTGTATAATCTTTTATCTATTGGTTTTGTAAGATCTGCAGCCTGAAAGATTCATGAAAAATAATATATTAGTCAAACTGAGGCAAATTATTAAATTTCTTTATTTTTCAAGACTGTATTCATGTGCATTACTTTGTCAGTGGCAGGTATTTTTGTTCTATGAATTAAAAATAATCTTGCAGTTCACATTAAACTCAATACACCAGTTAAAAACACTGGCCTCACACCTTCAAATTCATTTGCACAAATATTAATTTAAATTTTCAACAATATTTTATTCAGAATATTACCAATTACTATCACTCATTCTTCAATCCAAAAACTGCATAATTGTTAGCATGTTTGCCTCACGTGCTGTAGATAGTGGGTTCTAGCCCCTATCAGGTCAAATCAAAGACTATAAAATTGGCATTTGTTGCTTCTCCGCTGTGCATGCAGCATTAAGGAGAAAGAGCAAAGACTGGTTGGTCTGGAATCAGGATAATGTTACAGAGTGGGGCGACATGTCTATCTGTGGACTGTTGTTTCAGTGAGCTAGCACTATAAAAATCCAACTAAGCACGTACCGGTAGGTCTAGTACAAAGCGGACGTCCTAATCATCTCATTGAAAATTAAATTGTTATCACCATGATGTAGCTGAAAAATTGCTAAGTTGGCATCAAACACCAATCACTCACTTACTCTTCAAGTCAAATAGCATGAGTAAATATTTTTTTTTGTATATGGCAGATATGGAAATTCTAAAAACAAGAAGTTTTAAACAATAACTAGCAGAGTAGGCATTGTGTGGCCATCATTTCTGCTATGTCTTACTCTGAAGTGAATCTGTGCAGTTTTTTGTTTATTTACATTTGGATTCTTAACATCAAGAAGAGAGGGTTTATATCCTGTCACATTTTTGAGTCTGTTTCAAGCCAGGGCCTTCAAAAATGTAGATATCCATTACTTTCTGTCACGAACTGTGTGGTGTGTTAACATGTTTGAGGATTATTGTGGCTAGTTACATATTGTGAACTGTTTAAATCAAATAATTGACCTGCGAAATAACTACTATGCTTTTAATAGAAGCTGGTTGCCATTGAAAATCGACGTCTATATGATCGTCAATTGCCGTCTACTTTTATAAAAAAAATTGATGTGTCGGAACAACACGAATGTCCCCACAGTGAATATTAAGGAGGCTCGCAAATGTTTCACCCTTTTTTAATTCCTTCCGTAATAGGCTAAGAATAACAAATGAATTTCAAAGTTGATCTGTAACTTATGATTATACATTCTCATATAAGTCAATATCTCAAATATTAGTGAAATAAAGTGGTGACAACTAAATACATGTAGTTGGTCAAATTTCAAAGTCCAAGGGCCATAAGTCGCCCAAATAACATTGGACCAGAATGAAATGTAAATCTGTAACTCATCAATATACACTCATATTCCAAACATCAAGTCAATATCTCCAAGCATAGTGAAAAAAAGTGGTGACAACTAAATATTTGGCCAAATTTTCAAAGTCCAAGAGACATAACTCGGCCTAAAATCATTGGACTGGAACGAAATGTAAACTTGATCTGTAACTTATCATTATACATCCACTAACCAAATATCAAGTCAATATCTCAAAGCATAGCGAACTGTTTTATTTCAGAATTACGGACATGGGCAACTCTATATGTCCCTGCCACTTAGTGGCAGGGACATAAAAAGACATGGAAATAATTATGAATGTCGATGCTATAAATAGCCAGATTGCTTATTACAGAGCTTCAGATAATTTTTAAGTCCAAAGGGTAATTACCCCCTACTTTTGAAAATGATGCGAATTTGCATATTTCCTTTGCACTGTTGTACTCTCTACTTCAGAAAAGATTGCTTACATGTACACTTTTAAAATTATGTTGGACACAAGTGTTATTCAATAAACACAGGATGCAAGTGAAATGTATATCTCTGTTTAATTTGTGTCAGGTTTATTAATAAAATGTTGTAAATATTTTGTTTTTTGCTCGTCGACTTCGGCAGTTTTCACAGCCGTGTTGATAATGTCATCAACGATTCCTTTAACTATACTGTCACTAGACACAGATGAAACTGTCAGGAACTTTTAAAAAAGTATATAATTTTCCGTAGCGCGCGTATTCATGTTCTTGCTCATTTTCAACGAACAACGTGTTCCCAAATTCACTTTCGTTTTAGTTCTTAACTAAACCGCATTTATTTGTAATATTGACCGCGATTGGATGATTTATCCTAAACATCCAATCAGATCTCTTTTGACATCGATGCTTAGAAAGGCAAACATTCAGTACCCCTCGGATGTATACACTTTCTCTTTCGAAAAGTATAAAGAGAAGTAATTACGGGGAATTTCTCAAAGTCAAAAATATATTGTTTATGTACACGATGTATTATCGTCAACAGCGTACAAGTACGCTCCGAATTTGGAAAGTTTGCTTACACAGCAATATGTATGCGTAAATGTACACTCTGATCTGATAATACATGCATTTTTACTCGTTTTCATAGCGTAAAAAACGCAAATACGCAGCTTATCTGGAGCTCTGTTATTACTACTATTCCAATATGGGTTCATATTTTCATTCATCCTGTTAAATCTTAATTTAATGTTTGTATGTCATTTACATAAATGTTGGACAAAATACAACTGGTACCCAAATTATTTACAAAATGCAGAATAAACCAGTTATTAGAATTATCGCTATCGGTTTATAAGGACCATGTCATCGTCCCAAAGAAAGTTGGACTTCCTTGGTTTTAGGTAGGGCAAGTTCGTTAATTTTCAAGAACTCGAAGGGGCTAAATTTCCTACTACCAGTAATACTAAATTGCTACAGATGCTCTTGTTTCATTTCAAGGGTTTAGTGTCAGGACAAGCAAAATCATTTTTACGAAAAATAATCAGATCATTTATAGGACATCGTTCAAATCATCGTAGGACTTTTCAACTTTAACCCTTAAGAGCAAGGTTGTTGTTTAAGGATATTTTTTCTTTAGCCTAAAGTTTAGGGACCGATTATTTCACTTGAAAGGCCTAGGTGAGGCCATGTTTAAAAAAAAAATGTGTCAAAATAATACAATGCGAGAGAGAAAAAAATTCATACTTAAAATTCCACAATGACATAGCCTTCATTTCAATCGTTTTGGATGTATGTGTATATTTTGTGTTTCATATATTTAAAGTAATATGAAAGGGCAATATCGTGGAATTTTTGGATTAAATATTTTCACTTAATTTTAACTAAAATCAACTGCATAACATTAAAAATCTGCTCAAAAGCAGATTTAAAGAGCAAATCGCAAAATATTTGACAGCAGATAATTCTGTTTTCCAGTACAGTAATGCAAATGATATGCACGCGACACAAGATTTGAACTCTTTCAGGGAGATTATCGCTCATGCGCAATGTTCAGTTGATGAAAAAAATATATATATATATATTCCGTGTATACCACATAAGAATAATTTCAAAAAAAATAATTGGTTCACACGACATGAAACAGACAGATTCCTCAATAATCATTGTCAGGAATGTGTACGTGCTTACCTCAGCATCCATGATTGTTTATCTTTTCTTCACGAGGTCATGATCGGCAATCATCAAACCAAAACTTTTCTTCACGAGGATATGATCGGCAATCATCGGAACAAAACAACCAAAAGTTAATCAGTCTCCACAATAATGGGGAGGACAATAAACATGCACACAGATTTGCAGATTTCTAGTTGTTGGGAACATATTTCGACTTGAAACATGCATGAATAGCTTAGTAAAGGTACTGCCGTATTCCAAATAGAATTTTCAGGGGGAAATTTTCTTCACCCAAAACTGGTGCAGTGTTCTCGCTATCCCGTTTCTACAGGGCGCAGCGCCCGCCCTTGTCCGAGTGACGCCCTGCCCTTTTTCTCTATTTGTAGCAGTGCCCTGCCCTTTGTGACCAACGTGGATAAATGTCTTTTTCCATACCCGTTACTAGTTCATAATAATAGATTTTTCATATTAAATGCATAAAGTCTCGATTAGCGGAATTGTGTAAGACCGCCATTTTTATTTACAGGTAAGTTGTTCACGTGATGATTTATTATTGTTGTTTTGGTTTATTTCATATTTATATTAAATATTTAAAATTGCTTACTATAGAAAATACCGTTTTAATCTCAATTTTATAAATAAATAATCGTGATTTTGAAAATCATTGAATTATGAAGTATTGGTTCCCAGCATATATTTCTGTCAACATTCGTTTAACGTGCGGTAACAAATCAAGGTAAACACATACCGATTGTGTGATTAGGCTATTTATAGCTTTCGGCGAGTGATTGAAGTTGAATTTTAACATATTGTCAGGAAATTTCATTCTTCTAATCATAATGATTAATTCTAATTACGATGACAATTAAGATAACAATAGCTGTTGAAAGAAAGTAAAAAACTCGATCATTTAATATAATTTTTTATTTTTTTTTTAATTTCACCCACAAAGGACGGAAATATTTAAAGGGATATTAAAGCTCACTTTAACATATATTTTTTCAACTCGTGACGAAGGTTGTTTCTTTTCAATTTAATTGTAAAAACAATCCAAAAATACTTTGCAGTATGCATTTTCACAGTGTTTGGATGGAGATTATATTAAAATGAATGTCTTTGAATAAAGTTACCTATAGTTATACCAATATAAAAAAAAAAAAGAGTTTGAAGTATAACTATATTACAGTTGTGGAAATATGCAATTGTAAGAAGTAGAGGTAGAAAATACATAATTAAATAATAAAAAACATTACTTATTGACTTCTATTTTTCAAGTCAATCTTTGCGCATTAAAGTGCCCCTTTTCAGCCAACGTTTACGCATAAAAGTGCCCTTTTCAGAAGTAGCACCCTTTCCTTTTGAAATCCTAGCTAGAACACTGTGGTGTAATATTACTTTAACATTGACTTTTCTATCCTTGTTTACATCAGACATGAACATGTAACAAGGGGTATTTCAGTTGGATGTCCTTTGAATTCTTCCAAATGTTAACAGCTAAATAAAGGGAAGTTAAACAACTCAACGTCTCAAACAATGGGCAATTAATGGAGGAAAGTATTTGATATTCAATGCAAAAAAGTAAGGAATTGGAATATAAAAAATTAAATACCATATCTATGAAAATATTGTTCATACACAGGGACTTGCTCCCCGCCTTTCGTTATCAATATTTTAACTCTACTATCAATGTGCGGTACTAAAATATCACAAGGGATGACACCAAGGGGCCGCTACGGTAGCCGGATTGGTCTAATCAGAAGAACCGAAAACGCAATTCGTAATTTTGTTTCTTTCCTTTATCTTAAGCTTACTATTATGGAATATGCTACTTTATTCTTATCAGTTCATAACTTTATTTCTAACCGCTCACACCGCTGCGCACTAGTATTTCCGAAACGTAATGGTCTATTAAGACATTGTTTTGTATCCTGTAGATGTACCATATACTAAAATCTGAGTAGTACGAATATTCTTTGATTGATTTTAAAAAAACGCACTTGTGAAAGATTTTCAGATCTTTACGTATTACCGTTACCTAATAAGAAAGGTTCCGAACAATGAATCGAAAACGAGGTTCCTACTTCCGTTTTGTGTCCATGGGAGTTGTCCTATTTTTATCTTATGGATTAAAATCACTGACATACTTAGCATAGGGGGAGTTTAAGGAGATTTTTTTGTGATATTTATTTGGAATTAACATTATTCAACACAACTAAACCGTACGAAAGGTAGGAATTAAGTGTAAATATGAAAATTATAGAATTGAAATGAGGTGGTATCGCGCAGGTGTCATCCCTTGTGATATTTTAGTACCGCACATTGATAGTAGGGTTAAAATTATTGAAAACAAAAGGCCGGGATCAAGTCCCTGTGGTTCATGTGACACCGAGACTGTCAAGAGACGAGTCTACTGGGAGTCTGGATATGTAGTCGGTTTCTTGCATAAAATAGGAATAAATATATGCAATTGAACATGATTTATGGCCACATGACATCACTTAATATATGTTTTCGCTTTTGCAAACCAAAATACGGTTGCCGCATTAATATATACCTTTTTCACGCCCTTATAAACATAAAAATACAGTTCCCTGCCAACGTTGAAACATATCCTATCTGGAGACGGAGAACCATCGTTTACGTTAATGAAAGTCACCCTTGATGGGGTATTTGTTTGACCATTATAAGGTACTCGAGTAGGTTTTGAATATTCTGATAGTGGCATTAATTTGTACGTCCCCTCGCGGGTGACAAAGTGAGTTTTGATATCATCTTTTCCTCCGCCCTCACTTTGGGACGCCATATTGAAATTGAGTTTCCGACAGGTGCCCGGATAACATCGATGCGCATGTGTGAAATAAACTTCCGTCAATTATAGGTAAACAATAGCACGTGGTTTTGTTTACAGATTGACGACTAGTTCAGTTGTCAAGTTAGTCTTGATAGCGTAATGTTTGTTGAAGATGTATATAACTTACACCACTGTCCCTAGAAGACTTTGCTATTATAAAAATGTTTACACACTTAAAAGTACATTATCCGAGGAAGAAATTAAAATACTATCAAATTGTTGAAGGGTTAGGGTGTATGGCTAGCTAGAGAAAAAGTAGAGTACAAGAATCAAGCATCAAGAATTTTATTTTTTCCAATTTTGGGCCCGCAAGGGGCATACAAAGATCAAAATATAAGAGAATGAAAAAAACTAATAAAGAAGACATGACACATATCAATAAAAAAAATCCATACAGTTGATGGTAAACATATGTGTTAAGGTATTTACAGACGATTTCCAGTCAAATCGGCCTCAAAATGAAAGTCATATCGGCCCAAAAAAATAAAAATAAAAAAAGAATAAATAAATAAAAATTATTTATTAATATAAATTAATATTTTTAGTTAAAAGATGTAAAATTTAAATCTTATTGGTGAGCGGATTCTTTGGTAAGGATCAAAAAAATTAATTAATGATTAATTTATGGCATAATTAAGTGATTACTAAACATATCTATGTCTCTGATGAGTCTAGTATTTGGAAGAGTCCACTGGACAATTACAAAAAAAAAAAAAAAAAAAAAAACTAAATACCTGTATATATCATTTGTAGATATTTAACAAGTTATTAACTTCTTCTGAACACCGAAATAGAAATAAACCATTCATATACAGAGGTCATCAAGGGTCGGTGCCTAAAGGACATTTAAACTGGAAATGATTAAACAAAATGAAATTAAAGTCCTCCTCATGGACAATGTACATGGACTGATGGAGGAAATGTGCATCATATATATGCAGACACTGAACTTTTATCGGCAAGATTATTGATTGTTTTAAGCATGGCTAGATATAGTCAGACGTTTATATTTAGTTTATTTTCGTATCAATGGTAAACATTTACTGGTACAAAACATTTTTGCTGAATAGTGTTCAAACTATTTAACTTTGCATGTTGACAATAGTAAACAACAAAAATGGGGCCGATTTGACTTGGGGCCGATTAGATTTGGGGCCGATTTGACTAGGGCCGATTTGACTTTAGGCCGATTTGGTTTGGGGCCGATTTGACCTGTTTCCTTTACAGACGTGCTGTTGTATTAGGTCGACTTCATCAGCTTTCAAATATATGATAGGGTCGTAAATTTTCTACTTCAAAATATATCAATGAGCAGGACATGAGAGGAGAATTCAGCTGATCTACATCGGTCCGGGGCCCCATGAGCCCAGAAGGGGCCTGTCAATCTCTGGAAGGCCCCATAGACGTTTTCTTTTGTTTTTTTGTTTTTTGTTTTTTTTATTTAGAAAAATAATTATGTGAAATCATTATCGGCGTGTCCATGGTGTCCACAAAGTTTCTAAAGAGGAAAATGCACACTCTTGACATGAAATATTTCTTAATCAGGTGGAATATTTTTTAAAGAGTCATGAATAAATGAGTGAAATAGATGATCTATAATCTGTCAAATCCGCGTACTATTAAACATAAGATAAGATCAGATAAGATTTACTAATCTTATTAAACATGAACACTTCCGGTGAGCTCCGCCATGTTGGATTTTTCTTGATCGATCTTAAAAAATTTGTCATTTTCAAATCAAATTGGAAGTAATAAGAACACAAATTAAACTGTTAGGTACTCGATGTTCGGAAAGATTCATTATTCAGCTTCTACAGGATATCAGCAAAAAAAAATCTTATTAATTTTATTGATCAAATTTGACAATTTCCAACGACTGAATTTACAAATTATCGTAAATTAAGGGGACCGATCGATAGTTCGATGGTCCGACGTTTCGATAGTCCGACAGCCCGTGTTCGACAGTCCGACGGTTCGATGGTCTGACGGTTCGATAGTCCGACAGTTCGATAGTCCGACAGTTCGACAAATTTAATAGTTCTGCCGTTCATAATTTAATAGTCCCCCGTTTATGCTCCGAATTCTTGTGTGTAGTTGATGTATCTCAATGATTTGATTGATTGATTGATTTTTTGTGTTTTAACGCCACTTTCAACAATAGTCAGCTATATCGTGGCGACCAGTTTTAGTGGTGGAGGAAGTCGGAGTATTTGGAGAGAACCACCGACCATATCATATGCATGGGCAAGCAACTGGTAAACTTTATCACATGCAACTGCGAGTCGGGTGCGCCCTTTTTTGTAATTTACAAAGCCGGGCTTGAACCCACGCCGTATTGGCGATAGGCCGCTTGTATGAGTTGTTAGATCAAGAGATCTAACTCATTGAGCCACTCGGGCCCCCATGTATCTCAAGGAGTGCAACAGAAGTCCAGATTACGGACACGATTTGTCCTATTTGCCGAGCAAGTATCGTCGGAAATCCACAACCAATTACGCTACATCCTTCTGGAAAGATCTCTTGAATACCACCCCTCTATTAAGAGCAAGAACGTACAGAGTTTCACGATGCCTTCTCGATGAATAGGTCGAATCATCACTTATATTCCAGAAACATGCGTATGTCGTACGCACTAAATTTGGTATCACCTTTTTGAATGTCCCCCAACAATGTTGGCGGGACATAAACATATTGCTTTTCATGGAAGACTATTTTCGGGAATACATTGCCAGTGACGAACCCATAAACACGAGAAAAAAAGTTTATTCTTGGGATGCACGATCCTACTCAGGGGTGGATCCAACGGGGGGATTTTTTGGCGTAAAATCGTGATTTTTCACACGAAATACCCCAAAAGTTTTCGGCGCATTTTTTTTTAGGTGCGACCCCCTAACTTGAAATCCTGGATCCGCCCCTGCTACTGTTACATGGAAATAAGAAAATATTAATCAATATTGACAATACCGGGCCCGTACACAGGAGTAAGGAAGCAAGGGATGTGAACGCCCCCTCCTTTTAATTTTTAAAAATAAAATCTAGACTGATTTTGGCGTCAGAATGGTATTATGCTGTAAAGGTTTAAATTGACGTTTCCGGTCATTATGAGTTGATGATACTGGGCCTGCACTAGTGTCATATTGTGTCATCTCTGTGACACGTACCCGTTGTGTTATTTAATTTGTTACAAACCCGGTGATAAGTCATGAATAAGGAAAGGACCGGATTGTGATTATGTCAAACGGAATATCCGCAGTCATTTGTGACGCAGATATTCCCTAACTGGTGTCGACCGTTGATGACTTCAACCTAATTTATTACTAGGAAATATTGGCTGTGGTTGTGGTAACAGAGTTGACTGGTTTATGGTATGGGGTTGACTGGTTGTGGTATCAGATTGACCTGTGGTATCTGAGTGACTTTTGTAAGGTATATTCAGAGTTTTTATTTTGCATCCAACTTGGGACAGAGTGATAGGATGTGATATAAGAGTGACTGGGTGTAGTTTCAGAGTTGAGTGATTTTTGTATTAGAATGACTTGTTGTGTCTATACCAGATTTACTGATTGTGGTATCTAAGTGAAGGTATATACAAAGTTTTTATTTTACAACCAATTTGACTGCTGTTTTTGCCTTGAATTGATTGTCTTTAGACGTTTAGTAGTATGTCAACTGAATTTAACAACCTCTTACGAATTCCGAGATAAACTTTCTCACATTTATGAGGTAATACAATGTAATGCAGAAAACGAACTATTCTATTATGGAGAAGGGTGATGGTGTTAAAGGGAGCACACAATAAGAAATTTAGCATATTGTGAAGATAAGCAATTTATATATTTATTTGTTCGTCTATCTTTTATGTGTTTTTATCAATTTAATTGATTGTGACAATTGCTTCAGGTAGTATTCCATAAAGTTCCATGTTTTTGCTTTTCCCAAACCAGGACCTGAATTTCCATCATATGAACGATAGTAAAATAGAACATTTTACTGGTCTACACATAGAGCCCAAATTGAACATTTACAAGCATAATGCAATCATACACCAAACACACTAAATTAGACTGATCTAATACAAATAAATACCAAAAAAAACATGAAAAGTATTGTTAGTATACAAAGAGAGATAACTCAGATATATGACATTACAATGATACATAGAATATGACATTACAATGATACATAGAATATGACATTACAATGATACATAGAATATGACATTACAATGATACATATAATATGACATTACAATGATACATAGAATATGACATTACAATGATACATAGAATATGACATTACAATGATACATATAATATGACATTACAATGATACATAGAATATGATATTACAATGATACATAGAATATGACATTACAATGATACATATAATATGACATTACGACGATACATAGAATATGACATTACAATGATACATATAATATGACATTACAATGATACATATAATATGACATTACAACGATACATAGAATATGACATTACAATAATACATATAATATGACATTACAATGATACATAGAATATGACATTACAATGATACATATAATATGACATTACAACGATACATAGAATATGACATTACAATGATACATAGAATATGATATTACAATGATACATAGAATATGACATTACAATAATACATAGAATATGACATTACAATGATACATAGAATATGACATTACAATGATACATATAATATGACATTACAACGATACATAGAATATGACATTACAATGATACATAGAATATGACATTACAATGATACATAGAATATGACATTACAATGATACATAGAATATGACATTACAATGATACATATAATATGACATTACAATGATACATATAATATGACATTACAATGATACATAGAATATGACATTACAATAATACATAGAATATGACATTACAACGATACATAGAATATGACATTACAACGATACATAGAATATGACATTACAATGATACATATAATATGACATTACAATGATACATAGAATATGACATTACAATAATACATAGAATATGACATTACAACGATACATAGAATATGACATTACAACGATACATAGAATATGACATTACAATGATACATAGAATATGACATTACAATGATACATAGAATATGACATTACAACGATACATAGAATATGACATTACAATGATACATAGAATATGACATTACAATAATACATAGAATATGACATTACAACGATACATAGAATATGACATTACAACGATACATAGAATATGACATTACAATGATACATAGAATATGACATTACAATAATACATAGAATATGACATTACAATGATACATATAATATGACATTACAACGATACATATAATATGACATTACAATAATACATAGAATATGACATTACAATAATACATAGAATATGACATTACAATGATACATAGAATATGACATTACAACGATACATAGAATATGACATTACAATAATACATATAATATGACATTACAATGATACATAGAATATGACATTACAACGATACATAGAATATGACATTACAATGATACATAGAATATGACATTACAGTGATACATATAATATGACATTACAACGATACATAGAATATGACATTACAATGATACATAGAATATGACATTACAATAATACATATAATATGACATTACAATGATACATATAATATGACATTACAACGATACATAGAATATGACATTACAATGATACATAGAATATGACATTACAATAATACATAGAATATGACATTACAACGATACATAGAATATGACATTACAACGATACATAGAATATGATATTACAATGATACATATAATATGACATTACAATGATACATAGAATATGACATTACAATAATACATAGAATATGACATTACAACGATACATAGAATATGACATTACAACGATACATAGAATATGACATTACAATGATACATAGAATATGACATTACAATGATACATAGAATATGACATTACAACGATACATAGAATATGACATTACAATGATACATAGAATATGACATTACAATAATACATAGAATATGACATTACAACGATACATAGAATATGACATTACAACGATACATAGAATATGACATTACAATGATACATAGAATATGACATTACAATAATACATAGAATATGACATTACAATGATACATATAATATGACATTACAACGATACATATAATATGACATTACAATAATACATAGAATATGACATTACAATAATACATAGAATATGACATTACAATGATACATAGAATATGACATTACAACGATACATAGAATATGACATTACAATAATACATATAATATGACATTACAATGATACATAGAATATGACATTACAACGATACATAGAATATGACATTACAATGATACATAGAATATGACATTACAGTGATACATATAATATGACATTACAACGATACATAGAATATGACATTACAATGATACATATAATATGACATTACAATAATACATATAATATGACATTACAATGATACATAGAATATGACATTACAACGATACATAGAATATGACATTACAATGATACATAGAATATGACATTACAATGATACATAGAATATGACATTACAATGATACATAGAATATGACATTACAATGATACATATGATATGACATTACAACGATACATAGAATATGACATTACAATGATACATATAATATGACATTACAATGATACATAGAATATGACATTACAATGATACATATTCCAAGAAGAAGACATCGACTGGCCCGCGGAATAAATAAAAAAAAATCTGGCGTTTGAAAATGTTTTATTTCTTATAGAGGTATTCTCCATAGGCAAATATAGTTTTATATCTAGCTAGTTGGTGAGTGCTGTACACAATTTTCAGTCTGGTTTTCATATTTATTAAGTCTATAGGAACTCGCATTTCTACATATTGATAGATCAATGTCTAACTTAAAACTGAGAAGAAGGGTTTACGAAATTCATGAATTTGGAATAATACACTGTGACTTTTTATCTTTATATTCCATATAAGCACCCTTTAGTACTTCTGAGAAATTTTCGATACAGTCCGACAAAAGTTAAGCACCACCTGCTTTGTTTCAATAATATCTTTTCTAATAATGAACTTATTTCAAATCGGTTTGCTGTTTTCGTTACCTGTACACACATACTTACTTACCTGTGAAATAGGTTATTGATCGATTTTTATTTATGTGTATATGACAGGGTGTGTAAAGTGCGCACGTGTACTTTTCAACATTTGTGTTTGCGAACGAAAGTTGATTTTTTTTTGTGTAGAGTTTTAAGTTTCATTTTCTATTGGTTTGGTATGGTGCGGCGAACATTAACCATACCAGAAAAGTGGCAAGCTGTTGGCATGCATAACGGTGGTTTTAGCCATAGAAGGGTGGCAGACCACTTCAGGGTTAACCATTCCATCATTGTACGACTGATGCAGCGTTTTCGTCAAACTGGAAATGTTACTGACCGTCCACGTGCACGTGCAAAACGACGCCGAGAGAGAACCGGCTCATATCCAGACGGGTGCGGCAACGGCCGTTCAGTACAGCTGGTGCACTTCGTGGTAATTTAGCGTTTGGAGGCCACATTAGCACACGCACTGTAATCAGACGCCTCCACCATCAGGGAATGCGAGCGCGACGACCCATAAAACGTTGACATTACGTCATCGCCATGCTCGATTTGACTGGTCACATGATCATTTGGGGTGGACTATTCGCACATGGAGACGGGTCCACTGGTCTGATGAAAGTCGTTTTTTGTTGCGCCCTACTGACGGTCGTGCAAGGGTTTGGCGCCAACGAAACACTTCATTTCAGGACAACCACATTTTGGGCACAACTGCTTTTGAGGGTGGGGGTGTAACTGTCTGGGGTTGTTTTTCCTTTGACTGTAAGTTGGACTTGTACGTTCTTGATGGTAATCTGACAGGCCAAAAATACCGTGACAATGTGCTCGCTCCACGCGTAGTCCCCCATTTCGACAATCATGCGTTGGCTGACAGGCCAGTGTTCATGGACGACAACGCTAGGCCACATAGAGCCCGAATTGTACAACATTTTTTTACAGCAAGAGGCTGTTCAGACAATCCCATGGCCTGCGATGTCACCAGACATGAACCCTATAGAGCATGTATGGGACTTTATTGGCCGAAAAATTAACCAACGCAATCCAAAATGTCAAAATATTGACGAATTAAGAACTGCTATCTTACAAGAGTGGCAACAGTTCCCCCAAGAACGGCTTAGGCGTCTTGTACGAAGCATGACGATGCGTGTTACAGAACTTCACAATAAACGCGATGGATATACTCGTTATTGATTTGTATGCCTTACACATACGCACAATAGATGCATTTAAAAGTTCTTAAAATCTGAAGACTGCATTTTAATGCAATGTTAAAAACTTCCATCAAAGACAAACTGGTTTTACGTTTTTCCAGCGCCTGTTTTGAACCCCATTTTTGCCACGTCATAGTCAAGTCTTTAAGGATGATAAATACTTCGTAGATTGGTAATTTTAGAGCCCTTGGTGTAGTCTTTTAAAAAGTGTAAGAAAAATGGTGATATCTATTTTATTGTTTTAACAGTATTGATGTAAAAAAATATATCGATAAAAATATAGGGTGGTGCTTAACTTTTGTCGGAGTGTATATATTGGCCAATCGGAAAAAGTATGATTGTCTTCACGGATATATATGGTTTTTTATTTTCTCTCGCATTCTTGACTCATAGTAAATATTGTTGTTTCGCTGATCACTTTGCACATAAAATCACGTTTTTACATCTCGTTTTTCTGTTTTTGACGTATCATCCCTTCTAGGCCCTCTTCGATCGGATTAAATACAGATCTCTGACTCGCTCCCCATAACTAATATGTGGCGGTGAGACATGAGGAAACTACATTAATGGTCATATGTGAGTTATCTTATGTCATGAATATAAATACGGTTATGACATTTTATGGCTAATCGAATTGCTCGTAGTATTCAAACCCGATTAGTATCGATTTCATAGTCACCATTTTAATTGGATGGTACTCGCATAGGGGTTTCCTCAGATCTCCCACACCGTCACTTATCAGTAAGCTGAAATTGGAGATTGTCGCCTCCTGAATCGCCGACAGACACTAAGAATCGGAACTGAATTTCCCACTGACTTAAGAAATGGGAAATCCTCAGTACTGGGATGATTGAAAATGGAAATGCGTAGCTCCACTTTTGAACCCTATATCATTGACGTTCGAGGGATAAGGACATAGGAGAAGTTCCTTGTTTTCTATAGCATAATTCATTGGTAAGAAAGGATATGGATGTTAAATGAACATGAGACACTTGGACATAAAATCAAGTTAAAGATCGCCGCTTTTAGTACTGTTCTACATTTCACAATCACAGTAGGATCTATAACTCTGCTAAAGACCGGAAGAATTGGGAGTCAATTTACTGACATTAATAAAAATAGTTCCCCTGTTGACATTAACCACTGATACAGAAGATTTTGTAGAGGATTAAACAATGGTAGTTACTGCCAGTGGCGGACCTATATTTTTGGGACCCTGAAGCCTGAACTGTTTTAACTGGGGGTCATATCGCAACCAGCAACATACAACAAAGTCCAAAGGGTCTTTCTACCCTTGCAAGGACCCCGATTACACCCAAATGGCAGAGAACGGAGTGGTGGGTGGAGTCCTTGAAAATGGACCACATGATGAGCCCCTTCACATCAGCAACTATGTCTGTGAAAGCTCTGTTATCGTCTTCGTTGTAAAGGCATTACCTTCATAAATACTTATGTTGAATTATCTACAAAGAACTCTACCACTGAAAATATAGTAAGTAAGTCTGCCACTTTCAAAAAAAAAAAAAAACAAAACAAAAAGAACTAAAATGAATAAGCAACATATATAAAAAAATACGCTAGTAAAGTATCTCAGAAAATATGGGAGCTGAAGCACTAGTAGCTGCCTTATAAAACAGTAATAATATACACATACATGTAAATAAATCAATCTAATTCTAATTCGATCTTTAATTGCTCCCGGTTTTGTTATGTCGCGCATAAAGATTTTGTTATGTGCGACATAATCGGGAGCAATCAAAGATCGAATTTTAATTAGAATGGTAGATAAATGTAATATATTAATATATCAACGGTGCTAACTATGGATCAATCTTGTTAGCATACCTTGACCTACACTTCTTTAACACTAAACATTACCAAAGACATAATCGACGACTTGCCCCCCCAAAAAACGAAGAAAAAGAAATTTTTTGGAGGATTGAAAATCTCGCCATCCAACGTCAATGAGCGGAAAAAAGTATTGGTACATTCTCTACTAGAGAAATAGAAAGTCATCAGAGGGGTTCATTTGATAAAGAGGTGAAATTCTGAGTTTTGATGTTAAAATGCACAAACGAAACGAGCGCAGTCTGCATTGAGAATTCAGATGTCTTTTTATGGTTCCGATTGGCTCTAGCCTAAGGATTGAGCTGTAAAACTATTAAGTGTTATAATTTTTGTATACCATAACGAAGGGTTCGAGGATCCAATTGACAAAAAATATAGGCTATCAGTATATTCTGACGAGCTCAATGATCCCATACTGCTGAGGTTCAGGCACTACAAGCCCCCGAGACAAAGGCTTGGTACAGACACTCCAATAAAAAGTGGCGGGGTAAAATTAGTTTTATGGACCCAAACAAGGACGTATAATCTAGTAAAAGGATAAATTTATTTGGCTAATGAATAATGAAAATAAGGATATCCTGATTACTTTATGTAGTTATATACAAAATAATGAAAGATGTGGTTAATTTTTTTTTCACCTTCACATATAATAAATTGTAGCACTGGGGCATGTGCTGGAGACTGTATCAGTTCCCATATAGTGTACATTGTAACTTGTATAATCTTTATACCTAATACATCATAAATGTACTATACATGTAATTGGAACCACAAACAGGACAATGTCCTTTTGCACCTGCCCTTGGTGACCGTTGCATCTGGGTAACTCATATTCTTAATTGCCCTTTTGCACTGGTCACAAGGAGGACTAATTATATAGATATATGTTTCTCCTTTGGGTTCCTTTTATTTGTATTTTTATTTATTGTTTTTTTTCTAGGATGAATGTCCTTTTACACCGGCCCTTGGTGACTTCTGCACCTAAACAACTACAAATCATAAATGTACTTGTTTATATGCTTTTATGCCACGGGGAGGACCTTTAGAGGTCATCTAAATATAATACATGTAGTATCTTTTTTTGAATTGATGCATGGATGGGGACTGTTGCCGCTTCTGGTAATAATCAACTACCTTGTCCTCTTTATCAGACACTTGTTGTGTATCCTAGGTTATATAGGTATCATCCAATATTATTGTTATATTCTGTTATTTTATTGTTACATTGTATTGTGTGTATACATTACACATTGTACCCATATATTTAATCATTGTAATGATCTTGCCCTTACTGGGTCAGTCCTTGATTGGAAATAAACGGCATTTGTATTTGTATTACTATATACGTCCTTGGTCCAAATAAGTAATTAATAAATTCATTTGGAAAAACAATATTTTGAAAATCATATATGCAACAACTGGGGTAGCTGATTTTCAACAAAAATATCAAAGTTTCTTATTCCACAAAAGCTTTCTGGTAGATTAAAGTTTTTTGTTTATTTAGGTACGTTTTCTTATATTGGTAATTAGACAAACTGGTAAAAGTGCGGGAAACGACTCGGAAACCTCAAGGTAAAACACCCGGAACTCGACAACAACATTGATTAATTTATTCATTAAACTTCACATCTTTACAACAATAAGATGACAGATGAACAGCTTGTATTTATTGTGTAATCGACGTGTGCAAATTCCAGGAAGCATCCTACATTCTAAATTATGGCTGACGACATAGAAGACGTCTCCTTTCTACCAGGTAAATATGGTTATGAATATGAATTATGATATTGATAATAATGGTAAAATAGTTAATACCGTTTTCATTGAATACTGATTACTTATATTTGACAAACAATTACTTTAAATATCTAATGGGTTTAGAGATTCTTTAAACGGTACCGGGTTGTTTCGCCCCGAATTCCGTTCTCACGTGACTGGCGCGAGTCGTTTCGCCTCTAGTTCGCCCCGATTCCCCCTCATTTATTAAAGGGAAACTTCGCAAAAAAATATTTTTTTTATATGTTTTTCCTGATGTATAAATATGGATGTTTATATGTATATTAGCGTTTTATTATGTTGGATAAGGGAATGAAATCGATTTTAAAATTCTGTCAACATACATGGAAGTCGCCATTTTGATAGCATCTCAATACCAAGTATCACGTGACGTCTAAATACCACCACGCCCCAAAACAAGCGTGACAAACCAGGGTCCTCATTCAGTGTCGATATGGCTTGTCAGGCGTACGGTTGTTTAACTTGATGGTAATTCTTTTTATTTTTCTTATTATTCTAAATATATGAATTTATTACACAATCTCTTTTTGCAGATTTACGTTTTGCTTCTATAGATTATGGCAAAACAAATGAATCGGGGGGGGGGGGGGGGGGGGAAGGTTCGTCTTTAATGAGACACATTTGTCATTTACAAAAGATTTTTTTCCAAAATTGAAGAACTACGAAATTAAGTTAAAAAAAGAACGGACATCGGAACAATGCCCTGAATTCGTTAAAAAAAATATCCAAAAAGGCCTATACTACGGGGCAAAATTGTTTTAATGACATTATTCAGTAAGATCGCACTTTGTAATCGATCGTGCATGCACTACAATAAAGATACACATAAGCTAAAAGCACAGAAAGTTACAGGGTAGGAAGCCATACAATTGAGAGGATTATGTAAACATATAATTTGTAATAGATTTCATTTGACAATTACAGACGATGAGTATTATAAATACTTTTAAAGTTTATTATACAAAAACAAAGCGTAACATATAATATGTCTCTGCGTAACATATTTTGTTTATTTTAATCACGTCTTTCGAATTGGTGGACCCTTCTGATTAATCTCAGAATAGTCATAAAAAATTTGTTCATCACAATTATTGATATTTCACCGCGAATATTTAGTTTGATGTATTGTTGTGTATCAATCATAATTGTTATTTGTATATGCCCTCCTGGGGCCCTGATTTGGTTAATAAATTATTTTAATTTCTATTTCTATAAGGAAAAATTGCATATGAATGGTTTTTTGTCTATTTTGCAAGAAGAATTTCTTTCCTGCCCTGTTCACCCTGCTTTATTTCATAATTTTGGTTGTTGCTACATCATTCTGATGGGGCACAAAAAAATCAAGATAAAAATGAACAATTCAATATAGCTTACGATCAATGGTAATCTTAAGATTTTTTTGTGAAAATAGCCCATGAATCATTGCTGCATTAGGTGCGAATCCAGCAGTTTTGAAAACGGGGTGCCAGGCTCTTGTTTGCCAATTTTTACCCAATTTATACACAAATTTTACTAAATTGTCGAACACCCCCTTGATCCGGCAGTGTGCATTAATATGCACCCATTCCTAATGTATACTTCAACGTGATCAGGTGATCGTGTATTTTGATCACCTATTAGAACCTTTAAAATGTGTATTGCATTTGCTATTCTAGTCACGGGTAGCGTAATTTGTTTTCATTTTATTTTCTGTTCTTATTATGTTTTTGTCTATTTGACGTGTGTACGTTGTTTGTATATATTCCTTGTACATGCCTTCAACCCTTAGGGGTAAAATTGAGCATTAATAAAGTTAGTTAGTCAACGGGTCACAAAATGTGCATTGCGTTTCTGATTATTGCCAAATATTGTGACACATGTATTCAGGTATTCGGTCAGAGGCCCGTCAACCGGATGTAAAATGACACTTGTATATTCTGCCTGGCGATTTCCTGTGTGGACCTAAACTCATTACGCAATATTAGGTACCCTGTTGAGTGAACTGGTGTGAATGTACCTGTCGTTTTCAGAATGAAGATAAAAACAAGTAAATCCCGCATTTCACTTCTTACTTCAGGAATTATTTGCCTTAATTTATTGAAGAATAAAATATTTAAAATTAAAATATGGTCTCTCGCTTCTGAAAATACATGAAAAATATAAGAAATATATTTTTCGCATAATATTTTACGTTTCGCTCATCAAAAAATGACAAGCAAAAAAAGGAAAAGAAATTAACAGTTTTAAATCACTTGCTCGCTCTGGACAACGTTTTTAGCACAAAATCCGAAGAACAAGAAGTAAATCAACAGGCATTGAACAAAAGAAAAGTAAAGAAATATTGATTGAGTAAAATCATAATCATTTGATTAAATTTAATTAATTAAAACATCTTTTATGAACACCGACTTAAAATAATGATTGAGTAAAATCATAATCCTTTGATTAAAATTAAATTAATTAAAACATCTTTTATGAACACCGACTGTGAAAATAATGATTGAGTAAAATCATAATCATTTTATTTAAAATTAAAACATCTTTTATGAACATTGATCGTTAAATTATTATGATGAGACAGCTATATATAGTTAAATTATTATGATGAGACAGCTATATATAGTTAGACCAATTTGGCGCCTCTCATAATGAAAACTTATAATTTCAAGGATGGTGTATACTTTTTTATCATCTAAAACATAAATTGTTCCTGTTATTTCAACATTATATTTATTCTAATGTTTTAAGAATATTTTATCTTTAATAGATAATAAACGATACCAACTCGTCTTGGAAAGCAAATAGTGTGTATTCCAATTCCCATTTGATTAATCCGGTCACCTTGAATTTTACACCTGTATAATTTTACCCTCCGGTTAGAAAACACCCAAGCGGACATCTACATGCAGAGATCAAAATAACAGTAAACAGCATGCCGAATAATGATTATAAAAAAAGGGATTAAAACAGAATCTAGAAATCAATACACAAGTTATGCGTTGTCAAAATTATCCATTATATTTTTCAGCACATTAGCAGTAAAACAAAATGAACATAATTGTAAAAGGGATCCGATATATAGCGAATATAGGTGACTGTTGTAAAACACTCTTTCCGTTGTAAATATAAAGGAAATGAAACATTTTGTTCATTTAAAATAGTTGTTTGTCGAAAAGGTACGTAGCTGTTCACTTCAGTATTTAATTTTCCAACGGTTATTAGATTTAAATTACATTCCTCTGAGCACTTTAAATGAAGCGAATTTAACATCAGCAACCCAGACTTTAAATTTCAATCCCACAATGCATTATTAGTTTAAAACGTCACAGCCTGGTTGAAAAATTAGAAATTAAAATGACAAATTTGCGATTTGCTTCGTTATTTGTGGAAATATGTCGATAAAACTTTGTGAATATGTATTTTATATCACCAGGAACATATTTAGCTAACATGTAAAAAATCGCGAAGTTTCCCTTTAATAGTGCTTTAAAAAATGAAATATGGAAAATACCATTGCAAATATTTGTATTTTGGATGTTGTAAGGCTTGTTCATGGGTAGTTTAAACATATTTTATTAATTAATTCAATATAACATTACAATATTCAGCTATATACATAACATAATAAGAAGAAATTAATAGGATTGGGAAACAAGTTACAAGAACTTATATTAATCCCTATCCGTTGTTCATGGGTACGTTATTTTTGTCTTCCTCATAATTAACATGCTTTCTTGACGTGTTTAATATTCACTCTTTGTTTGACACCTGATTAAATGTGTAAAATTTCTTTGAACAATACACACTGTATTGTGAGAGGTTATTTGCGCACTTTTACAGCATCTTGGTCATTTCATGCACTTTTGCTTTGGTACAAAAAAAACCAACCTTTTGGCTTTTTACTGTTCTTGTGTGGTTTTTTGTAAATTTTGCAAGAAAAGTTTCGCTTGAGATCTTTGACAAAAGTAGACCAAAATGAATGAATTATTATTTTTTTTGTATACAACAAATAAATAAATAATTAAAGTAGACCAAAATGAATGGATTTTTTTCCAGCTACTTTATAAATGAAGTAATTTTTTAGCATTACAAAAAGTATGGTTCAGTTCACTGTTTTTGGTACTTGCGTCTTTAAAAGCAAACTTTAACATTTTTTACAGATGTCACGTTGTAGTCCTGTTTACGTTCCATAAATAGAAACCGGAGGACACGTCAAAAATAATGCGTGCGCTGTGGAAGTTAAAATAAAATGGATGATACGAAAACACATGACACACAAAAACACATACCGTGACGATAATAAATAAATAATACCAAAAATTGTCAAAAAAGACTTCATCAATTGACTCACTTTCCGGGGCGAAACGACCCGGATTCGTTTAAACTGACCCAATTATATCACATATCATAGCCCCTGTGACCCAATTATATCACATATCATAGTTCCTGTGACTTAATCAAATCAAATGTTTAACAGTACTGTCTTCTCTTAGTGTCTACTGACAGAAAGATACATGTGTAACAGTATACTGCCCATTACTGGTCGAGGACCAATTAGAAACCATGCCTCTTTATATAAACCTCACAGGGAGGTCACGTAACCGGAGCCGAGTGGAGATGCCAGTCGCTATTATTAACAGAAAAATATAGCAGATTGGTGTTCTAATAATCGCAAAATACTGGTGACACATTTAAATTTTGTGGTAAGGCCATTTCTTTTAACTTCACTGTTGATTTATATATATTTTCCCAAATCTAACAAGATGGCGATAATTGGTACTCTTCCCTCCCGATTCAGTGACAAAAATCAAGAACTTTACAAAGGGTCCCTGATACGAGCATGCACATAAAAATTATTTATATTTCCGTCCAAGGTAAGTCGATTGATAACATTCAAAATTATGAGGCGCTTGAAGGGGTGTATTGGACTACATAGAAATAATCTGACAAAAACAAGAAAAAAATGGTGATAATTGGTCCTCGATCAGTAGAGCATATTTTATATCCAAAAATTGCAAGGTCCCTGGTGGAATTAAATCCCGGGAGCTCTCGCATTGTATTACCAACTGATCTAATGGAGATCTCCATAAACGCAGTTAGCAGAAGTGGTTATGTCTTATGAACCTACTCCATTACGAAACTACGGTTCCTACGTTTGTATAACCTTAGGTAGAGGATCGTTCCTGTTACACATGTACAAATAAGCCTATTCTTTGTGTCACATGACCCATTTGTCCAAAACATGGTAAATATTTTTTTATATATGTACATTCCTTACCATTTTGCATGGTAGGTAGACTTGTGGTGTTTAAAGCCACTTTCAATATTTCAGTTATATCATGGCACTGAGTCAGTTTTATTGGTGAAGGAAACCGGATTCTAATGCAATTATAATGTAACGCATATTTTCTTTGGCTATTGAGAGCTGTCAAATCTGCAGTTGACATGCCTGAAGGAATGCTATATTCCTACGCCGAATGCACTTGTTTGTAAACAATATGGCTGACCCAGATATTTCCGACTGTGAATTTGACGCTGACGACCTATTTAGGAGATAACTGTATTGTATTTGAAAATTTCGCGGCATCAGTTGGAGATTTGATGGTAGCAAATCTAGTTTACTGGACATAAAAATGTATTCTTGCATTTCCCTGGGTCTAATAATCACAAAAATTAAAATTCTGGGAAATAGTGTTGAACGACTGGCACATAAACAACGTGACGTCATATGAAGACTTCCAGTTTAAAATGTTAAGATCAGACGTTATTTGGCTTCGTGTACGCTTCAATTTAGATAGAATTTAACTAAAATAAGTATTCAAGGTAGGCATTTTAATTATTTTTGTGTATTGTTGTACATATTGACATGTAGGATTTCACGTTACTATATTTTTAGCAGAAGGAATTTGAAAAGTGCATTTATTTATTTCAAAATGGCTGCCAAAATACGGTATAAAAAATAAAAAATGTGCGGTAAAAATTCAACATTGTCCGATATCATCAAAATTTTATATGTGGGTAGATAATGATGTCCCGAATTGATTGCCGACATTGAAAAATTTCTACCGGTTGCCATTTCCAAAATGGCCGCCACAATACCGCAAAAATTCAACATTGTCCGATATCATCAAAATTTGATATGTGGGTAGATAATGATGTCCCGAATTGATTGCCGACATTGACAAATTTCTACCGGTCGCCATTTTCAAATTGGCTGACACAATACCACAAAAATTCAAGGTAGCTTTTAATTTATTTTTTAAACCGGTTGTCCGTGGCCAGTTTGGGAGACTTCATAATCGTTAGATTATAATCATATCTTGTTAAATCTCCCAAACAAAGTTTGGGGGACTTATTGTTTTTGCTCCGTTTCTTATTGTTATTTTTATTTTTATTATTATTATTATTATTATTATTATTATTATTATTATTCTTATTCTTTCTTTCCGCGAAGCATCAACTTGTCCACGGCAGATCTCAGGAACTACAGGACAGAATTTCATGAAACTTGGTGGAGTTATAGATATATGTTTCTAGTTGATCCTAAAATTTTCAGATTTGTGGTAAAGGGGGTCAAAGCCATATTTTTGGGGGTTCAAAGGGAGTGGGGGTTACTATAGAATCCTATGGGAAAGTTGAAATTTCGTACATTAATGTTGATAACTTCTAACTAGATAATGATAGAGACATAAAATTTGACATAGTGATAGGTCACCATTAAAGGAGCAATTCTGCATTTTCAAAATTTTCGAGATGTCTACTATTTTCAAAATGGCTGCCAAAACACGGCATTAAAAATGGGCGGTAAAAATTCAACATTGTCCGATATCATCAAAATTTGATATGTGGGTAGATAATGATGTCCCGACATTGAAAAATTTCTATCGGTCGCCATTTTCAAAATGGCCACCACAATACCACAAAAATTCAACATTGTCCGATATCATCAAAATTTGATACAAATGTATGTGGATAGATATATAGAATCTAACACTGGGGAGAGTACAAGATAGGGAAATCTCCGACACCCGAGGGTAAGATTTCAATCGTTCTTACGAGGCTTGCCAAGTTAGAGAACGATTGTAATCTTACCCAAGGGTGTCGGAGATTTCTCTATCTTGTACTTTTTCCGGTGTTTGATTTTATTTCTCACTAAACCACCTATTTGTTTTTGTTTACATTCCATCGAGCGTTTTCCCGCAATATATTTTTCCATTGCTGAAGTAAATATTTGATTTATCCATATGCAACCATATTTCGGCAGTATTTCAAATGTATTTCATCATAAATTACAATGTATTTAATAAATATATTATAAATGTTACTACAATAGAGATAAATACCTGTAAAAAAATATTTGAAATAGGTCAAAGGGAGGTAATTTCTTTCTTTACGTTAGTTACTAACAAGGGAGAGCACTCTATTATTTATTCAAAATAAACAAACATTGACTGGAAGAGAGCCTGAAAAAAGAATCAAACACTGAAAGGTGCACGTTAGCGAGCAGAATATAATACATAAATTAATTTAAAAATACTTATGTAGTAGAATCGTGGTCAATTGTTTATTTTAAAAAGGAAAAGCATGGAGAATTGGGGGGGGGGGGGGGGGGGGGGGGGGGGGGGGCAGTTGACATAAACTGTACAGCATGCATTTGCCGGTAAAACGCACATGATTTTTTTGTCTTGCACAAGATAAGAAAATCTCACATCGCTAAAAATAGGAACTGGTGTAGGTGTAGGTGCGTATGTATAGGTATATTTAATTAAAGTCTGATATTCATCAGTTATATTATATTATTTGAAAGTATTTTAATTATATAAGAAAATATTAATATGAAATACTTCATAAGTAGCTTGGGCTTTTGAAGTAAGAAAGAAACAACCATTTTGAACAAAAAATATATTGTTGTTAAAAAAAAAAAAATAAAATAGGAACTGGTCTGTCTCAAAAGTGAGAAAATTTCTACCGGTCGCCATTTTCAAAATGGCCGCCACAATACCGAAAAAATTCAACATTGTCCGATATCATCAAAATTTGATATGTGGGTAGATAATGATGTCCCGAATTGATTCCCGACATTGCAAAATTTCTACCGGTCGCCATTTTCAAAATGGCCACCACAATACCGCACAAATTCAACATTGTCCAATTTCAACGCTATTTCATATGTGGGTAGATTATGATGTCCCGAATTGATTTCTGACATCGAAAAATTTCTACTGTTCGCCATTTTCAAAATGACCACCACAATACCTCACAAATTCGACATTGTCCGATTTCAAAGACATTTCATATGCGGGTAGATTATGATGTCCCGAATTGATTCCTGACATCGGAAAATTTCTACCGGTTGCCATTTTCAAAATGGCCACCACAATACTGCAGAAATTCAACATTGTTCGATTTCAACGTCCTGAATTGATTCCCGACATCGACAAATTTCTACCGGTCTCCATTTTCAAAATGGCCGCCACAATACCGCAAAAAATCAACATTGTTCGATTTCAAAGGTAGCTTTTGATTTATAGTCGTTAGATTATAATCATATCTTGTTTTGCTCTGTAATTGTCTTTAATTATTCATTTTTTAATAATTGTTTTTCACAGATATGAATATGGTACACATATCGTCAGCTGTCAACTATTTTAAAAATGATATTTCAATAACTATTGACATTCTAGGTGTCCAAAACTTTTACATTTAAATACATTGTAAAGACAATTAAAAAATCTGAAATACTGTTGTTTTGTTTTGCTTAAAAAAATTAATTTATGGTGTTGTAGATGCATAAGATCAATTTTTATTATAGAGGTTGATAATTGGAGAGGGGGTGTATGTAAGGAGGGTTACTCCCATTTTAATACCTCCCTTCTTTTCACGATATGGTTAGGTTAAGTTACAGGTGTAGCTGACCTTGTTAAAGGTCATGTGGGTGTTTGGAATGACTTATCACCGGGTTTGTAAGTAGATTAACATGACAGGTGTCACTAGTGGAGCAGGAACTGCTTACCCTTCCGAAGCACATGAGTTCACCCCCGGTTTTTAATGGGGTTCGTGTTACTCGATCTTTAGTTTTATGTGTAATGTTTTGTAGATCGTTGTTTTTCTTTTTGTACTTTTACTTTTGGCCATTGTGTTGTTTGTTCGTCTTCCATTTACAGATTCTGATTACCCCTTTGGTATCTTCAAACTCTTTTTCTTCATAATCAGCCAATGGAACCTAACTTGTAAATAAATAATAGAATATTGATTTTTACTTGTGTGTATTTGTAATAATACATGATATATATTTCCTATTTGCTTCTAAAATTTCCATAAAAAATGTTATTTATCTGTACTAATCAATGGAATTATACAGTGAAACTTTGTCGAAGGGACCATTGACCTCAAATTATAACATGAGGTAGATTAAGCTGAGATACAGGTACTATGAAGAGATGTCATTTTACTTAGAGTTACATCAGATTATAACAAAGTTATCTGTGGTTCTGGTTGATGATATTTCTATCCACCAGTGGTTATATAGATTGTTTTGATAAATTGTTGACTGAATTTTGTAAGATCAAACAGCATTTTGTATTTCATAGTATTAAATAAAACAAGCAACTGGTTCTGTGGTAAATGAAAAAGAATAAAAATGTGTTTGTGCATTACTATAGATATTTATTTTGTAGAATTTTGTAAAAATGATAAAAATACAGTTACACAAGATAAATTATTGTTTTTTTAAACTCAACTTTAATTACTTAGTACTGTCGAATTGAATGTTATTTTTATTGGTAATGAAATTTGATCTTGTAAAGTACCTGTACCTTGCCTGTATTAATTTGTTAAGAGAGGTAATCAAATTTACTAACTTAAGCTCAGAAGAATATGTAATTTTTAGACTTTTCCCACAATATTTTGTATATATACATGTATGTAAATGTCCCTTGCATAAAATCAGATCTATTAACATTTATTAGTTGGCAATACCGTCAAATTGAATGACAGAAAAATTCCATTTAATTTGTACAAGATATAGAATTAGATATACCACAATTCATTGCTAATTTTAGATTGATTTTTTGTGTGATTTTTGGTGTTTAATGCCGCTTTCAGCAATATTTCAGCTATATCATGGTGACCAGTTTTTAGTGGTGGAAGAAGCCGGAGTACCGGAGAGAACTACCGACCATGGGTAAGCAACTGGTAAACTTTATCACTTGCGGCTGCGAGTCGAGTGCACCCTTTTTTGTAATTTACAAAGCCGGGCGCGAACCCACGCTGTATTGATGATAGGCTTGTATGAGTTGTAAGGTAATCCAACTACCTATCTCATTGAGCCACCCGGGCCCTCATTGGTAATTTAAAGGTTAGTAATACATGTAGTATGATAAGTGGTATCATGCTTTGTCATAACAATATAAGTATCTGGACTTGTTTATTTTTTTTCAGGTGACAATTTAAATAGAAAATCTGTGTATGAACCATCAGCCAAACAAAGATGTAAGCAACTTGTGTGTTCTAAAGGACGGGCTACAGCAATAGTTGTTGCATGTGGCTTTTTCATCTTGATTATTACAGTTATTGCTGCCTTTGCTAGACCAGGTTCTAACTCCTGTGCTAAACCTGAGAGTGCTAAGTTAACACCAGCACCAAATACAACAATAGATGACATATATGCCACAAATGGTGAAGTGTTCCCATGGCAATACATTAGATTGCCGGAAACAATTGAACCAATTAGCTACAATATATTTTTACACCCAAATATATCATTGTTTAAATATTCGGGGTCGGTACAAATTAAAGCTAGAATTAAAACAACAACCTCTATGATAGTGCTTCATACTAAAAACTTAACTATAAATAAAGTCATAGTACAACCAATGCTTCAGGAAGGAACAGCAGAAAAGATAGCTGCTATAAATGTGAAGAAATATCTGGAGTTCCTGAAGAATGAACAACTAGCTATTATTACAGACAGGGACATGCATCAGTCAACAGGCATCCTTATAACAGTTGAGTTTGAAGCAAAATTAGTGAGCAAGTTGGCTGGTTTCTATTTGAGCAGCTATAAAACAAAGACTGGTGAAACAAGGTAAGGGAGAGAATTGACCACTATTAATGTTGGTAACTCAAAGGCCACTGTACGTTGATAAAACTTTTTCGTCTTCTATCATAAAACAACCATTATCAACCATGGGTGACCAACGATGTTATTGTGTGTAGTATTTCACATATATGCACAGGTATATGTACATGTGTATAATATACACTCCTTCTACAGACTTTTCAATTACAGGTAACCCATTAATTGTATCACTTTGCATCTGTTGTCTATTGTTAACATTTTAAAATATCTTCTGCAAAACATTTTTACCAACAGTAACCAAACTGGGCATGGATGATCCTTTGGAAGAGGAAGATGATGAATTTGAATTTAAAGAAAATTAAAAGAATGAAGCATCCTTACTTATTATGGATTTTGACCGTGACTTTCTGGAAAAAGAAATTGCACCCATGAATCATCGTATCATTGTGAAGACTATTTCTACTTCTCTATTGTAGACACATTGGTACAACACAGTTTGAACCTACAGGCGCCCGTCAAGCATTTCCATGTTTTGATGAACCTGCGTTGAAAGCCACATTTAAATTGTCTATTGTACGTGAAAAACAGCACAAAGCTTTGTTTAACATGCCACTAGATAAAACAGAGGATTATAAGAATGGTGTTGTATTAGATAAATTCAAGGAAACTGTTAAAATGTCATCATACCTCGTAGCTTTTGTTGTTTGTGATTATGAATCTAAAAGTAACACAACTAAGTCTGGAATAGAGGTAAGTATTAGAAGTACTGGACCATACAATGTAGATTTATATCATACGTATGTTATAATTGGTAAATTCTCCATAGGGTTAACTTACATGTTTTCTTTGATATATCTAATATATAGAGGTGCTCTAGATGATGTAATGATAGTGATTTATAGTGTTTAATGCCACTTTCAACAATATTTCAGTTATATCGTGGCAGTCAGTGCTTTAGAAAGTACATGTAAAGGAGACTTAACATATACAGTACTAAAATCAGAAGTTTACTTTGGTAAATTTATATTCAAACAGAAATTCTCAGCCTATTGTACGTGAAAAACAGCACAAAGCTTTGTTTAACATGCCACTAGATAAAACAGAGGATTATAAGAATGGTGTTGTATTAGATAAATAGATAAATGAGTTTGAGTCCTGGTTGGGTCAAAGCAAAGACTATAAAATTGGTATGCCGTATTTGTTGTTTCTCTGCTGAGCATGCAGTATTAAGGAGTAAGAGCAAAGACTGGTTGACTCGGAATCAATTAATGTGTCCGATGGCGTGACATGTCTAGCCATTGATGTTTGATGTTTGATGATAATTAAGATAAGTTTGTGTGATTACTAAGACATCAGTTTCTCAACTTCTATTTGTTATAGGTTAATAGGTCAATGAAATTATATGGCTTCTAATTGTTAAGTCTCAAGATTTGGCATCAATGTAAAATGTGACTTTTACTAATTTTTTGCTGTCTTCTTACGTTGTAATATTGCCTTGGTTCAAAATCTTAATTTCCTAGGTCCACCTTATAGGGTGGTTACAAGCACATCTGACATCAATATTGGTTTCTTCATCTATGAACAGACAGACTCAGCTATCTTTATATATTCAGATTTGTTAAGTTAACGTAGATTGAATTGTTTCAGACTTTGCCATGTTTGATGTGTAACATAGATAATATGGTATTCATATCTCTAAAACAGAAACATGGGTAGTGTAATGGTTGGCGTGCTTGCCTGGGGTGTGGTAGATCATGAGTTTGAGCCCTGGTTAGGTCAAAGCAAAGACTATAAAATTGGTATGCCGTATTTGTTGTTTCTCTGCTGAGCATGCAGTATTAAGGAGTAAGAGCAAAGACTGGTTGACTCGGAATCAATTAATGTGTCCGGTGGCATGACATGTCTAGCCATGAACTGTTGTTTTAGTGAGCTAGCACTATAAATGTCCAACTAAGCATGTTGGTCTAGTACAAAGAGGACATCATCATCATTTCATCGAATATATTTTGTTTTCGCCATGATATAGCTGAAAAATTGCTCATTTAGCGTTCACAACAATCACTCACTCTAAATCAGCAATCAAATAGAACTTTATACATCACTGTTTTTGTCTGTTATAATCACAGTGTAATAATTATAAGTCCCTAATCAACACAGTAGATATTGTACTCTTTGTTTTTGTATCTGTAAAGACTGTTTGGTACTCTACTCAAATATTTGTCATGTGCAAGTAGAAGGACAAAAAATTGATTTCAAATAACTGAATGTTATGTGGTAAATAGAGCTTATAATTATTATTTCTACAAAGATACTGTGATTTAAAGAAAACAACTTACTACTGTACATGGTATATTGAATAAAACTGCATGTTGTAGGTAACTGTGTATGCAGCCCCTGATCAGATAGACCAAGTGGACTTTGCACTGAAAGCTGCTGTCATTGTATTGGACTATTATAATCAGTTATACAGCATACCTTATCCACTTCCTAAACTAGGTTAGTAGATCAGGTTTAATAATCAGTTATACAGCATACCTTATCCACTTCCTAAACTAGGTTAGTAGATCAGGTTTAATAATCAGTTATACAGCATACCTTATCCACTTCCTAAACTAGGTTAGTAGATCAGGTTTAATAATCAGTTATACAACTTACCTTATCCACTTCCTAAACTAGGTTAGTAGATCAGGTTTAATAATCAGTTATACAGCATACCTTATCCACTTCCTAAGCTAGGTTAATAGATCAGGTTTAATAATCAGTTATACAGCATACCTTATCCACTTCCTAAACTAGGTTAGTAGATCAGGTTTAATAATCAGTTATACAGCATACCTTATCCACTTCCTAAACTAGGTTAGTAGATCAGGTTTAATAACCAGTTATACAACTTACCTTATCCACTTCCTAAATTAGGTTAGTAGATCAGGTTTAATAATCAGTTATACAACTTACCTTATCCACTTCCTAAACTAGGCTAGTGGATCAGGTTTAATAATCAGTTAAAACCCGTTGTCACTATCAAAGTTTTCTTTGACAAAGTTTTTGATGAAACTTTGATAGTGACAACGGTCAAAGAAATCTTTGATCAAAAACTTTGACCAACTTTGATGGAATAGAACTCTATCCTATTTTTCTTCAAACTTTGATGGACTTTGATGGAAATCAACCAATCAGAATACTGTTTTGGAATGATGAGATGATGTTTACAAAACAAAAGCACATGATAATAAAAAGACGGGAAAGGGAAAATCAGCAAGATGAGTAAGAAATTAATATGGACAAATGAAATCATAGAAGAATTGATTGAATTGTTGTTTTGTCCATTCTAAAATAATTTCGTAACTCGTTCGGTTCTTCAGTGTGCAATTCTTTGTATTGTATGTACTTCTTTGTTTCCTTCTCAGCAATCAAGATCTAGTTGCCCTCCTTCTCACCCTTGCACGGTCCTGCAGTCTCCTTCTAAGGATTGCAATGCTCATTAGACATAAAGTGACAGCAATGTTTTCATAATTTGTGAGAGTTGGAGCCATTTTTTCGTGTTTACAAGATTTCCCTCCAATTCTTTGACAAAGATGATCAAAAAACTTTGATAGTGACAACAGACACTTTGTCCAAGTTTTCTTTGACAAAGTTTTTGATGGAAAACTTTGATAGTGACAACGGGCCTTTATACAGCATACCTTATCCACTTCCTAAACTAGGTTAGTAGATCAGTAACTACCATTAAGGCAACCTAGGTAATTGGTTCGGCTGAAATCGCATCTATCCCATTGAGCTTGAAATAAAGGATACCACAGATACAGTTAGGTCTGCTTCATACCTTGACCTACACCTCGAAATCGACAGTGAGGGTCGATTAAGAACGAAACTTTACAACAAAAGAGATGATTTCAATTTTACCATTGTGAACTTTCCATTTATATGTAGCCACATTCCAGCAGCACCTGCATATGGAGTATATATCTCCCAGATGATACGATATTCCAGAGCTTGTGGTTCCTATCAGGATTTCCTTGATAAAGGGTTGCTGCTGACAAGGAAGCTACTGAACCAAGGGTTCCTTTTGGTAAAGTTGAAGTCATCACTTCGAAAATTTTATGGTCGCCACCATGACTTGGTTGACCGTTATGGAATACTTGTGTCACAAATGACCACGGATATGTTCCACTTGTCGTAAACACTTCCCGGTCTTTTCCTCATTCACGACTTATTACCGGGTTTGTAACTAGACTAACACGATGGGTGCCACTAGTGGAGCAGGAACTACTTACCCTTCCGGAGCACCTGAGTTCACCCCCGGTTTTTAGTGGGGTTCGTGTTACTCGATCTTTAGTTTTATATGTATGTTTTGTAGATCGTTGTTTGTCCTTTTGTACTTTTTCTTTTGGCCATTGTGTAGTCTTCTTCTTCGAAATACGAATTCTGATTGCCCCTTTGGTATCTTCAAACTCTTCTTAAGGTTAAATTCTAAATGATTCATACTTAAAGCAGTGTATAAGCATTGCAAAACATCTTATATGCATGCTATTGCCATCACTTTCCATTCAATGTTTGTCTTTTGTTGATATCCTTTTAACTTAAAATTGCAGATGCAGAGCTCCAGATAATTTTCAAGTCCAAAGGGTAATTACCCCCTACTTTTAAAAATGATGGGTATTTGCATATTTCCTTTGCACTGTTGTACTCTCTACTTCAGAAAAGATTGCTTACATGTACACTTTTAAAATTATGTTTGACACAAGTGTTATTCAATAAACGCAGGATGCAAGTGAAATGTATATCTCTGTTTAATTTAACACGATTGTGTCATGTTTATTAATAAAATGTTGTAAATATTTTTTTTTTGCTAGTCGACTTCGGCAGTTTTCACAGCCGTGTTGACAATGTCATCAATGATTCCTTTAACTATACTGTCACTAGACACAGATGAAACTGTCAGGAACTTTCCGTAGCGCTCTTGTGCTTAGTAGCGCGCTTATTCATGTTCTTGCTCATTTTCAACGAACAACGTGTTCCCAAATTTACTTTCGTTTTAGTTCTTACTTATTACGTAAACCGCATTTATTTGTAATATTGACCGCGATTGGATGATTTATCGTAAACATCCAATCGGATCTCTTTTGACATCGATGCTTAGAAAGGCAAGCATTCTGTACCCCTCGGATGTATACGCTCCCTCCTTCGAAAAGTATAAAGGGAAGTAATTACAGGGAATTTCTCAAAGACAAAAATGTATTGTTATGTACACGACTGTACAAGTATGCTCCGAATTTGGAAAGTTTGCTTACACAGCAATATGTATGCATAATGTGTACACTCTGATCTGATAATACATGCGTTTTTACTCGTTTTCATAGCGTAAAAAACGCAAATACGCAGCTTATCTGGAGTTCTGAGATGAGTTCAATTCTTTTTGTGTCTATTGACCTACATAGTAATACTGTCAAACAAATGATGTATTTACATCTCTGGTGATCTACTACAGGCTCTCCGAAGCCAATTTTTTAATGGATAGCTTTAAGCTTACAACAAATTCTTTAATGAAAAAATTCCTATGAAGTCATTTCCTTGTTACAATGACTCTCTCTGCTTATTTTAACACCTGTTCATCATTATACCTGGCTTATTACATTTTGTAGGTGTTATTATTATTGAAATGCTAATACATGTATATTAGTGATTTAAAAATGTTATTATTGATTGATAAAAAATAATTACCTGTCATCAGTTTCTGTGTAACACCTTTTTTAGCTCACCTTGCCAAAGGCAATGTGAGCTTTTGCCATCACTTGGCGTCCGTCGTATGTCGTCCGTCGTACGTTAACTTTTCACATTTTAATCTTCTCCTCTGAAACCTCTCAGCCAAATGAAGTGAAACTTGGTAGGAAGCATCTATGGAAGGTCCTCTCTAAAGATTGCTCATTTTGTCCCGATCCATCAACAAACATGGCCACCATAGGCAATTCTTGTTTCTGATTGGCCGATTTTTGAAAATCTTCTCTGTAACTGCTTGGCCAAATGAGCCGAAACTTGGTAGGAAGCATCTATGGCAGGTCCTCTATAAAGATTGCTAATTTTGTCCCAATTCGTTAACAAAATGGCCACCACAGGCCATTCTTGTTTCTGATTGGTTGATTTCTAAAAAATCTTCCCCTCTAAAACCGCTTGGCCAAATGAATCGAAACTTGGTAGGAGCATCCTTGGAAGGTCCTCTATAAAGATTGCTCATTTCGTCTCGATTCATTAACAAACATGGCAGCCACAGGCAATTCTTGTTTCTGATTGGTCGATTTCTAAAAATCTTCTCCTCTGAAACCGCTTGGCCAAATGAACCGAAACTTGGTAGGAAGCATCTATGGAACGTCCTCTATAAAGATTGCTCATTTTGTCCCGATCGGTTAACAAACATGGCCGCCACAGGCAATTCTTGTTTCTGATTGGTTGATTTCTAAAAAATCTTCTCCTCTGTTAAAAGAAAGATAACTCTTGCCTAAACTGTTAAAAGAAAGATAACTTTTGCCATTATCTCCCTTAGAAATTAACTAATGCTGATATAGTGTAACATGTTTATTCTATACATTACAAGTAGGTATTCACATTTTAATATTCTTTTTAGCAAACCTTGCTTGCCAAAGGCAATATGAGCTTTTGCCATCACTTGGTGTCCGTCGTCTGTCATCCGTTTACTTTTCACATTTTAATCTTCTCCTCTGAAAACCCTTGGCCAAATGAACTGAAACTTGGTAGGAAGCATCTATGAAAGGTCCTCTCTAAAGAGTACACATTTTGTTATGATCCATTACCAAACAATGAGGTGGTTGTTTGTTTTGTTGACATTGATGGAATTGTTGACCATCACTGTTTAAAACTCCAGCAGTTTGTTATTGCATGCTACATTGTATATATATATAAATAAGATATAATAATACCTTCATTTAGTGTGAAATTCATGTGGCTGTCATCCAAAAAACCTTGGTTACCAGTTGTTCCAGTACATGAATTTTATCTTAAATTTATCAGGTCTTTTTAAAATATTTAATTTAAACTTTTGCATATTGTAACTGATTTTATTATTTAAAAATAAATTTGAAGATCTATATACTATTGATTGACTGTCTGACACATCACAACAAACATGAACATTGTAAGCTGTATGTAAATATTATAGCTTGACATTCTGTTCATAGATCTCATTACTTGACCTTTTATAGAGATCTCTTTGCTTGACCTTTTGCATGTAGATCTCATTACTTCACCATTTATGTAGATTTCTTTGTTTGACCTTTTGTGTGTAGATCTCTGCTTGACCTTTTGCATTTAGATGTCTTTGCTTGACTTGTGTGTGTAGATTTCATTACTTAACCTTTTGTGTGGAGATTTCATTACTTAACCTTCTGAAGATTTCATTGCTTGACCTTTTGTTTGTAGATCATTGCTTGATGTTCTGTATGTAGATATGACAGCTATACTGTCTGTTTGTAGATCTCTTTGCTTGACATTTTGTGTGTATATCTCATTATTGGACCAATTGTTAATCTCATTTCTTGACCTTCTGTTTGTAGATCTGATTGCTATACCAGACTTTGCTGCTGGTGCTATGGAGAACTGGGGACTGGTGACGTATAGGGAGTCTGCTGTTCTGTATCACCCTGGTGAATCATCCGAGTCAGATAGACAATTGGTTGCTTTAGTCATTGCCCATGAACTCGCTCATCAGGTAAATAAAAAAAATCTATATAAAATTGTAGGCTATAGACAACAACAAGCAGCTGCTCTTTATTACATGATGTATTGCAGACTTGGTGGGGGAAAAAATCTGTCAGACATTAGGTCCAGTAAGACTTCTACATTTGGTGGTCCTACTTAAATTCTGGGGGACCCATTTTTTTATTCAACATTTTTTAATATTTGTTTTTAACTGGTTGCATGTTGATATGGATGTTTAACTGGAAAAAATGATTAGTTGTGAAAAGCTGAAAGTATTATATAGGCAATACATGATATATAAACCATACTGAAGTACAGTGTATACAATGTAGTGTCCCTTTAAATATATTAATAGAAATAAGAGATGATGTGAAAAGTTTATAGCTTGCTTCCATTTACAATAATTCCTGATAGTTCTTAACTGGGTATCTGATATTATACCACCTCATGTGATAGTTCTTAACTGGGTATCTGATATTATACCACCTCATGTGATAGTTCTTAACTGGGTATCTGATATTATACCACCTCATGTGATAGTTCTTAACTGGGTATCTGATATTATACCACCTCATGTGATAGTTCTTAACTGGGTATCTGATATTATACCACCTCATGTGATAGTTCTTAACTGGGTATCTGATATTATACCACCTCATGTGATAGTTCTTAACTGGGTATCTGATATTATACCACCTCATGTGATAGTTCTTAACTGGGTATCTGATATTATACCACCTCATGTGATAGTTCTTAACTGGGTATCTGATATTATACCACCTCATGTGATAGTTCTTAACTGGGTATCTGATATTATACCACCTCATGTGATAGTTCTTAACTGGGTATCTGATATTATACCACCTCATGTGATAGTTCTTAACTGGGTATTTGATATTATACCACCTCATGTTATGTATGTAGATATCTGATTGATCGAAAATGTCCCTCTTAAAATTCACAATCAACATTTTGTATCTTGGTGTTATAGCTTGGAATGAACTTCCATACTTAATTCATTTAAATCCAGCATTTTGATAAATACAATATAGCAAAATAAAGGAAAATCCATGACCTCAAGAGCTAGTCTAAATGACATTTTACTCGCCTTTGAAGAGTAATGTAAGTGATCAAATGTTCAATGGAAGCTAACATTTCTTTACTATGACGTTTATGCACTAAAAGACGTTAGATTTTAAGCATATGAATGTAATGCAGGGCACAAATAATAAAACACTTTCCTTTCATAATTCAGTACTAAAAATTAGGCTTGAATTACAATCGTTAGGTAATGAAGAACTGTCTTAATGCTGGGGAGTGGAGAATCATAATTGTTGTGCTGGGGAGTGGAGAATCATAATTGTTGTGCTGGGGAGAATCATAATTGTTGAATAGACATTAAATGTACTCTAAATTTATTTTTCAGTGGTTTGGTAATCTGGTGACTTTCAAATGGTGGGATGATTTGTGGCTTAATGAAGGATTTGCTTCTTATGTGGAATATAGTGGTACAAATGCTGTAGACTCCACATTAAAAATGGTATACTAATGTTAAAGGGAGATAATATACCAATGTTAAAAATAAAGGGAGATAATAAACCAATTAATTAGTAGATTCTTCATTTCTTGATGTATCTCAAAGCCTATGTAGATAAAACACATTTTATGCAGTTCTATTTTTATATGACTTTGTATATTTTTATTAGCCATCATAGTTTATTTTTGTCTCACATGTCTAGTAGAGAGATTATCTGTTGACTTTTGTAAACATCACCAATTTTCATCTGAAATTGTTCTGTTCTTTGCTATGGATACATTTTATTCCTTGGCTTCCTGTAATTTTCATCATTCAGAAAATCTTTCTTCTAGTTTCAAAATAAAGAAAAAAAAGTGATAATATGCAAAGAGTTTTCTCAGAAAATGTGGTCAAAATTAACATAATGGAATCAAAACTGACCAATTCAATTTCAAGCAAACAATGTCAAGAAACTAATAAGGATGGATACTTAAAGAAAAAGTATGGATACTGCATATGCTAAAACTCAAACATTTAATTTTAGCTGAAGTTGTCAAATATACTAGGGCAAAAAAAAAATATGTGTGTTTACGGTGACCTGATCCACCCTATTTTTCAGCCGCCGACCCCAACCTTTTTTATCGGCAATTATTCGACACTAATATTTGCTAGCGACCCTATCAATTTTTACACAGAATTCGGATAACCATTTTTGTTGTTTAATCAGCAGCAATGTTTTATTTATTCAACCGCTAGCTTTTTGTCGAAATTGAGAGCAAAGAAGGTAGAAAAACTGTGTAACTCGTCATAAAACAGTTTCAACAAATGATGGCTTACCGGAAATTTCAAAAATGAAATACCGGAATCGGATTCCGGAACCGGGAACAACTGGCCTAAACCATCAACAGACAAATCAGGTCTGTTTACTTTTTATGAAAAAATAAATAATCAGAATATTATCTCAAAACCAGATTTTCTTTACATTTTGGTCTTTTTCATTTTTATGATTTAAATTATTTTTTTTATTTCAGGATGAGCAGTTTATATGTAAGACATTACACACAGCCTTAAGTCGTGACAGTCAGAAAAGTTCACATCCAATACATGTACCTGTCCATAATCCTGATGAAATCAATGAGATATTTGACTCTATCTCCTATGATAAGGTATGTACTTTAAACCCCTGTCAGAAAAGTTCACATCCTATACATGTACCTGTTCATAATCCTGATGAAATCAATGAGATATTTGACTCTATCTCCTATGATAAGGTATGTACTTTAAACCCCTGTCAGAAAAGTTCACATCCTATACATGTACCTGTCCATAATCCTGCTGAAATCAATGAGATATTTGACTCGATTTCCTATGATAAGGTATGTGCTTTGAACCCCTGTCAGAAAAGTTCACATCCAATACATGTACCTGTTCATAATCCTGATGAAATCAATAAGATATTTGACTCGATTTCGTATGTTAAGGTATGTGCTTTGAACCTCTGTCAGAAAAGTTCACATCCAATACATGTACCTGTCCATAATCCTGATGAAATCAATGAGATATTTGACTCGATTTCCTATGATAAGGTATGTGCTTTGAACCCCTGTCAGAAAAGTTCACATCCAATACATGTACCTGTTCATAATCCTGATGAAATCAATGAGATATTTGACTCGATTTCCTATGATAAGGTATGTGCTTTGAACCCCTGTCAGAAAAGTTCACATCCAATACATGTACCTGTCCATAATCCTGATGAAATCAATGAGATATTTGACTCGATCTCCTATAAGGTATGTACTTTAAACCCCTGTCAGAAAAGTTCACATCCTATACATGTACCTGTTCATAATCCTGATGAAACCAATGAGATATTTGACTCGATTTCCTATGATAAGGTATGTGCTTTGAACCCCTGTCAGAAAAGTTCACATCCAATACATCCAATACATGTACCTGTCCATAATCCTGATGAAATCAATGAGATATTTGACTCGATCTCCTATAAGGTATGTATTTTAAACCCCTGTCAGAAAAGTTCACATCCTATACATGTACCTGTTCATAATCCTGATGAAACCAATGAGATATTTGACTCGATTTCCTATGATAAGGTATGTGCTTTGAACCCCTGTCAGAAAAGTTCACATCCAATACATGTACCTGTTCATAATCCTGGTGAAATCAATGAGATATTTGACTCGATCTCCTATGACCCCTGTCAGAAACGTTCACATCCTATACATGTACCTGTTCATAATCCTGATGAAATCAATGAGATATTTGACTCGATCTCCTATGACCCCTGTCAGAAACGTTCACATCCAATACATGTACCTGTTCATAATCCTGATGAAATCAATGAGATATTTGACTCTATCTCCTATGACCCCTGTCAGAAATGTTCACATCCAATACATGTACCTGTTCATAATCCTGATGAAATCAATGAGATATTTGACTCTATCTCCTATGATAAGGTATGTACTTTAAAACCCTGTCAGAAAAGTTCACATCCTATGCATGTTCCTGTTCATAATCCTGATGAAATCAATGAGATATTTGACTCGATCTCCTATGATAAGGTATGTGCTTTGAACCCCTGTCAGAAAAGTTCACATCCTATACATGTACCTGTTCATAATCCTGATGAAATCAATGAGATATTTGACTCTATCTCCTATGATAAGGTATGTACTTTAAACCCCTGTCAGAAAAGTTCACATCCTATACATGTACCTGTTCATAATCCTGATGAAATCAATGAGATATTTGACTCGATCTCCTATGATAAGGTATGTACTTTAAAACCCTGTCAGAAAAGTTCACATCCTATACATGTACCTGTTCATAATCCTGATGAAACCAATGAGATATTTGACTCGATTTCCTATGATAAGGTATGTACTTTAAACCCCTGTCAGAAAAGTTCACATCCTATACATGTACCTGTTCATAATCCTGATGAAATCAATGAGATATTTGACTCGATCTCCTAAGATAAGGTATGTACTTTAAACCATTAAACCCCTTATTGAAATTGTTCATGTTAAATGTAAGAAACATTATTATATCTGTTAGTTCATGTTTTATCTGTATGTCATAAGACCCCCAAAAATATTTTTTATAGTAAAACAATTTCTGAAAATTGATTCTCTGTTCATATTTGTTTTCTGGTTTGACTATGATAAGTTTTATGATTAATGCTTGATTGATACAAAATAGTGTTACTGTTAAACAAGCCTCACTTTCACATTTGTGTATTTAAATAATGTCTGAATATTCTAATTTTAGTAAAAGGAAGGATATCGGATTGTATAACTGACTGATATATATTGTAATTTGTTTGTAGGGGGCATCTAGAACGGTAATCAGGATGTTGAGAGCTTTTATATATTGTTATTTATTTGTAGGGGGCGTCTATAATCCGGATGATGAAGGACTTTCTAGGACAGGATAAGTTCATGAAGGGAATAACATACTATTTAAATAAGTATAAGTTTGGTAATGCTGTTACTGCAGATCTATGGAATGCTTTGTCAGAGGTACATCAATAATTGCTTTATTTAATTTACATTTAATTCCGTTTATATCGAATTGATCTAAACACGTTAGGATTGATCCCATAATGCATCTCTGTACTAGAAAGAAAAACAACATCACCCTGTTTTGAAGGAATTAAAGCAAAATATTTGTATTGTCTTGTCAGAATATTTTCGATCAATAAAACTATTATATATGCCTTTCTGCAAATCATTCTGCCAATAGGTCACAGCCTTTTATTGTAAATCATTCTGCCAATAGGTCACAGCCTTTTATTGTAAATCATTCTGCCAATAGGTCACAGCCTTTTATTGTAAATCATTCTGCCAATAGATCACAGCCTTTTATTGTAAATCATCCTGCCAATAGGTCACAGCCTTTTATTGTAAATCATTCTGCCAATAGGTCACAGCCTTTTATTGTAAATCATTCTGCCAATAGGTTACAGCCTTTTATTGTAAATCATTCTGCCAATAGGTCACAGCCTTTTATTGTAAATCATTCTGCCAATAGATCACAGCCTTTTATTGTAAATAATTCTGCCAATAGATCACAGCCTTTTATTATCCCCTTGCAAACGAAGTTGCGAGGGGATATAGTAACGCTTCCGTCCGTCCGTCACAATCCTTGTGAACACTCTAGGATCAACATCCTTCAATGGATTTTGACCAAACTTGGTACATATTTAGTCCTTAAGAGAATCTGGAACCCTATTGATTTTCTAGGTGAAAGGTCAAGGTCACAGGGTCAAATATTTACCACATAACATCCTTGTGAACACTCTAGAATCAACATCCTTCAATGGATTTTAACTAAACTTGGTACATACTTAGTCCTTAGGAGAGTCTGGAACCCTATTGATTTTCAAGGTCAAAGGTCAAGGT
Source organism: Bathymodiolus septemdierum (assembly GCA_963383655.1). NCBI lineage: Eukaryota > Metazoa > Mollusca > Bivalvia > Mytilida > Modiolidae > Bathymodiolus > Bathymodiolus septemdierum. The sequence goes on along the minus strand of OY726519.1, from coordinate 16,264,550 downwards.
CACTGGGTACATTTTTTACCGTGTAACATCCTTGTGAACACTCTAGAATCAACATCCTTCAATGGATTTTGACCAAACTTGGTACATACTTAGTCCTTAGGAGAATCTGGAACCTATTGATTTTTAAGGTCATAGGTCAAGGGTCAATGTCACCGGGTCAAATATTTACTGCGTAACATCCTTGTGAACACTCTAGAATCAACATCCTTCAATGGATTTTGACCAAATTTGGTACATACTTAGTCCTTAGGAGAATCTGGAACCCTATTGATTTTCAAGGTCAAAGGTCAATGTCACCGGGTCAAATTTTTACTGCATAACATCCTTGTGAACACTAGAATCAACATCCTTCAATGAATTTTGACCAAACTTGGTACATACTTAGAACTTAAGAGAATCTGGAACCCTATTGATTTTCAAGGTCAAAGGTCAAGGTCACAGGGTCAAATTTTTAGGCGAGGGGATACGCCACGATTTGCATTGCCCTTGTTGTAAATCATTCTGCCAATAGGTCACAGCCTTTTATTGTAAATCATTCTGCCAATAGGTCACAGCCTTTTATTGTAAATCATTCTGCCAATAGGTCACAGCCTTTTATTGTAAATCATTCTGCCAATAGATCACAGCCTTTTATTGTAAATATAAAGAGAAAGCATGCATGCAAAGAAATATTTATTCGAAATTTTGGGTAAATATCAATGGTAAAACAACAGTATCATGGTGAAACAGTCAGTGGAATGTAGGATAGAAATGATATTAACAAATTTCATGTAAACTTTGATATATTAAGATTATGGAACATTTTAATTATTTTTTTGATATACAGTAAGTAGTATTTAATAAATGTATCATTTGATTTGACAGAAGAGTGGTAGTACTGTTAATGTAAAGGATGTGATGGATACATGGACACTACAGATGGGGTATCCCTTGGTTATGATTAAACGCAATGGTAACAAATTCTTGTTGACACAGGAAAGATTCCTGTCTGATGGATCATCAACAACAGATACACAGAAATCTCCATTTGGGTAAGAATCAATAAAATAGTTGCATGATCTGCATTGAAATAGTAAAACATGACAAAAGTTACCAAAGCTTTGCTACGTAATGTTTATTAAATAACACCTAAGAAGTGGGATGTTTGATAAAAGCAAAACTAATATGAATGACATTTTACTTTTGTTTTCAGATATAAATGGCATATTCCATTCCGGTATTCATTAGAATTCACAAATGGTACAACTAAAAAGGATCTGGTTTGGCTCCATAAAGGTTCAGGTAAATTATAGGTTGAGAGATAAGGGTAATTGTTGTATATCAGTTAGGTGATGCCGTTCAGTTGAAATGTGAAGTTTAGTTAAGGGTTCATAGCATGTTTCTATTAGATGTACATTTCATTCAATTAGGTTCTGGTGTAAGTGTTTTTGTCTGATTCAATAACCAACAGATTCTACCTTCAATTAGGTTCTGGTGTAAGTGTTTTTTTCTGATTCAATAACCAACAGATTCTACCTTCTACTAGGTTCTGGTGTAGGTGCTTTTGTCCGATTCAATCTTCAATTAGGTTCTGGTGTAAGTGCTTTTTTCTGATTCAATAACCAACAGATTCTACCTTCAATTAGGTTCTGGTGTAAGTGCTTTTTTCTGATTCAATAACCAACAGATTCTACCTTCTATTAGGTTCTGGTGTAAGTGCTTTTTCTGATTTAATAACCAACAGATTCTACCTTCAATTAGGTTCTGGTGTAAGTGCTTTTTTCTGATTCAATAGCCAACAGATTCTACCTTCAATTAGGTTCTGGTGTAAGTGCTTTTTTCTGATTCAATAACCAACAGATTCTACCTTCAATTAGGTGCTGGTGTAAGTGCTTTTTTCTGATTCAATAACCAACAGATTCTACCTTCAGTTAGGTTCTGTTGTAAGTGCTTTTTTCTGATTCAATAACCAACAGATTCTACCTTCAATTAGGTGTTGGTGTAAGTGCTTTTTTCTGATTCAATAACCAACAGATTCTGCCTTCAATTAGGTGCTGGTGTAAGTGCTTTTTTCTGATTCAATAACCAACAGATTCTACCTTCAATTAGGTTCTGGTGTAAGTGCTTTTTTCTGATTCAATAACCAACAGATTCTACCTTCAATTAGGTGCTGGTGTAAGTGCTTTTTTCTGATTCAATAACCAACAGATTCTACCTTCTATTAGGTTCTGGTGTAAGTGCTTTTTTCTGATTCAATAACCAACAGATTCTACCTTCAATTAGGTTCTGGTGTAAGTGCTTTTTTCTGATTCAATAACCAACAGATTCTGCCTTCAATTAGGTGCTGGTGTAAGTGCTTTTTTCTGATTCAATAACCAACAGATTCTACCTTCAATTAGGTTCTGGTGTAAGTGCTTTTTTCTGATCCAATAACCAACAGATTCTACCTTCAATTAGGTGCTGGTGTAAGTGCTTTTTTCTGATTCAATAACCAACAGATTCTACCTTCAATTAGGTTCTGGTGTAAGTGCTTTTTTCTGATTCAATAACCAACAGATTCTACCTTCAATTAGGTTCTGGTGTAAGTGCTTTTTTCTGATTCAATAACCAACAGATTCTACCTTCAATTAGGTGTTGGTGTAAGTGCTTTTTTCTGATTCAATAACCAACAGATTCTACCTTCAATTAGGTTCTGGTGTAAGTGCTTTTTTCTGATTCAATAACCAACAGATTCTACCTTCAATTAGGTTCTGGTGTAAGTGCTTTTTTCTGATTCAATAACCAACAGATTCTACCTTCAATTAGGTTCTGGTGTAAGTGCTTTTTAGCTCACCTGACCCAAAGGGTCAGGTGAGCTATTGTCACCACTGAGCGTCCGTCGTCTGTCGTCCGTCGTCCGTTAACTTTTCACATTTTAATCAACTCCTCTGAAGCCACTGGGCCAATTTGAACCAAACTTTGGTGGAATGGTCCTTGGATGGCCCCCTTCCAAAATTGTGTCCGGTGATCCCGACTTCCAACCAAGATGGCCGCCAAGCTAAAAATAGAAAAAAGGGGGGATGAAATTTTGATTGTTCATTGCTGCTTTAGTATAAGTCAAAATGAGCTCAAATTTTAACTGCACCTACATGGCAAGGAGTAGTTTAACATATATTCCGGGTTTTTCTGTGAAATTTTTCTTTCAGCCCATATATACCGATTATGCAAATTAGGCATATTTTGATAAAAAATCACATTTAAATCTTCTCCTCTGAAACCGCTGAACCAAATTAAACCAAACCTGGCAGGGATGGTCCCTGGGTGGGTCCCTTTCAAAATTGTGTCCGACAGCCCCGCCCTCCATTCAAGATGGCTGCTGTTACTAAAAATAGAAATTTCTTCAATTGTCCATTGCTGCTTTAGTATAAGTCAAAATGAGCTCAAATTTTAACTGCAGCTACATGGCAAGGAGTAGTTTAACATATATTCTGGGTTTTTCTGTGAAATTTTTCTTTCAGCCCATATATACCGATTATGCAAATTAGGCATATTTTGATAAAAAATCACATTTAAATCTTCTCCTCTGAAACCGCTGAACCAAATTAAACCAAACCTGGCAGGGATGGTCCCTGGGTGGGTCCCTTTCAAAATTGTGTCTGACAGCCCCGCCCTCCATTCAAGATGGCTGCTGTTACTAAAAATAGAAATTTCTTCAATTGTCCATTGCTGCTTTAGTGTGAGTCAAAATGAGCTCAAATTTTAACTGCAGCTACATGGCAAGGAGTAGTTTAACATATATTCTGGGTTTTTCTGTGAAATTTTTCTTTCAGCCGATATATACCGATTATGCAAATTAGGCATATTTTGATAAAAGATCACATTTAAATCTTCTCCTCTGAAACCGCTGAACCAAATTAAACCAAACCTGGCAGGGATGGTCCCTGGGTGGGTCCCTTTCAAAATTGTGTCCGACAGCCCCGCCCTCCATTCAAGATGGCTGCTGTTACTGAAAATAGAAATTTCTTCAATTGTCCATTGCTGCTTTAGTATAAGTCAAAATGAGCTCAAATTTTAACTGCAGCTACATGGCAAGGAGTAGTTTAACATATATTCTGGGTTTTTCTGTGAAATTTTTCTTTCAGCCCATATATACCGATTATGCAAATTAGGCATATTTTGATAAAAAATCACATTTAAATCTTCTCCTCTGAAACCGCTGAACCAAATTAAACCAAACCTGGCAGGGATGGTCCCTGGGTGGGTCCCTTTCAAAATTGTGTCTGACAGCCCCGCCCTCCATTCAAGATGGCTGCTGTTACTAAAAATAGAAATTTCTTCAATTGTCCATTGCTGCTTTAGTGTGAGTCAAAATGAGCTCAAATTTTAACTGCAGCTACATGGCAAGGAGTAGTTTAACATATATTCTGGGTTTTTCTGTGAAATTTTTCTTTCAGCCGATATATACCGATTATGCAAATTAGGCATATTTTGATAAAAGATCACATTTAAATCTTCTCCTCTGAAACCGCTGAACCAAATTAAACCAAACCTGGCAGGGATGGTCCCTGGGTGGGTCCCTTTCAAAATTGTGTCCGACAGCCCCGCCCTCCATTCAAGATGGCTGCTGTTACTAAAAATAGAAATTTCTTCAATTGTCCATTGCTGCTTTAGTATAAGTCAAAATGAGCTCAAATTTTAACTGCAGCTACATGGCAAGGAGTAGTTTAACATATATTCTGGGTTTTTCTGTGAAATTTTTCTTTCAGCCCATATATACCGATTATGCAAATTAGGCATATTTTGATAAAAAATCACATTTAAATCTTCTCCTCTGAAACCGCTGAACCAAATTAAACCAAACCTGGCAGGGATGGTCCCTGGGTGGGTCCCTTTCAAAATTGTGTCTGACAGCCCCGCCCTCCATTCAAGATGGCTGCTGTTACTAAAAATAGAAATTTCTTCAATTGTCCATTGCTGCTTTAGTGTGAGTCAAAATGAGCTCAAATTTTAACTGCAGCTACATGGCAAGGAGTAGTTTAACATATATTCTGGGTTTTTCTGTGAAATTTTTCTTTCAGCCGATATATACCGATTATGCAAATTAGGCATATTTTGATAAAAGATCACATTTAAATCTTCTCCTCTGAAACCGCTGAACCAAATTAAACCAAACCTGGCAGGGATGGTCCCTGGGTGGGTCCCTTTCAAAATTGTGTCTGACAGCCCCGCCCTCCATTCAAGATGGCTGCTGTTACTAAAAATAGAAATTTCTTCAATTGTCCATTGCTGCTTTAGTATAAGTCAAAATGAGCTCAAATTATAACTGCAGCTACATGGCAAGGAGTAGTTTAACATATATTCGGGGTTTTTCTGTGAAATTTTTCTTTCAGCCCATATATACCGATTATGCAAATTAGGCATATTTTGATAAAAAATCACATTTAAATCTTCTCCTCTGAAACCGCTGAACCAAATTAAACCAAACCTGGCAGGGATGGTCCCTGGGTGGGTCCCTTTCAAAATTGTGTCTGACAGCCCCGCCCTCCATTCAAGATGGCTGCTGTTACTAAAAATAGAAATTTCTTCAATTGTCCATTGCTGCTTTAGTGTGAGTCAAAATGAGCTCAAATTTTAACTGCAGCTACATGGCAAGGAGTAGTTTAACATATATTTGGGGTTTTTCTGTGAAATTTTTCTTTCAGCCGATATGTACCGATTATGCAAATTAGGCATATTTTGATAAAAGATCACATTTAAATCTTCTCCTCTGAAACCGCTGAACCAAATTAAACCAAACCTGGCAGGGATGGTCCCTGGGTGGGTCCCTTTCAAAATTGTGTCCGACAGCCCCGCCCTCCATTCAAGATGGCTGCTGTTACTAAAAATAGAAATTTCTTCAATTGTCCATTGCTGCTTTAGTGTGAGTCAAAATGAGCTCAAATTTTAACTGCAGCTACATGGCAAGGAGTAGTTTAACATATATTCTGGGTTTTTCTGTGAAATTTTTCTTTCAGCCGATATATACCGATTATGCAAATTAGGCATATTTTGATAAAAGATCACATTTAAATCTTCTCCTCTGAAACCGCTGAACCAAATTAAACCAAACCTGGCAGGGATGGTCCCTGGGTGGGTCCCTTTCAAAATTGTGTCCGACAGCCCCGCCCTCCATTCAAGATGGCTGCTGTTACTAAAAATAGAAATTTCTTCAATTGTCCATTGCTGCTTTAGTATAAGTCAAAATGAGCTCAAATTTTAACTGCAGCTACATGGCAAGGAGTAGTTTAACATATATTCGGGGTTTTTCTGTGAAATTTTTCTTTCAGCCGATATGTACCGATTATGCAAATTAGGCATATTTTGATAAAAGATCACATTTAAATCTTCTCCTCTGAAACCGCTGAACCAAATTAAACCAAACCTGGCAGGGATGGTCCCTGGGTGGGTCCCTTTCAAAATTGTGTCCGACAGCCCCGCCCTCCATTCAAGATGGCTGCTGTTACTAAAAATAGAAATTTCTTCAATTGTCCATTGCTGCTTTAGTGTGAGTCAAAATGAGCTCAAATTTTAACTGCAGCTACATGGCAAGGAGTAGTTTAACATATATTCGGGGTTTTTCTGTGAAATTTTTCTTTCAGCCGATATATACCGATTATGCAAATTATGCATATTTTGATAAAAGATCACATTTAAATCTCCTCTGAAACCGCTGAACCAAATTAAACCAAACCTGGCAGGGATGGTCCCTGGGTGGGTCCCTTTCAAAATTGTGTCCGACAGCCCCGCCCTCCATTCAAGATGGCTGCTGTTACTAAAAATAGAAATTTCTTCAATTGTCCATTGCTGCTTTAGTATAAGTCAAAATGAGCTCAAATTTTAACTGCAGCTACATGGCAAGGAGTAGTTTAACATATATTTGGGGTTTTTCTGTGAAATTTTTCTTTCAGCCGATATATACCGATTATGCAAATTAGGCATATTTTGATAAAAGATCACATTTAAATCTTCTCCTCTGAAACCGCTGAACCAAATTAAACCAAACCTGGCAGGGATGGTCCCTGGGTGGGTCCCTTTCAAAATTGTGTCTGACAGCCCCGCCCTCCATTCAAGATGGCTGCTGTTACTAAAAATAGAAATTTCTTCAATTGTCCATTGCTGCTTTAGTATAAGTCAAAATGAGCTCAAATTTTAACTGCAGCTACATGGCAAGGAGTAGTTTAACATATATTCTGGGTTTTTCTGTGAAATTTTTCTTTCAGCCGATATATACCGATTATGCAAATTAGGCATATTTTGATAAAAGATCACATTTAAATCTTCTCCTCTGAAACCGCTGAACCAAATTAAACCAAACCTGGCAGGGATGGTCCCTGGGTGGGTCCCTTTCAAAATTGTGTCCGACAGCCCCGCCCTCCATTCAAGATGGCTGCTGTTACTAAAAATAGAAATTTCTTCAATTGTCCATTGCTGCTTTAGTATAAGTCAAAATGAGCTCAAATTTTAACTGCAGCTACATGGCAAGGAGTAGTTTAACATATATTCGGGGTTTTTCTGTGAAATTTTTCTTTCAGCCGATATATACCGATTATGCAAATTAGGCATATTTTGATAAAAGATCACATTTAAATCTTCTCCTCTGAAACCGCTGAACCAAATTAAACCAAACCTGGCAGGGATGGTCCCTGGGTGGGTCCCTTTCAAAATTGTGTCCGACAGCCCCGCCCTCCATTCAAGATGGCTGCTGTTACTAAAAATAGAAATTTCTTCAATTGTCCATTGCTGCTTTAGTGTGAGTCAAAATGAGCTCAAATTTTAACTGCAGCTACATGGCAAGGAGTAGTTTAACATGTATTCTGGGTTTTTCTGTGAAATTTTTCTTTCAGCCGATATATACCGATTATGCAAATTAGGCATATTTTGATAAAAGATCACATTTAAATCTTCTCCTCTGAAACCGCTGAACCAAATTAAACCAAACCTGGCAGGGATGGTCCCTGGGTGGGTCCCTTTCAAAATTGTGTCTGACAGCCCCGCCCTCCATTCAAGATGGCTGCTGTTACTAAAAATAGAAATTTCTTCAATTGTCCATTGCTGCTTTAGTATAAGTCAAAATGAGCTCAAATTTTAACTGCAGCTACATGGCAAGGAGTAGTTTAACATATATTCTGGGTTTTTCTGTGAAATTTTTCTTTCAGCCGATATATACCGATTATGCAAATTAGGCATATTTTGATAAAAGATCACATTTAAATCTTCTCCTCTGAGACCGCTGAACCAAATTAAACCAAACCTGGCAGGGATGGTCCCTGGGTGGGTCCCTTTCAAAATTGTGTCCGACAGCCCCGCCCTCCATTCAAGATGGCTGCTGTTACTAAAAATAGAAATTTCTTCAATTGTCCATTGCTGCTTTAGTGTGAGTCAAAATGAGCTCAAATTTTAACTGCAGCTACATGGCAAGGAGTAGTTTAACATATATTCGGGGTTTTTCTGTGAAATTTTTCTTTCAGCCGATATATACCGATTATGCAAATTAGGCATATTTTGATAAAAGATCACATTTAAATCTTCTCCTCTGAAACCGCTGAACCAAATTAAACCAAACCTGGCAGGGATGGTCCCTGGGTGGGTCCCTTTCAAAATTGTGTCCGACAGCCCCGCCCTCCATTCAAGATGGCAGCTGTTGCTAAAAATAGAAATTTCTTCAATTGTCCATTGCTGCTTTAGTATAAGTCAAAATGAGCTCAAATTTTAACTGCAGCTACATGGCAAGGAGTAGTTTAACATATATTCGGGGTTTTTCTGTGAAATTGTTCTTTTAGCCGATTTATACCGAATATGCAAATTATGCATATTTTGATAAAAGATCACATTTAAATCTTTTCCTCTGAAACCGCTGAACCACATTAAACCAAACCTGGCAGGGATAGTCCTTGGGTAATCCCATTTCAATATTGTGTCCGACAGCTCCACCCTCCATTCAAGATGGCTGCTGTTGCTAAAAATAGAAATTTCTTCAATTGTCCATTGCTGCTTTATTATAAATCAAAATGAGCTCAAATTTTAGCTGCAGCTACATGACAATGAGTAGATTAACATATATTCTGGGTTTTTCTGTGAATTTTTTCTTTCAACCGATTTATACTGATTATACAAATTAGACATATTTTGATATTAAAGCAAATTTGGCTGGGATGGTCCTTGGGTGGTCCCCTTTCAATATTGTGTCCGACAGCCCCCACCCTCCATTCAAAATGGCTGCTGTTACTAAAAATAGAAATTTCTTTAGTTGTCAATTTCCACTTTATTACAAATCAAAATGAACTCAAATTTTAACTGCAGCTATATGGCAATGAGTAGTTTAACATATATTCTGGGTTTTTCTGTGAGATTTTTTCAGCCAGTTTATTCCATTTAGGAATATTATGAGAAAAAAATCACATCAAAATCTTTTGCTCAGAAATTTGAGTTGAAATGATCTTTGGGTGGCCCACTTTCAAAATTATGTGTAACACCCCCATTTTCTATCAACTTTAGATGTCAAATTGAAAACCAGGTGAGCGATTACAGGCTCCTGGGAGCCTCTAGTTTCTGATTCAATAACCAACAGATTCTACCTTCCCAGCTAGTATTCAGTTAATTACGAGCATTCATTGACCCTGTTATTGTACTGTCATGTGGTCAACAAATTCTACCTTCCCAGCTAGTATTCATTTAACTACGAGCATTCATTGACCCTGTTATTGTACTGTTATGTGGTCGACAGATTCTACCTTCCCAGCTAGTATTCAGTTAACTACGAGCATTCATTGACCCTGTTATTGTACTGTCGTGTGGTCAACAGATTCTACCTTCCCAGCTAGTAGTCAGCTAACTACGAGCATTCATTGACCCTGTTATTGTACTGTCGTGTGGTCAACAGATTCTACCTTCCCAGCTAGTAGTCAGCTAACTACAAGCATTCATTGACCCTGTTATTGTACTGTCATGTGGTCAACATATTCTACCTTCCCAGCTAGTATTCAGTTAACTACAAGCATTCATTGACCCTGTTATTGTACTGTCATGTGGTCAACAGATTCTACCTTCCCAGCTAGTGGTCAGTTAACTACGAGCATTCATTGACCCTGTTATTGTACTGTCGTGTGGTCAACATATTCTACCTTCCCAGCTAGTGGTCAGTTAGCTACGAGCATTCATTGACCCTGTTAATGTACTGTCGTGTGGTCTAACATATTCTACCTTCCTAGCTAGTATTCAGTTAACTACAAGCATTCATTGACCCTGTTATTGTACTGTCATGTGGTCAACAGATTCTACCTTCCCAGCTAGTGGTCAGTTAACTACGAGCATTCATTGACCCTGTTATTGTACTGTCATGTGGTCAGCAAATTCTACCTTCCCAGCTAGTATTCATTTAACTTCGAGCATTCATTGACCCTGTTATTGTACTGTCGTGTGATCGACAGATTCTACCTTCCCAGCTAGTATTCAGTTAACTACGAGCATTCATTGACCCTGTTATTGTACTGTCGTGTGGTCAACAGATTCTACCTTCCCAGCTAGTATTCAGTTAACTACGAGTGTTCATTGACCCTGTTATTGTACTGTCGTGTGGTCAACAGATTCTACCTTCCCAGCTAGTATTCAGTTAACTACAAGCATTCATTGACCCTGTTATTGTACTGTCGTGTGGTCAACAGATTCTACCTTCCCAGCTAGTAGTCATCTAACTACGAGCATTCATTGACCCTATTATTGTACTGTCGTGTGGTCAACAGATTCGATCTTCCAAGCTAGTAATCAGTTAACTACGAGCATTCATTGATCCTGTTATTTTACTGTCGTGTGGTCAACAGATTCTACCTTCCCAACTAGTATTCAGTGAACAACGAGCGTTCATTGACCCTGTTATTGTACTGTCGTGTGGTCAACAGATTCTACCTTCCCAGCTAGTATTCAGTGAACAACGAGCGTTCATTGACCCTGTTATTGTACTGTCATGTGGTCAACAAATTCTACCTTCCCAACTAGTATTCAGTGAACAACGAGCGTTCATTGACCCTGTTATTGTACTGTCGTGTGGTCAACATATTCTACCTTCCCAGCTAGTGGTCAGTTAGCTACGAGCATTCATTGACCCTGTTATTGTACTGTCGTGGGGTCTAACATATTCTACCTTCCTAGCTAGTATTCAGTTAACTACAAGCATTCATTGACCCTGTTATTGTACTGTCGTGTGGTCAACAGATTCTACCTTCCCAGCTAGTATTCAGTTAACTACGAGCATTCATTGACCCTGTTATTGTACTGTCGTGTGGTCAACAGATTCTACCTTCCCACCTAGTAGTCAGCTAACTACGAGCATTCATTGACCCTGTTATTGTACTGTCGTGTGGTCAACAGATTCTACCTTCCCAGCTAGTAGTCATCTAACTACGAGCATTCATTGACCCTGTTATTGTACTGTCGTGTGGTCAGCAGATTCGATCTTCCAAGCTAGTACTCAGTTAACTACGAGCATTCATTGATCCTGTTATTTTACTGTCGTGTGGTCAACAGATTCTACCTTCCCAACTAGTATTCAGTGAACAATGAGCGTTCATTGACCCTGTTATTGTACTGTCGTGTGGTCAACAGATTCTACCTTCCCAGCTAGTATTCAGTGAACAACGAGCATTCATTGACCCTGTTATTGTACTGTCATGTGGTCAACAGATTCTACCTTCCCAGCTAGTATTCAGTGAACAACGAGCGTTCATTGACCCTGTTATTGTACTGTCGTGTGGTCAACAGATTCTACCTTCCCAGCTAGTACTCAGTTAACTATGAGCATTCATTGACCCTGTTATTGTACTATCGTGTGGTCAACAGATTCCACCTTCTCAGCTAGTATTCAGTTAACTACAAGCATTCATTGACCCTGTTATTGTACTGTTGTGTTGTCAACATATTCTACCTTCCTAGCTAGTAATTAGTTAACTACGAGCATTTATTGACCCTGTTATTGTAGTGTCCATGTGACCAACAGATTCTACCTTCCCAGCTAGTACTCGGTTAACTACGAGCATTCATTGACCCTGTTATTGTACTGTCATGTGGTCGACAGATTCTACCTTCCCAGCTAGTACTCAGTTAACTACGAGCATTCATTGACCCTGTTATTGTACTGTCGTGTGGTCGACAGATTCTACCTTCCCAGCTAGTATTCAGTTAACTACGAGCGTTCATTGACCCTGTTATTGTACTGTCCATGTTGTTCAGTTGTATTTGTAATAATATCTGGTCTTTTTAAGTGGAAGCAAATCTGTGCATGTTTTTATGCCTCGCGACAAAGAGTCGGGGGGGCATATTAATTTACCCTCCATCAGTTCGTCCGTCCGGATATAGATACATGGTTTGTACTAGCTGCATAAAGCGAACATGGTTTGTCCGGCTAACTCCTCCTACAGTTTTAGAGCTACAGCTTTAATATTTTGCAGGATGTTTATACACATAATGGAGGTGTGGATGTCCACGGGATTTTGATTTTCATCAAATATTCTCAAAATGACAGGTAGTTGGACTTAGTCATTTTGTTCGTCCGTCCGGATATAGATACATGGTTTGTCCGGCTATCTTCTCCTACAGTTTTAGAGCTACATCTTTAATATTTTTTAGGATGTTTATACACATAATGGAGGTGTGCATGTCCACATGATTTTGATTGTCAGGCGGGGGCATCAGACACACTTCATTTTTTAAAAATCACTCCTAACTAAACAACTTTGTCCATATAGTGTAGCGGCTAACATAAAAAATTCACCCAAATATTTCACTTGTGGAGAAAAGCATGAAATTTGGCACACATATCTGTCAGATAATACTGTTTCTAAAATCATCATTGGCCATCGCGATTTCCGCCATTTTCAAGATGGCTACCGCTAAAACAAAATGGTGACATTTTCATACTGCCTGGCTTCAAGTACTGTCTATTTACTGTCATATTTATCAATGTTTGGGCGTTTTGTGGTATATTTTTATATAACTAAGCTTTGTACAAGATATTTTAATCATCCTGCTTAAAAAAAAAAGGCAAAATGACTTTCTTATAACGCATTTCAGGTCTGAAATATATCGATTTCTACTTGTGAATTAATAAAAGAGTAAATCGCAAACACTACCATGGCACAATGGTGCAATTTATTACCGTGCAACTCGGCATGGGGTTCAGTGTTAGCTTTGTTTTATTTTAAAACAAAGTCTCCCAAATACACCACGATCCGCCCTGTAGAAGGTCGTGATGTCGTACCCGAATTAACGGAGTGTGCCAACGCGGGAGAGCCGAGCCAAGAGGGACGGGGCTTTAGTCCCTCGGATGGTGTACAGATCGCACGGGAGTTGAATAACACTGGATGAACGATCGGACTGGGTGTAGGAATTCCATCATCGAACCCAGTTGTATCCCATAGAAAAAAGTGTGTAAGTTGTAGGTGGTAAAAGGATAATCCCTTGGCCTTTCAACTTAATATTTGAGATATCGTCTATAATATATTACAAATTCATTTCTTTATTCAATTGTTTTTGTCTATTTGTTTTTCATATTTTTGTTTTTGATTATTGGTTACTATGTCGAAAAGAATTCGGCTTTCTTTGTCTGCTCAGGAGAAGCAGAGCACAGATTGGTCGAAGTGTTTTATTTGTCAGGAAGACAAACATGAGGCACTCAAATCGCCTCCAATGAAAATTGATTTGGCAAAATCAGGATACAGAACCTTGTCAAAAAATATTCCTGAGTTTGCCAAGATCAACGAAATGCCAATCCCTCTCGATATACGTCGAATCGACGAAGGAGATGGAATAGAGGCTGCTTTGTTAAAAAATGAGGCAAAATATCATGAGTCATGCAGGCTGATGTTCAATAACACAAAACTTCAAAGAGCCCAAAAGAGACATCAGCATCCCGATACGAGCCTTTCCGATGTACCATTGTCATTCAAATTTACAAGAAAAAGTTTGACTGCACCAACAGAAGAGCGATCATTACATCTTGAAGAATGTTTCATCTACTTTCTTTTGACACATGTACGACCGGTCCAGCAGTACCAATAAAGTAAATGACGCGCGCCTTAACCTTTTTGCCCGTAAACAGCGTCCTTATAATGGCATTCCTCCCTCAAGAGCTGCTCTTGTTGAGCATATAAAAAAATCTGTCTTGCAAGCAGGACATACTTGGGGGCAGTCGCTATGTAAGTCGCAAACTTTACCATCACCTTCCAGGTGAGGTTGAGAAAAAGATAGCGGAGTTTGGGTCCCACACTGGACATCATTGGCGCCAATAGCAGCATCATGTCAAGAACTACTTAAATGTGGGTGTAGAATAAGTTGTTCTGGCAACTGCAAATGTTTCAGGTCAGGATTACCTTGTACTGCTCTATGCAGCTGTAATTGCTCTGAATATTAGGTCTTTCGCATCCTATGAAACCACTACAGCCTGTATTTTGGCGCATGCGCAGAACACATATATATGAAATGATACTTTAATCGTATGCTGGACCCCTTTTTGATTGATTACTTTAAAGGAAATTGAAATGTTGCAAAAAAAACTTTAAAATACCAGATAAACATTATGAAAATTGACACCATTTCGAAAATCGTGGCGGCCATTTTGAAAATGACCGAAACCTGAATGGCCAACGATATTTCCTATTCAGGTACTAGACAAGGAACCTTCATGCCAAATTTGGTGCTTTTCTTACCAAGTGAAATATTTTACCAACTATCCGCTCCACTAATATTATCAAGTGCGAGGGCATACTTCTTTTCTAGTTTTTTAATTGTTTGTTTATATCTATATTGTCTTTGAGATATAATGTTTATATTTGTAATCTGTCTTTCCATCATAACTTGTCAGTAGGGATTAATGTCATAAAATGTCTGTTGTAAGAAGTTTCAATAAGTCAGTTTCCAAAAGTTGTTCCCCCTTTCTGGAGGGGTATGCTATTTCTCATGTTCAATTATACCTTCTATTTTGAATAAATAATAGTAATTCTTACTGAACTTTGTCAAATTAAGGAATAGCATAGCAGATTGACCTTCTTAGATAAAGTTTAAAGACAATCAGTATGACATTATTTTTATTCGATATATATCTCATGTAAATATTTTAATGAAAAGAGTCAATGGTGTGAGATAATTTGAAAGCTAATATTAATATGACTTCTATTGTTTCATCCGCTTCAATTTTCTTTTGACAGCTGAAATAGATATTCCAAAGGAAGTGAAATACATCAAAGGGAATGATGGGATGTTTGGTTTTTATAGAGTGAATTATGAAGAGACAATGTGGAAATCAATTATTAAACAGCTCAATGATGATCATAATGTATGTTTTACCCATTTACCTCTTTTCTGCATTTACAGACATACAACTTAAGCATTTGATATTAAAATCAGTTGTACCCTTATAATTATTGAAAATGTTATAAAATAAAATAAAAAAAACTTTTTTCTGCTCATCCCAGAGGGAATGCTGGGGGTATAGACAGAGGAGTTAGTTTGTCCTCTGAAAGGTACAACCTGACCTAAAGGGCATATATATATACATGTATTTAAATCATTGTTTTGTTTTGTGAGAATGGATTTCTTAGAGCAAAGTCCATTTCAAGCAAAACATATCTAAGATAGAGAATATGTACAAATAGATATCATCATGTGTAAATATCATAGAGAATATGTACAAATAGATATCATCATGTGTAAATATCATAGAGAATATGTACAAATAAATATCATCATGTGTAAATATCATAGAGAATATGTACAAATAAATATCATCATGTGTAAATATCGTAGAGAATATGTACAAATAAATATCATCATGTGTAAATATCATAGAGAATATGTACAAATAAATATCATCATGTGTAAATATCATAGAGAATATGTACAAATAAATATCATCGTGTAAATATCATATAGAATATGTACAAATAAATATCATCGTGTAAATGTCATAGAGAATATGTACAAATAAATATCATCATGTGTAAATATCGTAGAGAATATGTACAAATAAATATCATCATGTGTAAATATCGTAGAGAATATGTACAAATCATATACAGTGGAACTTGTGCAATCTGACATCCTGTTACATCCAACTAAAATTTATGGTCCCAAAGTATTTCTGTTAACTAAAATCAAACCTGAGTTTTCCGACATCCTGTACAATCCAACATGGGCCGTGAAGTTAATCTCATTCATATATGTTTAAATTATTTCGACTTAAAGGTATTTTCACCAGGAGACTCACCAGGAGACATAGCAGGATTGATGGTCAGTGAGGTTGAGCTGTTTTTTATGCGCCCGTCTTTAAGACGGGACGTATTATGGTATACCAATGTCCGACTGTCTGTCCGTCTGTCCGTTTCACATGTCGCGCTCTAACTTGAGAACTCCTTGGCCAATCCACTTCAAATTTCACAGAGTTATTGAAATTGATGGTCTTACGGTCTGTATACTTTATGGTGAAATGTCGAATTTTCATTCCAGAGTTATGGGATTTTATTCATCAAATTGTACATGATTTTAAGGCAATGTTTCGTATGTCGCGCTGTAAATTGAGAACCCCTTTGCCAATTCACTTCAAACTTCGCATAGTTATTGGAATTGATAGTGTTATGGTCTGTATACTTTTTGGTGAAATTTCAGTTTTTCATTCCAGAGTTATGGGATTTTATTCATCAAATTGTAGGCGATTTTTCGTATGTTGCGCTGTAAATTGAGAACCCCTTGGCCAATTCACTTCAAACTTTGCACAGTTATTGGAATTGATAGTCTTACGGTCTGTATACTTTTTGGTGAAATTTAGATTTTTCATTCAAGAGTTATGAGAAAGAAAGCCTTTACAAATATTGTATGAATGTTGACGACGGGTGTATCATGCGCTCTTGGCACAGCTGTTTATTATATGTTTTAATTATTTCTACTTAAAGGTATTTTCACCGGGAGACAGGGCAGGACTAATTGATGATGTATTCTATTTAGCAAGGTTAGTTGTACATCAAAACAGATTAAAAATTATTCATAATATAAATATAGCTCATCTTTTATAGCACTCTATAATACATGTAGAAAGACATTTAAAAAAAATGAATGTAATGAGCCTGTAACTGACTGTGTTCATACTTAATGGTCAGATCCATATTTATTAGCACACGTTATGCATAACTAATTGATTACAGTGTTGTTATTGTGCATTTTGAGTTATTACCATCGATTCTTCATGAACATGTCTTGATCTTCACATTTTTTCAGAAAAATGAAATAAATTCACCATTGAATCTGTGATCATTTCTTTGTGCAATATTATCCAAATCTGATCAAAGTATTTGGAACAAGATTCATGCAAAATTAACACTATAATGCACATACTACATTTTTGTACATTGTTGGATTCTTAAAGTGCTAGCTCGCTGAAACAACAGTCTGCTGGTAGACATGTCGCACCACTCTGACACATTATTCTGATTCAAATAAACCAGTCTTTGCTCTTGCCCGTTAATGCTGCGTGATTAGCAGAGAATCAGCAAATACCAATTTGAAAGTCTTTGGTTTAACCTGACTGGGGCTCAAACCCACGATCTACTGTACTGTGACGGGCTCAAACCCACGATCTACTGTACTGTGACTGGGGCTCAAACCCACGATCTACTGTACTGTGACGGGCTCAAACCCACGATCTACTGTACTGTGACTGGGGCTCAAACCCACGATCTACTGTACTGTGACGGGCTCAAACCCACGATCTACTGTACTGTGACTGGGGCTCAAACCCACGATCTACTGTACTGTGACTGGGGCTCAAACCCACGATCTACTGTACTGTGACTGGGGCTCAAACCCACGATCTACTGTACTGTGACTGGGGCTCAAACCCACGATCTACTGTACTGTGACTGGGGCTCAAACCCACGATCTACTGTACTGTGACTGGGGCTCAAACCCACGATCTACTGTACTGTGACTGGGGCTCAAACCCACGATCTACTGTACTGTGACGGGCTCAAACCCACGATCTACTGTACTGTGACTGGGGCTCAAACCCACGATCTACTGTACTGTGACGGGCTCAAACCCACGATCTACTGTACTGTGACTGGGGCTCAAACCCACGATCTACTGTACTGTGACGGGCTCAAACCCACGATCTACTGTACTGTGACTGGGGCTCAAACCCATGATCTACTGTACTGTGACGGGCTCAAACCCACGATCTACTGTACTGTGACTGGGGCTCAAACCCACGATCTACTGTACTGTGACTGGGGCTCAAACCCACGATCTACTGTACTGTGATGGGCTCAAACCCACGATCTACTGTACTGTGACTGGGGCTCAAACCCACGATCTACTGTACTGTGACTGGGGCTCAAACCCACGATCTACTGTACTGTGACTGGGGCTCAAACCCACGATCTACTGTACTGTGACTGGGGCTCAAACCCACGATCTACTGTACTGTGACTGGGGCTCAAACCCACGATCTACTGTACTGTGACGGGCTCAAACCCACGATCTACTGTACTGTGACTGGGGCTCAAACCCACGATCTACTGTACTGTGACTGGGGCTCAAACCCACGATCTACTGTACTGTGATGGGCTCAAACCCACGATCTACTGCACTGTGACTGGGGCTCAAACCCACGATCTACTGTACTGTGACTGGGGCTCAAACCCACGATCTACTGTACTGTGATGGGCTCAAACCCACGATCTACTGTACTGTGACTGGGGCTCAAACCCACGATCTACTGTACTGTGACTGGGGCTCAAACCCATGATCTACTGTACTGTGATGGGCTCAAACCCACGATCTACTGTACTGTGACGGGCTCAAACCCACGATCTACTGTACTGTGACTGGGGCTCGAACCCACGATCTACTGTACTGTGACTGGGGCTCAAACCCACGATCTACTGTACTGTGACTGGGGCTCAAACCCACGATCTACTGTACTGTGACTGGGGCTCAAACCCACGATCTACTGTACTGTGACTGGGGCTCAAACCCACGATCTACTGTACTGTGACTGGGGCTCAAACCCACGATCTACTGTACTGTGACTGGGGCTCAAACCCACGATCTACTGTACTGTGACTGGGGCTCAAACCCACGATCTACTGTACTGTGACTGGGGCTCAAACCCACGATCTACTGTACTGTGACTGGGGCTCAAACCCACGATCTACTGTACTGTGACGGGGGCTCAAACCCACGATCTACTGTACTGTGACTGGGGCTCAAACCCACGATCTACTGTACTGTGACTGGGGCTCAAACCCACGATCTACTGTACTGTGACTGGGGCTCAAACCCACGATCTACTGTACTGTGACTGGGGCTCAAACCCACGATCTACTGTACTGTGACTGGGGCTCAAACCCACGATCTACTGTACTGTGACTGGGGCTCAAACCCACGATCTACTGTACTGTGACTGGGGCTCAAACCCACGATCTACTGTACTGTGACGGGCTCAAACCCACGATCTACTGTACTGTGACTGGGGCTCAAACCCACGATCTACTGTACTGTGATGGGCTCAAACCCACGATCTACTGCACTGTGACTGGGGCTCAAACCCACGATCTACTGTACTGTGACTGGGGCTCAAACCCACGATCTACTGTACTGTGATGGGCTCAAACCCATGATCTACTGTACTGTGACTGGGGCTCAAACCCACGATCTACTGTACTGTGATGGGCTCAAACCCACGATCTACTGCACTGTGACTGGGGCTCAAGCCCATGATCTACTGCACTGTGACGGGCTCAAACCCACGGTCTACTGTACTGTGATGGGCTCAAACCCACGATCTACTGTACTGTGACGGGCTCAAACCCACGATCTACTGCACTGTGACTGGGGCTCAAATCCACGATCTACTGCACTGTGACTGGGGCTCAAACCCACGATCTACTGCACTGTGACTGGGGCTCAAACCCACGATCTACTGCACTGAAGACAAACACACCACCAATGCTGTTCTAATTTGATGATATTTTAATAAGCTCACGAAGCAAGGCTATTTATGACTGAAGCATGGTAAAATTAAATCAATAAAGGAATAATGACGAATACCATTTACTTTGACTAAAACAGAAATCCTTATCATCCATACACTATGCCTATGAAAAAGTTTCAACACATCCGGGTTACCGCTTTTCGAGAACCCTTGAGAACTTACGAAAGAGACATGAAAGGTATTGAAGAGCATCCGGTCAAATCGTAGCTACTTGGCCATTCTTGCTATGCCTAGTGTAGCGGAAATTGCCGAGTAGTCACGATTGATACCGGTTTCGCGAGCATTTCAGGCGGTGCCTGTTTCATATTACACCTATAAAGTATTATTTTGCTATAAGAACAATGTTTTAAGACTTTTCACAGTAAACTGTTGTGTAACATTCAAACAATATAATGGTCAGTTTGCAAATGTTTTGAAGTAAAAAATTTTGGACTTTATTACAGGGCAGGACTTGTCTCTTATACAACATCATTAGATCTTACTAAGTATCTTGATAAAGAAGAGGATTATTCCCCTTGGTATGCAGCTGTTGGTGGTCTAGGTTTTATACAGAAAAGACTTCAGAATAGTCCTGCTTATGACGACTTTAAGGTATTCAATAAATAAAACACTCATATCTCTCTGATATGCATTTACACATGTGTCTCTCTTTAGAATTCAGTGTTAGATGAACTCGAGTATCAATTTTCGTGAATAAATGGATAGAGAGATGTTCATTGACTTTTTAATTAGTAGCTTTGACACTTAATTATAACTTCTTTTGTGGTTTGATGATAACCAAGGAAAACTATTAAAATTGATATTCAGTGGATGATAATTAAATTCACAGTATCTGAGTTTGAGATAAACAGATTCTACTGTAATTTGTCTTCACTTGATACATGTATTATTGTTTAACGTTGATGTCTTTAATTTTGACAGACCTACACATTGAACTTGATGAAACCTCTACAGAATAAATTAACATGGACTGAGAATGATGATGACAGTCCTCTACAGAAGTAAGTATATATATAAAGGTTTCTGGTTGACTGCTATCATTGTATTGAAAATTTATAGAAGTTCATACATATAGGTATCAAAGTTATTTGTAAACACAGCACATCACATAATGTTGTTTTAGTTAGTTAGAATTAGTTTTAAATTAGACTTTCTGGTAAACCTTGGACTTAAAATGAACTTACATGTGCTTTATTTTAAAAAAAATCTTCAACTTTTTTCTTTTTTTTTTAAAGTAAGAGAAAATTGTGATACATGTGTGTCCACTGGTTCTTCTGTCAGATGAACGAGTCTGAAGAAGTTGTACTTTTTCTGATTCATACTATATTTTGATTATTTTAATTTCAGCACCATTAAAGTATTCAGTGTCACTTGTTCTTTCTCATGAAGATAGTAAGAAATCTAACTTAAAAGTCTTATAGAGAAACTAAAAAGAAGATATTCATGTACATGAAACAATTTCCATTACTATATCATGAAATCTCTAAATAGGGTTATGTTCTAAATTATACTGCAGATTGTGAATCACAATTATACAATAATTAATCATTAAGATAAATTATGTTATTAAATATAATTTTTCAGGTATCTTCGTTCTATTATTTTTTTCATTAATTACAATTTTACAGGTATCTTCGTTCTAACATTTTATCTGAGGCTATATCTCTAGGAGATGAAAATGCTTCAACAAAAGGTAGACAACTCTATGATGACTGGATGAATAAAGATACCAGGTAAGAACTTTTCACAGATGACTATGTTGTATTATATATCTGAGGGGGAATTATTGTTTCCATCCTGTGCATCCCTCA
This sequence comes from Bathymodiolus septemdierum, assembly GCA_963383655.1. Taxonomy (NCBI): domain Eukaryota; kingdom Metazoa; phylum Mollusca; class Bivalvia; order Mytilida; family Modiolidae; genus Bathymodiolus; species Bathymodiolus septemdierum. The sequence goes on along the minus strand of OY726519.1, from coordinate 16,242,710 downwards.
GTCTGTCTGTCAATTACAAAAGTTTGCATATTGTTACGACAGTATGATCAACTATTTTTGAAAGAATTATTGCCCTTTTTCAGTTAGAATACTTCACTAAATACTTTGTACGCACAACTTCTACATTTTAAATGGGAATTCCTCAAAACTTTGCATTCTTGAAGATTCGCACATTGTTATCACAATTTCATCACCCATTTATGAAGGATTTATTGCCCTTTTTGTCTAGAAATATGTATTCACAACTTCTGCTACACTTTAAATTTGATTTACTAAAAAACTTTTCATGCTTGTCCAATGGAGTGTATCGGGGCATAATCAGTCATGCGTACCAGTAATATTAAAAACTTTTCCAAAACTTTCCATGCACTTCATATAATCAAATAAAAAATTTAAGTAGTAAACAAAAAATGCTAATCATCTTTTCATTTTGATCATTAGTTTAACATGTTCAATAATATCACTTTTCACTCTGAATTTTGATTGACTTATTTTAGTATCAGCCCTAATCTTAAAGAAGCTGTGTACTCTGATTGACTTATTTTAGTATCAGCCCTAATCTTAAAGAAGCTGTGTACTCTGATTGACTTATTTTAGTATCAGTTCTAATCTGAAAGAAGCTGTGTACTCTGATTGACTTATTTTAGTATCAGTCCTAATCTTAAAGAAGCTGTGTATTCTGATTGACTTATTTTAGTATCAGTCCTAATCTTAAAGAAGTGTGTATTCTGATTGACTTATTTTAGTATCAGCCCTAATCTTAAAGAAGCTGTGTATTCTGATTGACTTATTTTAGTATCAGCCCTAATCTTAAGGAAGCTGTGTACTATGCGGGAATCAAGTATGGACAATCAGAGGAATGGAAGTTTATGTTACAAAGATACAATTCATCTATTACACCTTCAAATAAAGATAGATATCTACGAAATTTGGGAGCGACGAAGGATGCTATCCTTCTTAACAGGTCTGTATAATTAATTGGAGAGATAGGGTACCAGTCATTTAAAACACTGGAGAGATAGGGTACCAGTCATTTAAAAATATATATATATCTTACATATGAATTATATAATTTGGAGACACAAAATAAAGTCGTGATATTTGAATATTAGTTTTGTTTGTGGCTCAATTAGTACATGAAATTTGACTCCTCAGCTGTTAGGTAATGCTAATGTATAAAGAGTTGATATCTTACTAAACATATGCTTTGGAAGGCTGAAATGATGACTAGTAGTTATAAACTACTGATGTTTTAGTTCTATGTTAAATACCACATCTCATTGGACAAGAATTTAGATGTTATACATGATATCACTATGGAAACTGTTTACTCCAACAATTAACAAATTACAAAATAAACATTGGTTTTATTACTACAAACTTTGTACTAGATAAAAATGGAAACAGGAGAACTTAAAGAGTTTGTCAAATCTTAAATCAGTGTTGATATTATTGCATCTTAACTTTTAATGTCACAATTGTCATCCAATAAACAAAAAATAAATTGATGATATACATGTATGTATTTAAATATCCCATGTAAAAATTATGTATTCCTCCTGTTGATTGTTGATTTATTATTAAAAGTGTTAGAAATTACTCTTGATGCCAGGTAACAGCACTAATTATATTTTTGTCTGTGGTAATGTGTTGTTAAAAATCATCAATAAATATAGAAAAAAAACCAGGTTAAGTAGTTACCCTTTTCAATGATATATGCAAATATGGCATTTGATGTACTATAAGTGTTTTATTCTATGTGGCTAGTGTATACAGTTCCAGAAGATCTAGGTGATCTTAGATAAATACTTCTATGTATACTGGCAGCTAATTATTTCAGAAGATCTAGGTGATCTTAGATAAATACTTCTATGTATACTGGCAGCTTATTATGCCAGAAGATCTAGGTGATCTTAGATAAATACTTCTATGTATACTGTCAGCTTATTATTCCAGAAGATCTAGGTGATCTTAGATAAATACTTCTATGTAATACTGTCAGCTTATTATTCCATAAGATCTAGGTGATCTTAGATAAATACTTCTATGTATACTGTCAGCTTATTATTTCAGAAGATCTAGGTGATCTTAGATAAATACTTTTATATATACTGTCAGCTTATTATTCCAGAAGATCTAGGTGATCTTAGATAAATACTTCTATGTATACTGTCAGCTTATTATTTCAGAAGATCTAGGTGATCTTAGATAAATACTTCTATGTATACTGTCAGCTTATTATTTCAGAAGATCTAGGTGATCTTAGATAAATACTTCTATGTATACTGTCAGCTTATTATTTCAGAAGATCTAGGTGATCTTAGATAAATACTTCAATGTATACTGTCAGCTTATTATTCCAGAAGATCTAGGTGATCTTAGATAAATACTTCTATGTATACTGTCAGCTTATTATTTCAGAAGATCTAGGTGATCTTAGATAAATACTTCTATGTATACTGTCAGCTTATTATTCCAGAAGATCTAGGTGATCTTAGATAAATACTTCTATGTATACTGTCAGCTTATTATTTCAGAAGATCTTGGTGATCTTAGATAAATACTTCTATGTATACTGTCAGCTTATTATTTCAGAAGATCTTGGTGATCTTAGATAAATACTTCTATGTATACTGGCACCTTATTATTTCAGAAGATCTAGGTGATCTTAGATAAATACTTCTATGTATACTGTCAGCTTATTATTCCAGAAGATCTAGGTGATCTTAGATAAATACTTCTATGTATACTGTCAGCTTATTATTTCAGAAGATCTAGGTGATCTTAGATAAATACTTCTATGTATACTGTCAGCTTATTATTCCAGAAGATCTAGGTGATCTTAGATAAATACTTCTATGTATACTGTCAGCTTATTATTTCAGAAGATCTAGGTGATCTTAGATAAATACTTCTATGTATACTGCAGCTTATTATTTCAGAAGATCTAGGTGATCTTAGATAAATACTTCTATGTATACTGTCAGCTTATTATTCCAGAAGATCTAGGTGATCTTAGATAAATACTTCTATGTATACTGTCAGCTTATTATTTCAGAAGATCTAGGTGATCTTAGATAAATACTTCTATGTATACTGTCAGCTTATTATTTCAGAAGATCTAGGTGATCTTAGATAAATACTTCTATGTATACTGTCAGCTTATTATTCCAGAAGATCTTGGTGATCTTAGATAAATACTTCTATGTATACTGTCAGCTTATTATTTCAGAAGATCTTGGTGATCTTAGATAAATACTTCTATGTATACTGTCAGCTTATTATTTCAGAAGATCTAGGTGATCTTAGATAAATACTTCTATGTATACTGTCAGTTTATTATTTCAGAAGATCTAGGTGATCTTAGATAAATACTTCTATGTATACTGTCAGCTTATTATTCCAGAAGATCTAGGTGATCTTAGATAAATACTTCTATCTATACTGTCAGCTTATTATTCCAGAAGATCTAGATGATCTTAGATAAATACTTCTATGTATACTGTCAGCTTATTATTCCAGAAGATCTAGATGATCTTAGATAAATACTTCTATGTATACTGTCCGCTTATTATTCCAGAAGATCTAGGTGATCTTAGATAAATACTTTTATGTATACTGTCCGCTTATTATTCCAGAAGATCTAGGTGATCTTAGATAAATACTTCTATGTATACTGTCAGCTTATTATTTCAGAAGATCTAGGTGATCTTAGATAAATACTTCTATGTATACTGTCAGCTTATTATTTCAGAAGATCTAGGTGATCTTAGATAAATACTTCTATGTATACTGTCAGCTTATTATTTCAGAAGATCTAGGTGATCTTAGATAAATACTTCTATGTATACTGTCAGCTTATTATTCCAGAAGATCTAGGTGATCTTAGATAAATACTTCTATGTATACTGTCAGCTTATTATTTCAGAAGATCTAGGTGATCTTAGATAAATACTTCTATGTATACTGTCAGCTTATTATTCCAGAAGATCTAGGTGATCTTAGATAAATACTTCTATGTATACTGTCAGCTTATTATTCCAGAAGATCTAGGTGATCTTGGATAAATACTTCTATGTATACTGTCAGCTTATTATTTCAGAAGATCTAGGTGATCTTAGATAAATACTTCTATGTATACTGTCAGCTTATTATTTCAGAAGATCTAGGTGATCTTAGATAAATACTTCTATGTATACTGTCAGCTTATTATTCCAGAAGATCTTGGTGATCTTAGATAAATACTTCTATGTATACTGTCAGCTTATTATTTCAGAAGATCTTGGTGATCTTAGATAAATACTTCTATGTATACTGTCAGCTTATTATTTCAGAAGATCTAGGTGATCTTAGATAAATACTTCTATGTATACTGTCAGTTTATTATTTCAGAAGATCTAGGTGATCTTAGATAAATACTTCTATGTATACTGTCAGTTTATTATTCCAGAAGATCTAGGTGATCTTAGATAAATACTTCTATGTATACTGTCAGCTTATTATTTCAGAAGATCTAGGTGATCTTAGATAAATACTTCTATGTATACTGTCAGCTTATTATTTCAGAAGATCTTGGTGATCTTAAATAAATACTTCTATGTATACTGTCAGCTTATTATTCCAGAAGATCTTGGTGATCTTAGATAAATACTTCTATGTATACTGTCAGCTTATTATTTCAGAAGATCTTGGTGATCTTAGATAAATACTTCTATGTATACTGTCAGCTTATTATTTCACCTTTCCTAATTTTTGTTTGATTTAATCTGTAAAAAAAAATTACATGAAATTATTTTTTTTGGGGTCCAAACGTTTTGCCTAAAAGTTCTTAATTGTAACAAAGAACTCTAGATATAGATAGATTTTGTCCTCATGATTTCATCTGATATATAAATGTTTTGAAAAGAGAGTTTAAATAGTGATAGTCAACTATTCCACCAATATTAACAAAACAAACGATAACCTCTCACCGCAACTCACTGAAAGCCAAAAAAGGGGAACAACAACATATGACATTGGAAATCTAGGTTCTGGCTTGGGACAAGCACAAAAATGTGGTGGAGTTAAGCCTGTTAATGGGATCCAACACTCTTGATAACTGGATCTCTAATGGCCTGTTAATGGGATCCAACACTCTTGATAACTGGATCTCTAATGGCCTGTTAATGAGACCCAACACTCTTGATAACTGGATCTCTAATGGCCTGTTAATGGGATCCAACACTCTTGATAACTGGATCTCTAATAGCCTGTTAATGGGATCCAACACTCTTGATAACTGGATCTCTAATGGCCTGTTAATGGGATCCAACACTCTTGATAATGGGATCCAACACTTTTGATAACTGGATCTCGAATGGCCTGTTAATGGGATCCAACACTCTTGATAACTGGGTCTCTAATGGCCTGTTAATGGGATCCAACACTCTTGATAACTGGATCTCCAATGGCCTGTTAATGGGATTCAACAGTTTTGATAACTGGATCTCCACTGGCCTGTTAATGGGATCCAACACTCTTGATAACTGGATCTCTAATGACCTGTTAATGGGATCTAACACTCTTGATAACTGGATCTCTAATGGCCTGTTAATGGGATCCAACACTCTTGATAACTGGATCTCTAATGACCTGTTAATGGGATCTAACACTCTTGATAACTGGATCTCTAATGGCCTGTTAATGGGATCCAACACTCTTGATAACTGGATCTCTAATGGCCTGTTAATGAGACCCAACACTCTTGATAACTGGATCTATAATGGTCTGTTAATGGGATCCAACACTCTTGATAACTGGATCTCTAATGGCCTGTTAATGGGATCCAGCACTCTTGATAACTGGATCGATAATGACCTGTTAATGGGATCCAACACTCTTGATAACTGGATCGATAATGGCCTGTTAATGGGATCCAACACTCTTGATAACTGGATCTCCAATGGCCTGTTAATGGGATCCAACACTTTTGATAACTGGATCTCCATTGGCCTGTTAATGGGATCCAACACTCTTGACAACTGGATCTCCAATGGCCTGTTAATGGGATCCAATACTCTTGATAACTGAATCTCTAATGGCATAACAGATATAAGAAACATTAAAAACCTGCACAGTATTATTTTTATTTTCAGATTGTTATACATGACCTTAAATGATGATATGATAAAACATCAAAATATGTATGATGTTGTTAAAAGTGTTTCTGGGAACCCTTCAGGCCAACTGTTGGCATGGAGATTCATACAACAGAACTGGGATAAACTTTTACAATGGTTAGTAAATTAATTGTTTTATTACGAAAAGAGAGTTTAAACAGTGATGGTCATCAATTCCACCAATATCAACAAGTGTTTACTCAAAGATCACCATTAAATCAGTTGTTCAAGATTAATTAAATATCTTCATACCTGCAAACCTTGACTACCATCTGTGAGTGGATGTTTTGGTTACAATATTGACGTAATTGCAAACTTCATCACTAATTTTTGTCTAATCATTTTTATTTGTCTCACTTGCTACGGTAAAGTACGGTATAGTGGAGTCTGATTTTTGAATTAGTCTTAGTAGATAGTAAATCAAGAACATCATGTTATGTTGTACATGTAAAATGTATGGCATAATGATTGTTGATGATCCTGCATCTTTGTAGAATTTGTGATTTGAAATCAGGATATGTTTTCTGTTAGGACTATTTAATAACCACAGAATATTGTAGATTAGAGATGTTTCTTTCTTTCATTTGACTTTTGCTGTCCAGCAATTATAAACTTTTCATGTCCAGAATGTTTCCAGGGTTGGTCTGTTACCAAAATACAACAATAGGTCAAGAAAAAAAATTTGTGTTTTTTTTATATTAATTTGTCTACTAAATACATACATGTTTTATATTATATTTTTAGGTTTGGTGATGTATCATTCACTTTACCAGCATTTATAAAAAGAACAACAGAATCGTTTTCTACAGAATTTGACTACAAAGAGGTTTGTTAATATTATAGTCTTATAATTATCTAGGACATGTGAACTTTTACAATCACTTTTCATTCATTATGTCAATAGTTTTTCACAAAATATATAAATTGATACATCTTGTTCAATTTATACCAGATTTGGATGGCCTGCTTTCAAAATTATGGCAGTCCTGTACTCTATCGAAGATGGCCATTATTATTTAAAGTAGAAATTGTTTCAAATGTACATAGCTTCTAAATTATAAACTTAAATTGGCTAAAATTCAAAATTTTAATGTTTGAATGTACAGTCAAGGATTTTATATGAAATGTGCATTATTTTTATTATTTTTAATGTGATTGCTGATCAAGTCAGATTTGTCAATAAAAATCATTCTTCAAAATCAATGAACCAAATTGCCATTATCTAGCTTTTACATGCATCCTTGTAGAACAAAACTTTTAATTTAAAAAAACAATTTTTTTTTTTTATAGGTAGACGAGTTTTTCCAGTCCGTTGATACTGGACCAGCCAGAAGAGCGGTATCTACAGCTCTGGAAAATATCAGGACAAATATTAACTGGTTAAACTCTCATGAGGAAGAAGTGAAACAGTGGCTACAGAAAAATGTCTGAAGATTTCACATCTTACAAATTAACAGTGAATCATTTTTGCATTTTTAATCTAATTTTTTAACACTGTAAAATATATTTTTATCTAAAAAAGGAAATTAATTTATAAACTGAATGTAACTTAAGATTGTATTTAGATACTAACAATGTATAATTTGTTTTAAAATTGTGTTAAATATCAACGCTTTCTAAATTTGTTAAAGGGATTAGTTAACATCATTTACTACACAAGAAAAAAAGGTTTTTACTCCTTAATACAGATTTAATGCCAAATTCAGGCAAGATAATTTTGATATGAACTTTATTTACATGTATCAGCTATAATAATTAATTTTATAATACAGTCAAGGAAAATTACAATATAATGCAAAATTTGTAAAATATATTTACATGTCCAAGTTGGTACATGTATTGTGATACGCAAGTATCTGCTGTTTTTGTTTTCATGCAGCAGTCATCATATTTGTCACATTTGACCTTGCCACCTTAATCATTAATATAATTTTATTTTAATTTTTTTTTAAAGAAATTTGATTTTGATTATAACTGTATTGCCATTAAGACTTCTTATGATTTTGTGATATATATAAATATACAGAAAACAGTATAAAAACTATTTTGTAGTGCCATATTTTAAATTCTTACACAAGTATTTGTAGAAAAACACTAACCTTCATGAACTCATTGACAAACTCTAATCATAGGTTGTATCAAATGATGGACACTGGAGTGTTTCATTGAAATGGGGGAAAGGTATCTCATTTTATGTACAATACATTAGCTAAAAATTCATTGCAAGTTTACATGTGTACAGTTAGAAACTGTTATAGTGCTTAAACATGTTAAAATCCATATTTTTTACTGACATCTGGGGGTAGAATTTTAAATACATGTGTTTAATTAACATTGATACAGAAGAAGTTTGTTTACAGTAATTTAGACCATGAACTATGTATCTATTGTATAGATAGGTAAAATCTGTGATATTTTTGTTCTTCAGTACATTATTTTTCCCTATGTATATTTATTTATTGTATTAGAGGATGCTTAGCTTTTGTATTGTTTGAAGTTATTGTTCAACATTTCTGAATTTATTCCAATTTTGAATGAAATATTTTTAAAACTAAATACACAGTAATTATGTTGTCCTTGTGACTACAGTTTGATACATTGTTAACTGATGTTCATTTTTTATCATTTCTTTAACATGACTTGCTCTTCCCTACATGAAAGTCATGTTTAAGATGAAATATAAATAAATATCTGTCTTTCATGTATCAGATATTGTCAAATATCAACCACTCAACAGAAAATGATCCACTCATTTGCTCAGTGAAACTGTACATTCCGTCTTGATGATTTATAGAAAAAAGGCAGTTGTGAAGGTCGAGACAGACATTATCACTAGTATCACAGGAAGTCTGACAGGACGAGTTGTGATACTAATGATAATTTATGTCAAGACATTCTAAACTGACGAGTTGTTTTTATCTGTAACGTCATAATGTATTTGACGTCACACTGACCGATATTTTTTGGACATTGTCCATATCTGTTGGCGAGATCAAAGGAAAAATGACTAGAATAGATTACGATATATATTTATTAAGTCTGATAAGATGTAAATGTAGTGTACAACAGCTCATATTTAATATTTATAAGGGACAACATTATTTGATATTGATATAGTTTAAACCATGTACTGGTAATGTTGTATAGTGTAGTATTGTCTCTTCATATTCTTTCAAGAACATGAACAAATATTTAAGCAAAACTCTGAATTTAATGGTAAATAGTTTTTACTTTTTTAATCAATTTCAATTATTTTGATTGAAATTAAAAAAACAAAACTCTATGAAATCCTCTCTACACTACCTCTTCCTATAAATAGGATTTTCTTGATTATTTTTTTTTTTTTTTATAACAAATGAAATCTTTTCAGAAAAAAAAATAGCTCAGTATGTAATGAATGAGTGGTCTGTTACATTTTATATTTTGAAAACCAGATGAGATTACAGGCTCAAAAATGGCTCATATTTATTATTATGTTTGTAGCTTTATAGATTTTTTCTGTTAATATTTACCAATAAATTTTATTTTCCATGATTTATCTTCCTTAGATAGAAACCAGAGGGTGTTGCAATCTTTAACAGTAAAATCCTGTCACATCTTGCTCATTGTTTTGTTATTCTGTCAGGGAATTATAATTCCCTCATTCCGTTATGTAGGTTAGAATGTTCTCTTTCTTTCTTTCTTTTTTCATAATGCTTTAAAAAGTATTTTCAATAATGTAGGTTGATGAATAATTTATTTATCCTTTAAAACCTGTAGTCAAATGAATGGTTCAGTAATTTGTCATTAAAAAATCACAACGAGTAAAACTTGTGGTTATATTCTTGTAAATTCTTGTCATCTTATTGATGAATGTAATGTTTCCAAAGTAACATAAAAATTACAAAAATGAACTTTATTATCCTTTTAATGTATTGACAAATTTATGCATTCAAAAATATGACAATTAAAAAATTGTATTACACAATTTCTGGTAACCCTTGTTAAATTTAAAATAATACAGCATTCTAAATATTTATTAAAAATGTTAATATATTTAAATACATGATATTGTTATGAATTAAATTAGTTTTTTGTTTTTTTTTATTATTTGACCTTCTTTTTTATTTTAAAAATACACACAATATAACAAGGCAAAATGACTATTTTCGTACATATCATTTATAAAATTATTTTGTATTTGTATCTTGATCATGTAACATTAACTGGTTTAAACCATATTTAAGCGGATTATATTTGTGTGCCATATTTTATTCATTATTTTTTGCTGTTATATATACCAAGAATCTCTATTGAGATGATATTAATTAATTAAAAAATATTTGTCATGTTGCCTTGTTCACACATTGAGCATAATATTTATGATAATTTTGAACTAGTGTTATTTTTATCATATAAATTAGTATTTTTATCTTTTAATTTTATTTAAGAATGGTGTTTTGGGAAATTTTAAGAATTTAATTTTCAAAATGACAGACTGGTTACTTTAATTTCCTAATAAGATTTTTATATAATTTATTAAGGCAAATTTACAATTATTAATGCTCATGGTGAAAGTCTGTGTCACTTTAAGACAACAAACTTGCAGTCAGTCAGTGTTTGACACAGAATGGGACCATATCATTAAAACATTCTTATGAATAAGAATCTGAATCATGTCAATGTTTAACAATATTTTTATGTTATGTTGTAGATTATTGAATTAAATATTATATTGTTTGCCTTGGCTTGTCTTTAGGGGGCAAAGCAGATGGGAATTAGTTATACATGTATAATGGAGGAAACCAGAGCACAAGGAGAAAATTGCTGACTAACCCAGTCACTGACATCATCTCATCAATTTGTAACTTGTTCTCACCATGATATAGCTGACAATTTGCTGACATCATCTCATCAATTTGTAACTTGTTCTCACCATGGCTGACAAATTGTTCACTTGGCATTAAACAACAATCACTCTTTCATTCAAAACAACATACCAGTTGCAAGTAACTGGAGTCTTGCATTTTCTGACCTTAAACTAATTAATTTTTCTGTTCAAATCTGTCAAAATCAGATTCTATACATTTCTCCTATGATATTACATTGAATGACACCAGATCAATCAGCCAATCTAAATTGCAGTCCATGTTACAATATTTCATGTACAAATATCCTTAAGAGAGCCCTAGGATCCAAATATCTGGTTTAACTCTGTTACATTTGTTTGCCAGAAACTTGCTCTGTCAGCCTCTTTCATTATTTAGATTTGCCTATGACAACTTCTTTTTAATTTGTGATCCTGGAGTCTTTATTTTCTATCATTGTTATTTGGTGTTTGGACACTTGAGGTTTGATAGAGGATTTGGTTGTGGATGGTGATATTGTTGACCATTACTGTTTTATATTCTACCTGAAGTCTTCATACAGGTAATGCTACTTCATGGTATATTTGTATTGGAATTTTGCTAAATACTGTATTTTTAATTATAAATTCTATCCAATGAAAAGCTACCATACTCCATGGTGGCCATTATGAATGATCAGGAAAAAAAAGTGTACATTGTACAGGTAATATTACTTTCTATTTCACAAACTTAATATTAAAAGGTAGGATACATTTACAGGTGTAGTCTGGCAGGTGAATGCCACATGCTTAGTTGGATTCTAACAGTGCTAGCTCACTGAAACAACAGTCAGCAGGTAGACAATGTGGCTCCACTTAGATACATTATTCTGATTCCGAGCCAACTAGCTCTTACTCCTTGCTGTTGCATGCTCAGTGGAGAAGCAGCAAATACTAATTTGATAGTCTTTGATTTGACCAGACTTGGGCTCGAACCCACAATCTACCGTACTCGAGGCGTATTGTTTTTGAAATGTAACATCAAATATTTAAATTTATTTGTAGAATGTAAATAAATTATATCCAGTATATTGAAGGAAATTGTTTTTTTAAATTTAAAATTAATCAGCTATTTTGGTTCTTCCTCATTCTTCTTGTCTTGTGTTTCTTCCATTAAGATGTCAACTTCTTCCAGTGGTATCTGTAGTCGTATTTCTTTCTCTGTCATTATATCAACAATCTCCTCTACTTTATCACCAGAAAACAAGCACACAGCATCAAAATATATAGCCTGTAGTAAAAATAAATAAACAAATATAGAGCCTGTATTAAAAATAGAAAACAATATAGAGCCTGTAGTAAAAATAAACAAAGTATGAAAAATAGTAAACAACTAGGAAGAACTGTCTAAGATACCTAAAACTTATGTCTCCCCTAAATGAGGCCATCTGTACAACAACCCCTAAATGAGGCCATCTGTACAACAACCTATCTCAAGACAAAAATGTTATGGCTTGGGCAAGAAAATACTATTCAAAAAACAATTATTTGACCTTGAGGTCAAAGGTCAAGGTCCCACAAAGGTCATAATGGTACGTGACACTGCCTTATGGTCATGTACCCACATACCAAATATCATTGACATCTCGAAAAGACAAAAATGTTATGGCCCAGACAAGAAAATACTATTTAAAAAAACAATTATTTGACCTTGAGGTCAAAGGTCAAGGTCCCACAAAGGTCATTATGGTATGTGACACCGCCTTATGGTCATGCACCCACATACCAAATAAATACTATTTAAAAAACAATTATTTGACCTTGAGGTCAAGGTCCCACGAAGGTCATTACGGTACGTGACACACCACCTTATGGTCATGCACCCACATACCAAATATCATTGACCTATCTCGAACGACAAAAATGTTATGGCCCGGACAAGAAAATACCATTTAAAAAACAATTATTTGATGTTGAGGTCAAAGGTCATTACAGTATGCGACACACCGCCTTATGGTTATGCACCCACATACCAAATAAATACTATTTAAAAAACAATTATTTGACCTCGAGGTCAAAGTCCCACGAAGGTCATTACGGTACGCGACACCGCCTTATGGTCATGCACCCACATACCAAATATCATTGACCTATCTCGAAAGAAAAAAATGTTATGGCCCAGACAAGAAAATACTATTTAAAAAACAATTATTTGATCTTGAGGTCAAAGGTCAAGGTCCCACGAAGGTCATTATGGTATGCAACACACCGCCTTATGGTCATGCACCCACATACCAAATATAATTGACCGATCTGGAAAGACAAAAAAGTTATGGTCCGGACAAGCTTCGCTGAGAAGCGGAAGCGGAAGAAAAAATCAGACTAAAACAATATGTCTCCCTTCATTCGAAGGGGAGACATAAATACAGAGCCTGTATGAAAAATATAATACATTATATAAATGATCTTGACTTTCTTTCTGTATATATTGTGTTGCACTGTATTTCAAGTGTGCATGAGTCATAATTTTGTTTATATCAAAAAAAGAAAAAGCATAATAGTAAACAAATCAAATTCCATTTTTACCATTTAAATCCTTTTCTGTCTTGTTTACTATCATTACAATCTAGAAATCTATTAAAGTTATGAATTGGAGATAAGTGGAAAACAGGATCATTGCTAGCTTTCTTATTAACAAATAATTACAACTGAACAGCTATAACAGGAGCATTGCTAGCTTTCTTATTAACAAATAATTACAACTGAACAGCTATAACAGGAGCATTGCTAGCTTTCTTATTAACAAATAATTACAACTGAACAGCTATAACAGGATCATTGCTAGCTTTCTTATTAACAAATAATTACAACTGAACAGCTATAACAGGAGCATTGCTAGCTTTCTTATTAACAAATAATTACAACTGAACAGCTATAACAGGATCATTGCTAGCTTTCTTATTAACAAATAATTACAACTGAACAGCTATAACAGGAGCATTGCTAGCTTTCTTATTAACAAATAATTACAACTGAACAGCTATAACAGGAGCATTGCTAGCTTTCTTATTAATAAATAATTACAACTGAACAGCTATAACAGGAGCATTGCTAGCTTTCTTATTAACAAATAATTACAACTGAACAGCTGTAACCACAAGGATGAATTTGTAGTCGTAAAGACCACAGGAATGATTTTGTAATTGTCAAACCCACACGACAGATTTTATGGCCGTAAAAACTACAAGGATAATTTTGTTATCGTAATGTCCACGTTTTTTTAAAGACAGCAAAATTACCATTGTATAGATTTCTTAACAATACAAAACTGATATATAAAAAAAGAACTAGCTGGTCTAGAATTTTCAAATACAAATGTATACTATCACTACACATGTGGATTGTAATACAAAGGAGTTTCACTATGACATGGTTATGGCACAATCCGTCTTAAGTGATAATTTGAGTATCATTACCGTTATTTACTTGATATACAGACTAAAATAATTGATTTTAGCACACCTGTATCATCATTTCTTTACATGTCAGCAGTGGGATCTTCATCTGCATTCCTTAGCTTTTCAAATGTTAACCTTTATCTGTGAAATCACTGGATCCAAATTTGTCAAAAATGTTATTTGGGAGGTCCTCAGCATTTTTATATGATTTTCGCTTTATTAAAAAATTCAACATGTCTTCTATGTCAATTATGCTTTCTGATAGGATGAAATTTCAATTTTTTTTCTCAGCAACCATGTGTGATGGAAATGTTACATGGTAGGAATGTGCCTTATATGACCCCTTAAAAAGTTTCTGTTTTCTTTATTTTTGGAGATCGGAAATCAAAGCCCCACAGGATACCATGGGGAAAATATTATAAAAATCATTCTCTGGATCCACTGAGCCATTTGAAAGCAAACCTTGTTGTAATGTTTATTGGATGACCCGTTACAAAATATTTATTTTTTGTGTCAATTGCAAAAAAGACCAAATGGGAAAATAAAAAATTCTCAGAACTAGAAACTTGATTGAACTCGTCTATGAATAACAAGGTGAGTAATATATGATCAGGTGAGTCATTAGTTTATTGATGTAATGTTTTTATGAAAACATATTAAAAAAAACAACACTACATATGATAAGTACCTTTGACCAAGGACATGCCTGAAGAGCTCTGTAGAAAATACCCTTAGCTCTTGACAGATTGTTAAACTGCACCTGAAAAACAAAATAATATTTGTTTAATGCCACTTTAAGTAAGAGTTCTTCTATAAGATTGTTAAGACATTTTTAAGTACTAAAGCCAGATCTGTGTGTAAAGAAGCACATAATTTAAGAATGTGGATAAACATGTACTAATGTACTTGTATCTTTCATAAAATATAAAATATGTATTTCTTGTTTCTCTGCTGAGCCTGTAGTACCAGTAAGGAGTAATAGTATAGATGGATCATAATCAAGATAATATATATGTCAGAGTGCAGTCATAAACCTGCTGATTAAGTTGGCACAAAAAATACAGACCAGCTTGTTTGTCTAGCACAAAAAAGGTACCATCATCTCATTAAAAATAACTTGTTTTCACCATGATACAGCAAACAACATTCTCACTAGGCATTAAACTCTTCAATGTTGACACAACCAAGGTTATAATCTGTCTTATAAGTTGACCTTGTCATGTATTAGTGTCACTTCTGTATATTATTATAGTTCTTTTGAATTGAAGTAAACAATTTGCAAGGTTACTCATTTTCTGATACATAGACTTCATGTAGCCCGTAGTTCATTATGTCACACATCATGTTTACGTCTGACATTCTGACATACAATATAATAAATATACTGGTCGACCTCATACCTCTGAATGTAGATACAACCTCCAAACCAATGGACACTGACTAACTGTTGAATTACTTAATGCTCTCTCTAAGTAGGAACGGATACGATTTATCATACCTCCTCTAGATGTCACTGTTGCTGTGCCTGAAAAAGTTATTTCTATCAATAAGAATTGAATAAAAATATCAAGACGACCACAGACTTATCACAAGTAACGGACAAACGTTATCACAACTCTTCAGCTTTGGAAATTGAACTCACAACCTTAGTGTTGATTGACGATTTAATATGCTGACGTGAATCCCTGTACAATCTTGGCAATGAATTTCTCATCTATCTTTTGAAATAGCCAGTGCAAATTACAATAAAAACTGTCTAAAATTAGGCTTGCTGTATTAAACAGAAACATAAGTAATTGTGCCTCTATATATAATAACAGCTAAACTAACCTTGATGTAACTGTTTGTCTATATTGTGCCTCTATATATAATTACAGTACTACTAACCTTGATGTAACTGTTTGTCTATATTGTGCCTCTATATATAATAACAGCTAAACTAACCTTGATGTAACTGTTTGTCTATATTGTGCCTCTATATATAATTACAGTACTACTAACCTTGATGTAACTGTTTGTCTATATTGTGCCTCTATATATAATAACAGCTAAACTAACCTTGATGTAACTGTTTGTCTATATTGTGCCTCTATATATAATAACAGCTAAACTAACCTTGATGTAACTGTTTGTCTATATTGTGCCTCTATATATAATAACAGTTATACTAACCTTGATGTAACTGTTTGTCTATATTGTGCCTCTATATATAATAACAGCTAAACTAACCTTGATGTAACTGTTTGTCTATATTGTGCCTCTATATATAATAACAGTTATACTAACCTTGATGTAACTGTTTGTCTATATTGTGCCTCTATATATAATAACAGCTAAACTAACCTTGATGTAACTGTTTGTCTATATTGTGCCTCTATATATAATAACAGCTAAACTAACCTTGATGTAACTGTTTGTCTATATTGTGCCTCTATATATAATAACAGCTAAACTAACCTTGATGTAACTGTTTGTCTATATTGTGCCTCTATATATAATTACAGTTATACTAACCTTGATGTAACTGTTTGTCTATATTGTGCCTCTATATATAATTACAGTACTACTAACCTTGATGTAACTGTTTGTCTATATTGTGCCTCTATATATAATAACAGCTAAACTAACCTTGATGTAACTGTTTGTCTATATTGTGCCTCTATATATAATAACAGCTAAACTAACCTTGATGTAACTGTTTGTCTATATTGTGCCTCTATATATAATAACAGTTAAACTAACCTTGATGTAACTGTTTGTCTATATTGTGCCTCTATATATAATAACAGCTAAACTAACCTTGATGTAACTGTTTGTCTATATTGTGTCTCTATATATAATTACAGTACTACTAACCTTGATGTAACTGTTTGTCTATATTGTGCCTCTATATGTAATAACAGCTAAACTAACCTTGATGTAACTGTTTGTCTATATTGTGCCTCTATATATAATAACAGTTCTACTAACCTTGATGTAACTGTTTGTCTATATTGTGCCTCTATATATAATAACAGTTAAACTAACCTTGATGTGACTGTTTGTCTATATTGTGTCTCTATATATAATTACAGTACTACTAACCTTGATGTAACTGTTTGTCTATATTGTGTCTCTATATATAATTACAGTACTACTAACCTTGATGTAACTGTTTGTCTATATTGTGTCTCTATATATAATTACAGTACTACTAACCTTGACGTAACTGTTTGTCTATATTGTGCCTCTATATATAATTACAGTTATACTAACCTTGATGTAACTGTTTGTCTATATTGTGCCTCTATATATAATTACAGTACTACTAACCTTGATGTAACTGTTTGTCTATATTGTGCCTCTATATGTAATAACAGCTAAACTAACCTTGATGTAACTGTTTGTCTATATTGTGCCTCTATATATAATTACAGTACTACTAACCTTGATGTAACTGTTTGTCTATATTGTGCCTCTATATATAATAACAGCTAAACTAACCTTGATGTAACTGTTTGTCTATATTGTGCCTCTATATATAATAACAGTTCTACTAACCTTGATGTAACTGTTTGTCTATATTGTGCCTCTATATATAATAACAGCTAAACTAACCTTGATGTAACTGTTTGTCTATATTGTGCCTCTATATATAATTACAGTTATACTAACCTTGATGTAACTGTTTGTCTATAACCGACTGTCTACACAATATTGAATACACAGCAAATATGACAGGAATCGGTGATTCTTCTGATCTTATCACATGACTGAAATATCGGTCTAATCTACCAGAGATGTACATCCGTAACTCAATCTCAACAAAAACTTGTAGAAAATAATTATTTTGAGGGAGAATTTTCATGGCATGTTGAACAATGTTTCGTAAACATGATAAAGGTGTGATATTAACAGTCATATGATGTTTTGCCAGTCTTATAGAGTAACATAACAGGTTTTCCATGACAATTTTTACTTTGTCAGTAGAAAGTTTATCTACATTGTTTTCCTGGAGAAACTCGTACAAATGTTTAACAGCATCTTCTAACACAGAGGTGGCCAATTCTAGTTCATTTTTACCAAAACTATATTCCAATAATGAATACATTATGAAAGTCTCACAAATATGTCCTAAATCTTGTTTAGACAATGTTTTTAACTTATCTAAGTTTGTCATTTCTTCTATGCAAGCATCACATTGACTCTCTAGATTCTTCCTTGATCGTAATACAGTGGTAGAAGTAATGTCTGTCATGTCCTTGACATTGTTCCTGTCTTCAGTAAAACATATCAACACATTCTGTGCTTTAACTAGATCACAACTTTGTGGAGGGTCGTTTTCTCCTGAACTAATTCCTAAATGAAGCTCAGTCAACATGCGGTACAGTTTTAGGTGACCATGTTTCTGACTTTTATCGTTGACCATTGACAAGGAAGTTCCTATCACAGATTTAGCTTCAGATTGTGAACCACATTTCCTTAGAATATCACAATAAGCACTCCAAACCAATAAATTATTTCTATTATAATTTTCGGATAACATAGCTTTAGCCATTTTTTTTAATTTACTGATTTTTTTACTTTCATTTTTACACAAATCAAAGTTAAAATACATTTTATGTAAAATAAAGGATGTTTTTTCTTTACCTTCAAATTTGTTTATCATTTGGTCAAGCAAACATTTGATGAAGTTTTGTTGAACTTCAGAACTTACAGTATAATTTTTAACTACATCTATTTTGGTGTGTTTTACAACATTTTGTAAATTCTCTAAACAATGTGATGGCAATGTTGAATCATTTCCTATATTTACACCAAGGAACTTAAAGAACAAGGTCACCATGTCAGAGTGAAATGACCTTGACACAGGAACCAGTGTGTTACAAATGTCATCAAATAACACTAATCTATCCAAATCTTCACAATCTTCCTCAGTCTCATTCTGAGATATATCAGGTCTCCATGGTAACCAATGTACTGTTTGTCTCTCAAGTTCTATTGCCAGCCAAACTTTCCATTTTATATTTTCTTTCTTGATAATTTCTTGTTCTGTTTCTTCAAGATTTTCTGATTAACAAAAAAAGAAATGCTTCACAAAAAGTATACAGTTTACATACTGTTTTTTTTTAATAAAATACAGAAAATATATTTTCAGTTGTAGATGTAAGCCAACTTTTGGTTGAATGAACAGCCAGCTGTTAAATATATCACAGTATGTGGAAGTAAACCAACATTTGATTGGATGAACAGCCAGGAACATCAGATATATTCATAGCAACACACAAGCTATTTAAGGATGAAGATAACTGGCCTTACAGTTATCATATCTTAGAGTATAAATTTTGTACTCGTACTCGAAAAACACCTAATGAGAATGTCATATCCAGTTAATACCACATTCTGACTGGATGATTTTGGTGTACACATGTACAAAATTCAAATTTGAAAGTTTTATGACCGTGAGGAAGAAATAATTTAATATTTTCACTAAACTCTACATTTATTGATGTCTTAACAGGGGACCAGTAGTCAAAAAGGACTCAAAATATTTAGACAGAAGATCAAATTGATACCAAATATTTGACTTACATAGTAAATTGTTGGAATTCAATTTACCGTACATTGGCAATTATAAAGTTTTTATTCGAAGCCAAACTAGTAATCATAGTAAATGTTTTGTCCTTTTATAATATATTTATATTAGGAGTGAGTGAGTTATTGATTGTTAGTTAATGTAAAATGAGTAAATTTTCAGCTATATCATGGTGAGAACAATATGCATTTCAATAAGATAATGATGATGAAGACCGCTGTGCACTTTACTTCTGTCCAATTGAACTTCAATAAGTAATGTCAAATCACTATAAATTGATTGGATAAAATGTCTACTACTGACTACTACTTCAGTCAGTTAATATTATATCAAAAGTCTAATTCAGCACAAAGTCATCAAACCATGCAATTTACAATATAACTTTGTTCTCGTTATAGGTTATAGCTATGATATAGCAGATGTATTGTCCTGACTTGAATTACAAGATAACTCACTTGTTGGTATAGGCTGTGATTCTGGTTCAAGATCTTTGTTGTCATACCAGTAACTCCACCCCTTAGCTCCAGTCTCTCCTATTCTAGCCACTCTGCTGTCCCAAAAACTTTCAAAAATCACCATTCTCTCTTCATGTTTGATATCATTTAAAGTTAATGGACAACACAAGTTAAACTCTATCAAGGCTTGGAAACAGGCTATTGCTTTCTCTATCTGACCAACTTGCTTTAGAAAATAACAATACTGAAAAAACAGGTCTGAAAAATAAATATGGATCCTTTAATAGTAATGGTACATCAGAAGATAAACTCAGCAGTAATAATGATTGCTATGACATGATCAATAAGATTTACACCTATAGACTAGCCCAGCTATTGGTCAGATGTACTTATCATGTATTTAGTAATAGAGGTACCAGAGTAATACAGAATTATAGATGCGTAATGCCACTTTCAATCATATTCCAGTTTTATCATGACCATCAATTTAATTTATTGGTGGAGGAATCCAGAGGACATGTAGATATAGAAAACCACATACCTGCCAAAAGTCACCAATAAACTTGATCACAGAAAGCTTAATAAAATTATAATACACCTTACCTTAGGTAGAGTTAAGAGTCATTGCTACTAAGATAGATGTATATCAAACAATCATATGTATCACTGCCTTCCATGATACCTGCATGGTAGTAGACTGTAACCAAATTAATTTTATTTGAACTTTCAACTTGCTTGTGATCATTTAATTTCATCAATGTAAGCTTTGTAAAAGTTACATAATTTATCTTCAAAATTTGTAAACATTGAAATTCTTTGATTTCCACTTTGTTTATCAATTAATTTTTCTTGGATTCAAAAATATTCAATTTCTTTATTGTTATTTTTTATACGTTTTTCACAGTTTGCTGTTTAAAAACTTTACTGCATTGTACCAAGAAATATCAATAATTGACAAGTCTAAAATTGTACAGCTTACAAACCTAATATTTCACTGCTTAGATTATCAGTGACTGAATGTGTGTGAAGCCTCCCTTCTAAATAACCAATCAATTTACTGAAACAAGTATGGTAAACTCTACATACTCTGGACACAGTAAATATTGATACACAACTCTGATGATAAAGTAAATATTGTTTCCATAGTAACATATTTGTTGGGTGAATAAATAACAATTGTTCCATTTCCTTTGTAATAGTTTCTGGTGACATTGTACCTTTACACAAATCTAAATATTTCATTTTGAGTTCAATACTTCCAGGGTTGGAATCGACAGCCTTTTTCATTATAGAAATTTTCTTTTCTAACAGATTACTTTCATTAATCTTTTTATCACTTAAGTTTTCAGATGCTAGTTTATCTTGGAATTCAACAAACTGCATCCATACATCAATATCGTTTGGATTTTCTCTGGTTTTTCTGTTGTATTCAGCAACAGTTTGGAACAAGCTAGCACTTTCTTCTGTAATTATTGTTTCATCATTATTAGTATTTTCAGTACCTTTTCCCTGAATATATAATGAAGTGGCACCATCTAGAAGTTGATCACGTATATCAATAGACTTATCATTTACTATAGATGAATTGAAACTTATTATTTCTGTCTTTTCAAGTGTTAAGTCACCCAATGATGGTTTGGGGAGTATTTTTTGTGTAGGAATACTATAATATGCTTTACGACTTTCTTTACTGCAGTATCTATTGAAGTCATATTTCTTTGATCTTTTACTGTCCTTCATGGTCACCTTTTCTGATGTTATTCCTACACAGTCGTTCAAGTTGTCATGGTATCTGGCCACATGCCCTTTATACAATGACCCATAATTCCAAGTATTAATGTCTGACTTCCTGTCCACTCTGAATGCATCTTTAATCTCTAAACCTGGAATTTCTTCAATAAATACTTTGTTCCCTTTAAATATGATTTCCCTGTCAAGAATACATGAAAATGTTACAACATAAATACACATATTACAAGATTATAATTATCAATTTTTCAAAATAAAGATTAATAAAAAAAATATGTTTATTTTAGTAAAACTGATGAAAACAAAGATGAATATTTCTGTATAAGGGGTGTGTATTTTGTGTGATTTACTAACAGCTTAGCAATAAATTTTGAATAGTAAAAAGGTCTAAAACTAAGAAATCTGATGATCTTGTATACTCCCTGGCTGTTCGTAATAGACAATTGTCTAAAAAAAATATGATGAAAATATTGTGTGATTTTTTGGTGATATAATGTTGTCATCAAACCTCTTGTTGTAATATAGAATTGTCTTATATCCTATAGTCCGTTTGATTTCTATAAATGTCCAGAAAAAAATTCTTAAAAATCCAGTTTTCAAATCAACATTTTTTTTCTAGATGTTTATTAATGTATGATATATATGAACTCTGACAATTAATTTAAAAATTTTTGGTTCAATAATAAAAAAGTTACCCATTAGGTCTCTATGTTAATTATATTTACTAAAGTGTAAAAATCTGGATGGAGTGAGTACAAATAACGGATGTACCATGTGACATAGGATATTTAAATGTTAAAGGACATCACTAAAATTGACTATCCGCTTAATTAGTCTTTTAATATTTAAATGTCCTATGTCACATGGTACAATGAAATATACATTGAAAGCACATGTCTGTTATTTTTTTGATGATTGGGCCCTTACACAATTTGTACTCACTCCATGAAGATTTTTACACTTCAGAAAATATAATCAACATAGAGACGTAATGGATAACTTTTTTAATAATTGATGAACATTTTTGAAATTAATTGTCAGAGTTCGTATATATCATATATTAATATACATCTAGAAAAAAAATTGTTGATTTTAAAACTGGATTTTTAAGAATTTTTTTCTGAACATTTAAGTAAAACGGACTATACAAGTAGTTACTTTTGTGTCTTGTCTGGTAGTCGCTCAGGTGATCTTCCTCTTGATTTCTTCTTCTTCTTTTGTGTCTTGTCTGGTAGTTGCTCAGGTGATCTTCCTCTTGATTTCTTCTTCTTCTTTTTGTGTTTATCTTTCTTCTTTTTCTTGTGAACTTCCTGTACTGGGGATTCTATAAAAAATATCACTAATTATTTATAATGTGTGTATATTTAGGTATTACTTTCATATAAACATCTGTAACCTGTGTAGATTTTGTACTATTTTTCTCAAAATATATAAACAAAATTACAAGTAACTCGTGTCAATATTTGGATTTAGACATATCCCTTTATCAAATTAAATTTAACGACACTCATGTTGACGACAGAATGGACAATTCCTTTTTTTTGGATGGTGACGTTTCCTTTGGTCCCATCATGTGGTGTTTACAATTCATAGTTTATTTTGCATGTATTTGTAATAATGTTTCTGACTTCAATGACCATAATCTTGTGTTAACAGAAAAACATTTACACTGAGGATATCGCTGTCATAAATTATTGAAAACTTTCACTATATCTTATTACAGCTATAAAAATCTTTTATACAGACATCTGAACTACAAGGGTATTTCCCATCCATATTTCGATGGCAATGTAAAAAACAAATCTGACACATCTAAACTTGTAAAGTCTTTGAAGAATCTTATTTATAAATGTTATGATTTAACAACTATAGTTGTTGACTCTTTAGTCTTCTAAGAATATAAACAACTTCCTGGTTGAGCTAGTAGTACATTTATATTTCATCCATTATTTAAGTACAAATGTATCATTTTATGTTCAATATTTGATTCCAACAAATTGGTGACCTATTTATTCTGATCTCCCACAAAGACCATCAAAATCTTTAGATGTTTATGACTTATTGCTATTAAATCTGTTAGAAATATCAGTTATGATATTTTTTGTCCTAATAGTAATGATCTTTAACCAACATATTCTACCTTCTTCTCCTATAGTCCGAGAGATCTTGGAGATCTTATTATGAAAGATACTTGTTGGCAGTGTTAAATGATGGCCCTCGTTTCTTAAAGCAGGATATATATATATAAACTGTAATTATGTAAACTAAACAAATATTTATATCAGAATAAATCTGGGACCAGTGATGTTACAATACTTCACCTGATGATGATTTTCCCACACTTTCATGAAATACATTTTCCCTGAAAACATACATGTATGTAAAATATATATCAATATGGCCGACTGGGTAAAATTTGTAAATCTTATAAATAAATATTTATTGAACCTGAATGTCAACAATGTAATACATGTACCTGTTATAGTCAAATATCATAAATAAAGAGAAATTGAAACATATTGGGTCTAACACCAGGTGAGGTGCAGGATCGTATAATCTGAGACACCCTCGGGTAAGATTTAAATCATACCCAAGGGTGTCTCAGATCTTACGATCTAAGGTTTTACGATCTTGTGCCTTTCACAGTGCTTGACTCTTTTTCTCACCCCTTTCTACTGTGTCAATGTTTATTTACCTTTTGTAAATAAAAAATTACCTCCCTTTGACCAAATTCTAAGAAAATACAAAATGTGGTTCAAATAAATATTTATAGGTATTTATGGCTGTTTTAGTAGCATTTAAGGATAGTCTATATATTTTATTATGAAATACACTTAAAATAATGCCAAGACACAGATGTGTATCAATAAATCAACAATTTACTTCAGCAATGGAGAACAATTTTGTGTAGCTTGTCTTACCCAGGAACTTGGGTAAGACAGAAAATTCTTTTTCACTTTTTTAAAATTAACAGACTAATTCATCCAAGGGGTGAGACATTACAATCTGTGTTAAATCAAAAAGTAAAATTGTATTTACATGACAACCATCCATCTCTTCTGTAAAATAAATACAATCATTTTGGCAATAAAGTGTTTAGTTGAATCGTTGGAATTCCAATGAGAAGAAATTGTGCTCTTCCCAGTAAATGTACCGAAATTTTATATTTTTCTCAAGTTTTAATGGCACGTTTCAAACAGGGGAGATAACTCTATTATGAGTGAACTAGACCAATATGCTAGGGTGAATATTGATAGTGCTAGCTCTCTAAATGGTATGCAGGTAGACACATTTTCCTGACTCTGAATCAATACTGTATTTAAGTAAATATTGAAGTATGCTAAAATTCTTCTAGTACTTTACTTACTCTGTAGACTGTTGATTACTATTGTCTACTAGCTCGGGCTTAAAACTTTCAAGGGACAACCAATCCATCTCTTCTGTAAAATAAAAACAATCATTTTGACAATAAAGTATTTCATTGAATTGTTGGAATTCCAATGGGAACAAATTGTGCTCTTGTAATTGTTGATTTGTTTTTATACTGCTATGAATCTCAATTTATGGTGGGGCGTTGTGGTCGTTATCGTATAGTAGTTGGATTTACAATTACCTCTGCAATCAGTGCCTATTACCACTAAAGTTGTAAGTTCGAATCCCACTCATGACGAGGTGTACTTGATACAACATTATGTGATAAAGTTTCTCAGTGATTTTTGGCAAGTCTGTGATTTCTCCACCAATAAAATTGACCGCCACAATATAACTGAAATATTGTTGAAAGTGGCATTAAATACCATAACCCCTAACCCTCAATTTATGACTAAACTCCAAAAAGACTTTTCTACCACACATTCATTAGCTTATTCAACAATAATTGTAGATATCTCGTCATAATAATCTTCACCAGGATTCCAAGTGGTGCTTATTTTATAATAGTATAGGCAATCTACTGGTAGAACTAGTACTTGTAGGTTCCAACTAGCAATTAAACCTATTTATTCTGGTCTCACATAAAGACCATTATTATTTTAAATGAATGAATGATTGTCGCTTAACACCAATTTTTCAGTAATCATGCATAGAACAAGTTAATTTTCAATGACATGATGAGGTCCCTTTTGTACTAGATCAACATGCTTAGTGGAATTTTTATAGTGCTAGTTCACTGAAACAACATGTACAGGCTGCAGATAGACATGTCGCTCCATTTGGACACATTATTATCCTGATTCTGAACCAACCAGTCTTTGCTCTTTCTCCTTAATGCTGCGTGCTTAGCGGAGAAGCAACAAATACCAATTTTATAGTCTTTGGTTTGACCCGACCGGGGCTCGGACCCACTATCTACCACACTTGAGGCGAGCATACTAACCATTACACCACTAATGTGGTTTATTATTTCAAGATGTTTATGATTAATTGATACTAAATCTGTTAGAAGTATCAGTTATGATTTTTTGTCTTTCAGTCTTTTGGAACTCTCCAAAGAAAGACATCAGAAGACTCATCAGTTAGTGTGTCAAGTCAATATTGCTGACAAAACAAATGGAGTAAAAAAACATCGCTTATTTTATGCAGAAATTGTAGTGTTAAATGCAATTTGTAGCCATCAACAAGGAAAACAGGCTAATTCCACCAGGCCGAAAAACCAGACAAGCACACAACAGGTCATTCCAGATACCATCCTCCCGTATTGACACCAGGAAAATGTCATTCTTTCCAAGAACAGTACGAGACTGGAACCTACTACATGTAGCTCCAGACATTGTTGAGATGGACACACCTGAGGCCTTTAAGGCAAAGATCGTGTCTCTATAAGATAAGATAAGATTTTTTATTTTCCTAATCATAGGGCCCAAAATGGGCATATTTATCAACAACATGAAGATCATTCATACATCAACATTTACAATCATTCACACTAATTTCAATCATTATTTGGAGACAACACAAAGAAAACAAAGAGAAATAATAATATCGAGGAAAGAGTCTGTCACAAAGAGGATACTATTTATGAATATATCTATTATATTAAAGTCATTAGAAATAATTATAGTCTTCTTTACTCTAAATAATCTTCTTTTCTTGATAAAAAGCTATTATCTAAATACTCAATAAATGCAGATAGAAAAACAGGATCATCATTTGACATCATCCAAATAAAAAGGTTTGGATGATCTAGATTATATAGATTTGGAAATTTTATATATAAATTGTCTAAAATGGTTTTTCTTTGCTTTTGATATAAAGGACATTCCAGAGTAAAGTGCAGTTCATCCTCAATAGAATTACTAGTACTGTGCTGACATAGTCTCTCACACCTTGGAAGCAACTCAAGTTTTCCAGAGACTGAATTGAGTTTATGTTCATGTCTATCAGTCTCTATTCTTAATGTATGGTTACTACATGTAAGTCTGAACTTTGTCAAAATGTGACGATTAGTCCAGACAGTGACAACTGTATATATTTTATGCAATCACCTTATGTTTTATTATGTTTATATGTCCCTTCGTGGGCCCTTTAATTTGGACCAATAAAATCTTATCTTATCTTATCTTATAGTTTTAATTGTAAATTGTAAATTCAAATTTTGTTATTATTTATTATCATCTATTTGGAAACTGATTTAAATTTTGGCTTCACTATTCGTTGGGCATGCTGCACAAAAATCAAAATTACATAATCTTCAATATGATGAATGAAGGAGCTAGGAGGCAATCATATGGCTTTTGATACAGTTGCCCACACAGCCATTTATCTCAAACTCTTGGATATGAATGTTGGTGGTCTTTTTTTATAATCTAATCAAAGATATGTATAAGATCTCTGCAGCTTGCGTGAAAGTTGGCCAGAATCTCACAGACTCATTTGAATCATCTATTGGTGTTAGACAGGGGGATGTATTAAGCCCAATCTTTTCAAAATTTGTATAAATGATCTTCCAGATTACCTTTTACACTCATTTGACCCAGTTTATATTAATAATAATAGAATTGACTGTCTTTTATATGCAGATGATGTTATTCTTCTATCTAATTCACAAAAAAGGTTACAGTCCAAATTAGACTCTCTTGAACTTTTTTGTAAAGAATGGTGTATGTCAGTCAACATATCTAAAACAAAAGTCGTAATCTTTAATAAATCTGGAAAATTCATTAAGCAAAATTTCCTACTCAATAATAAAGTTTTAGACTGTTGTAATAGTTACAAATATCTAGGGATAACATTCTCCTCATCTGGCTCATTCACAGAGTCCAAAACTGAACTTTACAAGAAAGCAGTCAAAGCTTTTTTCAAACTGAAAGCAGATGTATTATCATTGTATCCAATGCCCAAAACTAGTCTACATATCTTTGACCACACTGTCAAACCTATTTTATTATACTGTTCAGAAATATGGGGTTGTTATTTACCAAAATCAGCTGACTTTAACTTTATGTTTGACTATTCAAGACTATCATCTGTACTTCCCTGTGATAAATTGCATATTCATTTTTGTAAATATACACTGGGTGCTAATAAAACAAGCACCAACTTTGCAATATTGAGTGAATTAGGAAGAATACCATTTGCATTAGATTGCTTTACTTCAGTTTTTAAATACTGGTATCGTTTAGATTCTTCTACTAATTTTTTACTTAAGAGTGCATACATTGAAAATAAATTCCTACACTCACAGGGTTGTGACACTTGGTATTCTGGCCTACAGAGACTTTTTAAAATATTTGATAACAATACAGGAATTCACAATATGCTTAAATATAAGCATAATACATTTAAAAGAAAAATTAAAGTTTATACAAAAGCCTTTTATAAAAATAGATGGTATGTTATGAGAAATAAACTTCTAGATGAAAACGGTAAATTGCGAACCTATCTAAAACTCAAATGCAATTTCGTATTCGAAAATTATCTTCATATTTTATCAGATTTTAATCAAAGAAAATCTTTCACCAAATTTAGAATCAGCAACCATAAATTAAAGATTGAAACTGGCAGATATTCAAAACCTATAACACCTTTAGAGAACTGCATTTGCGAAAAATGTTTTTCAGATGAAATAGAATCTGAAGAACCCCTTCTATTAAAATGTTCTTTTTACTATACTTCCAGGTGCAAGCTTCTTGAAACAATTAAGAATAACATTAATCATTCTAACCTTGAAAAATTATCATTTGGGGATAAATTTATATGGCTTTTAAACTCAGAAAGTAAAGATACTTTAATATGCATGTGTGATTTCCTGTTAAAAAGTCAGTTTCGGATAGCTGGTATCCCATAGGATACCATAGGAACTACAGTGGACGCTGGCTTGTTGCCACTATGTCCACCTCTAAATCCACATCATCGATGCGCGACTTTACATCACTTCCGGAATTTGATCTTATGTTTATGTTTGCCGTAAAGTCATATTTGCACTCTTGGTGCTTCCAGTGCTCATCTAGGCCGATTTCAAATTTTTTAACTGTTTTTGCCTGTATAACTGATTCTGGGAGGCTATTCCATATTTCGACAATTCTAACTACGAAGGTATATTTTCTCACATTCAGTCTACTTGTTTTTATCTTCATCTTCTTGCTATGTCCCCTTGTATTTGAGGTTGTGCTTAGCTCAAACATATCCACTGTTGTTAGAGGATCATAAATATCATTTATTATTTTAAATACTTCCATCATATCTCCTCGCATTCTTCTATACTTCAGAGTGGGCATCTTGAGTTTCTTTAGTCTTTCGTTATATTCCATGTTTTTTAAAGTAGGTACTTGTTTGGTGGCTCTTCTTTGTACGTTTTCTATTTTTTCAATATCCCTCACTTTAAATGGAGACCAGACTGCTTCCGCGTATTCAATATGAGGTCTAACCAAAGCTTGGAATAAATATTTGAAGCTTTGTTCATCTAAATA
This sequence comes from Bathymodiolus septemdierum, assembly GCA_963383655.1. Classification (NCBI taxonomy): domain Eukaryota; kingdom Metazoa; phylum Mollusca; class Bivalvia; order Mytilida; family Modiolidae; genus Bathymodiolus; species Bathymodiolus septemdierum. Next base: position 16,212,583 of record OY726519.1, on the reverse strand, counting down.
TGTATATGTTCTTCTGATTAATCCCATGATGCTGTTTGCTTTGTTCACCTGATTTTGTATATGCTTATTAAAGAACAAATTTTCATCTACAAAAAAATGTCTTTTTCTCCATCAGATTGTTCTAACTCAATTCTGTTTCCATCGTTATTATATAGGTGATAGTGTTTTGTTCCTTTGTCCACGCTTTTATTGGCAACTGACATCACTTTACATTTGTTAGGGTGGAATTTTAATAGTCATGTATCTGACCAGCTTTGTAAGTTATCTAAATCTGCATGAAGCATTTTCTCATCTTTTTCCTCTCTAATTTCTCTGAAAATTTTGTATCATCAGCAAACAGATAGGTGGATGACTCTACCATCTCTGGCATGTCGTTGATATATATAACGAAGAGTGTAGGGCCCAGGATACTACCTTGTGGTATCCCACTTGTGACATGATGGCATTTGGACTCGGTACCATTTACGATTACTTTTTGTGTTCTGTTGCTAAGAAAACTTTCGACCCACTTAAATACTTTCTCACTTATTTTATACCTATGCATCTTATGCAGAAATCTTCTATGTGGTACTTTATCAAAAGCTTTCATAAAATCCATATATACTGAGTCAATTTTCCCACCCTTGTCAAGAATTTTGGTCCACTCATCCATAACTTTTAGGAGTTGTAGGGTTGTTGATCTCCCAGAGATGAAGCCAAACTGCTTGTTGCTGAAGAGCTTATTAGCTGACATGTGCTTTACTATAGTTTCCCTTACAGTACAGCTGACAGCATACACTGATAAATGCTGAGCATTTAAAAGGCTCAGCATTCAATGCTGAGGCTTTATTGGGGGTCGTAAATCATGGGCTGATGATCAGTTTTATTACCCTCACCTGTACAGATGGTCAGCAATTGAATAAACAATATGATCATAATGATTTCCAGGTAGATGTACCTGATTCAATAGGTGTTAGTAAAATTTACCAGAGCATGCATGTGTGATTTGCTACACTTGTGACTTTTTATTCAGTGGAAATATTTACATAATAAATTTTCTATTTTACAATGTAGTAATGTTTTGATAATTCTAAAATTGAATTAAAATTTCTTTGTTTTTCAATTGATTTGTTTTGTTAAAATTTCAATTATTATCTGTATTTTAAAATTTAAAAATAAATTATTTGAAAATATTTACATGTATGCAATAGATGTGTATCTATTCTTTTTTAATAGTTAAGTAAACTTAATTATTCTTTATTATTGTGGTTTAATTGCATACCACTGGCAATCAAAACTGATCAAAAGTAATTAGAAGTTAATCTATTCTCATTAGCTGTCTTTGATTTTCTTTTTTTTCCTTTTTTATTTGTGTTTGTACTAACAAAAACAGTAAATTATTTAAAAAAAAAATTTAATTCAAAATTCATGAATATTTATGAAAAAGAAATTTATAGTAATTTAATTTTAACCATTGAACATTTCACATTTTATAAAAAAAAATATATGTATTTAATTTAGGAATCTAGTTGAATATGTGTGCGTGTGTGTTTTCTTTTTCATTAGCCTACACAGTATGTCTCTTTAAGGTCATTTTATGACATGAGAGTGAATAAGTGGCAAATTACAAGTGTCCATAAATCCTTCATTGATTGAGATTTTCTATGTTTACCATATCTGTGTGTTAATATACAAAAAATACTTAATTTGTCATTTTTTATATTGAAACTTTTATTATGCATAAATTATAAGGGTTCATGATGTGTTCCATTTATCTTGAAAATATTTATTTTCTTTATTTTCGAAACATAGTAACAAGTATATTTTTGAAATTGGATTACATTTATTTGATTAAATTGATAAAGAAAATTAAATATATTATTCCTCTGCAAAAACAGATAAAATTAATTACAAAATAAAAAAAATTAAAATTTTAAATACATGTATCATTAAAAGAACAACTATAACATTTTTGTCAAAGTTGAAAAAAAACACCAGAAAACTCTTAAATACATGACTTACATGTACACACACATGCACATTACATAGAAAGAAAATTCTTAAAATGTTAAATCTAATCTTAATTAATTAATCTATTGATTAAAATAGCATCACAATTAATCTTGTTCTTCTTTGCCATATTTTCAGTTAAAAATTCTTATATATCCAACACAAAATTATGATTTCATTTCAATTATTTGTTTAAATTGTTAGCTGATGCTAATATCACAAAATATTAAATTTTGAAAATATCATTTTATTGACAAATTTTCAAGGTACAGTTAAATGTATTAAAGTCCTTTTTCTACACATCAAAATCACTGAAATCCAAATATGCCCATTTCCTGTTAGAGGATCAGTTTCTTCAAAATTGGAATTCTTCAGTACAAAATTCACCTAAAGCCATAAATTATAAAACATTTAAAACAGAGTTTAAATATGAAGAATATTTAATATTTTAGAAATAAAAGATGCAATTTTGCTTTGCAGATTTAGAACAACAAATAATAAACTCCCCATCGAAACAGGGCGATGGCAGAACATTCCAAGAGAAAATCGTAAATGTATATCATGTAATAAATCCCAAATTGGAGATGAATACCATTATATTTTTGAATGTATTTATTTTAACCAAAAACGTAAGCAGTCACTGTTAAATTATTTCATATATAGACATAATATTATCAAATTTTCTGAACTTATGTCACGTAAAAGAAAACCAATACTGAAGAAACTCTGTCATTTTATAAGTGCTATCAATACCGGTGTTTGTCCTCCAGGCTCTTAATCCTTTGTAACCTCTCTCCTAATTTATATATATGTTGTAAATAGTTGTTGTTATTTTGATTTTATTGTTATATCTCTGTACCATTGTTATACATTGGCTTTATGAGAATAAAGATATATAAGTTATGTAACACAAACAGGTGTATATATTTACCTGTAGATCACCTGTGAAATCAACAAGACACTACTGACCAGGTATTTTATGGCCCTGTTTATTACCTGGGGGTTAATTAGCAGACCATCAGCGAAAATGCTGAGCCTGGCTCAGCATGCAGATTATGCTCAGCATTTATCAGTGTATGCTGTCAGCTGTACTGTACTAGTTTTTCCATGGTTTTGCAGATTACACTGGTCAGACTGACTGGTCTATAATTTCCTGGTTCTGTCTTGTCTCCTTTTTTGAATAGTGCAGTGATGTTCCCTTCTTTCCACAGTTTAGGAACCAAACCTTGGCACATAGACGAATTAAATATAGTTGTTATAGGCTTTGATATTGTTGCACTAAGCTCCTTTAGCATTTTAGGGTGAAGACCATCTGGGCCACATGATTTGTTTACATCCAGATTTTGTAGTAATTTTAATATTTCACTTTCTTTGAAAGTTTTCTCTATGCATTCCTGTTTGACCTCTATAGGATGCATCAATGGTATATCGCCCTCTGGTTCAATTGTGAATACGCTACTGAAGAAGCTAGCCAGGACTTCAGCTTTTTCCTTATCTGTTGTCGTTTTCCTTTCTTCCCCTTCTTCTGACTTAAATTTTAGCTCTGATATATAGTCTGTTTGACCAGCCTAAAACAGGACTAAAAAATTTATTAAAAATCAACAGTTCAACTTATCGATTTTTTTTCTTCACACATTTACTCATATATCATCTACCTACTCTGACAAATAATTTCAGAATTTTGACACTATTTTCCAAAATGTTGCCCATTAGGTCTCTATGTTAAATATTTGTACCAAATGTGGATATGTGCAGATGGAGTTAGTATGCTTGTTGCTACCAACTTCCAGTGTAAACAATAACAACAACACATGTGATTTTATTTACATTTCACTGTCATGTGATTACCTAATTTGAATATGTCACCAGAACCCAAGCATGCATGAGATGTTCATTTCACTTTCACCAAGTAACAATTTTGATTCGGCTTCAAAATAATCAAACACTTTTAGTATTAAATCCTGTTTTTCATTTGAAGTTTTGAGAGGCATGACTATCCTTTCTATATAAGTATTGGTAGAGTTCTAAATAAGGGCAGATAATTTTTAATTTGTAAATATTAATTTATGAAGACAAAAAAAATGTTGTTTTTTTTTCTACCTTTAATTTATATTTTTTCTATTATATTTAAAAAAAATATATATTAATTACTTGTTTTTTTTATTATGCTTAAATAACATACATAAAACTTGTTTTCATTTTCTAAAAGTATACACAAAGCATGCAAAGCATGGGCTATTTACATGGTACATTGTATATCTGGTCAATACACATAGGCTTACTTTATAACCATGTTCTTTGAGTTCAAATACTGGGCTTTAGAAAACACCAAAACAAAAGTGATTTTATTTAGAATTTAAAGAAAAAGATTTAAAATTCAAAGGCTTGCATTTATACTTTTTACTTTAAAATTTCTAAAATAATTTCCAATAAAATGTAAAAAGCTAAACTTTGGGTGAAATGAACATCTCATGCATGTTTGGGTTCTGGTGACATTCAAATTAGGTAATCACATGACAGTGAAATGTAAATAAAATCACATGTGTTGTTGTTATTGTTTACACTGGAAGTTGGTAACAACAAGCATACTAACTCCCTCTGCACATATCCACATTTGGTACAAATATTTAACATAGAGACCTAATGGGCAACTTTTTGGAAAATAGTGTCAAAATTCTGAAATTGTTTGTCAGAGTAGGTAGATGATATATGAGTAAATGTGTGAAGAAAAAAAATCAATAAGTTGAACTGTTGATTTTTAATTAATTTTTTAGTCCTGTTTTAGGCTGGTCAAATAGACTATACCAGTGTTAGTTTTTCTTTTGGAGTTAGCATATTTCCAAAAAATCTTGGGATTGTTTTTAGCATTTTGTGCAATTTCTTTCTCTATATTAGCTTTTGCTTTTCTGATTGTGCTTTTAACTTGATTTCTTGTTTTGGCGTATTCCTGGTACTTTTTTTTGTCCCCAGTTTCTCTGTATCTACTAGTCCAACATCTATGTTTCTTTTTAATCTTCTGTACGGTTTTAGCATCCAGAGGAATATAGTTGTGTTTCTTAGCTTTGTTGTTGGCTTTTGTATTCATATGTGGTATATATTTGTTTTTTGCCTCATTGAACTTGGTCGTAAAAATGTCAAACTGCTGCCCAGCATTTTTTCCTTTTAATATATCATTCCAGTCACACTGAAGAAAGGTATTCATATTAGTGTAATCCCCTTTGAAGTAGTTCCATCTCTCCGTTTTACATGATTTTTCCTCACAATAGCATTTGAGTATAAATTCAAGGTTACAATGATCACTGTTTCCAAGTGGGCTAGTATAATTTAGCTCTTCTATCATATTTTCATCATTTGTCAGTATTAGGTCCAGTGTGCTTGGTTCACAATTTTCTCATTCTAGTGTTTTCCATAACATGTTGGAACATATAGCTATCTCTGATACTTTCTACGAAGTTTTCACTAATTTTGTCACCCTTGGTTAACCAGTTTTTCCAGTCAATTTTAGGGAAGTTAAAATCCCCCATTACCATGATATGTGAGAACTTCTTTTCCTTTGATACCGTAATTAATAGCTTGTTAAGTTCATCTAGGTTCTCTGGACTACTACTTGGACTTTTATATATACATCCCAGTAACAACATATCATTGTTGTTTAGCTTAATCTGTGCCCATACACTTTCTTCAAATTTCTCCTTGAATTTTATTTCTTCTGATTTCAGCTTCTTATTAATATATAATGCTGCACCTCGTTTGCTAAAACTTGTTGATTCACTTAGGAATAGTTCATAACCTTCTATTTGTAATTCTGCTTTCCCCGGCATATATCTGCAATTCTTGGGGTAAATTTCTGTTATCCCAATCACTTCGTAACTATTTTTTCCATCCTGTATTCTTGTCATCAATTCACCCAGTTTGTTTGACAAACTGTCTGCATTTGTATAAAAACATTGTATGCCATTAAAATCCATCACCTTATTTACATTGGTTTCTGTTAAAACTTGACTATTTACAGTGTTTTTGGAGCGTCTTACTCCTTCTTCTTGACCTTTACCACCCTCCTGTCTCTGGGGGGTCCTTTTACCAGGTATTTGTATTTTACCGACTGGTTATTTTCCTCCAATACCTCATTTTTATTCTTAACTTCTGCAAGTTTTTCTTTATTTTGTAGCCTTTCTTTTTTTGTCATGTCATGGGTTATACTTAGCTGCTTGAACTTATCTTCTGCGGTTGCTAAATTCTTCATATTAGCCATGAGTGACCCCTTTGCCTTTTCATCCTCAAAAATGACCCTCGTTGGTCTTGGATTATCAGAATATTTTAACACGTCATGTCTCTCATTCTTGTATTTATAATTTATATGATATTTTATGCAATCACCTTATGCTTTATTATGTTTATATGTCCCTTCGTGGGCCCTTTAATTTGGACCAATAAAATCTTATCTTATGGCAGAAGCAGTTCTAGCAAAAGCAGAAGCTTTTGGAACTTTAAATAATTACCATTTTTCAAATTCAAATTTGAATGAGAAATAGAAATGCTTTGGTTGTCATCTATCCCTAAAACTTCTTCTGAAGCAGCTTTAGCAGAAGGAAACATGTTTATTAGATGATGCCTGTGAAGACGTTTACAAAACAGAGAAGAGGGGATATTATAGTATCGGGGAGTAAAAATAGTTTATCTTGGACAGTACTTTACAGAATACGTTTTATAAAACGCAGACATGACTACGACGAGCAAACCGAGGACAGAGACATGGAATGGAGAATAATCAAAAGGGCCTGCAAAACGTTTTTTATAACGAAAATCTCTTAAAAAGTAAGAACTGACAAGAAGGTTTATGAAAATGTGGAGGAATTCTACATTGGGACATCAAGTGTGACATCAAAACGTATTCTGTAAAAGAAAAATTGTAAAAACTGATAATATAAAACTAAAAAATAATAATAACAATTATATCAAATAAATTTTCTATGTTCCGAAAATTTTTATAAATTTGAAAACATTTTACCAGGCATCCGCCGGAAAGTAAACATCAGTACGTGGATGGTTTTCCGTAACCAAAGCAAGAAAAACAAGAAACCATCACACAAAAAAGCTTTCAAAGACATCAGAAGCTTAATTAGAAACAAACTACACAAGAACTACTGGGATTACCTAAACAACATGTTAGACCCTGAAAAAGACAATAACAGTAAGAAATTTTGGAAATATATAAAATCAAGGAAACAAGACACAATGGGGATTGGCACTCTTAAGAACAACGGAGTATTAGCCGAGACTGCAGAACAGAAAGCTGAAATGCTAAACAGTCAGTTTACATCAGTATTCACAACTGAAAACACCACAAATATGCCATCGAAAGGAAACTCGCCATTTAAGCCAATGAAGGACATCAAAATCAGCGAAAAAGGTGTAGAAAAAGAATTAAATAGATTAAACCCGTGTAAAGCAACCGGCCCCGACAAAGTTCCAGTAAGAATACTTAAAGAGACAGCCAATATCATCACACCTATTCTTACAAAAATTTATCAACAGTCAATCAACACAGGCCAAATACCAGAGGATTGGAAAAATGCCAACATAGTTCCAATATTTAAAAAAGGGGGTCGTTTAAAACCATCTAATTACAGACCCGTGTCATTAACATCAGTGTCATCAAAAATCTTAGAACATATCATTGTATCACAAATTATGGACCACTTAGACAACAAAAACATCCTCAATGAAAATCAACATGGATTCAGAGCAAAAAGATCATGCGAAAGCCAACTCCTGATGACAACCAACGACATCACCAAATGGATGAACAACAGCATACAAGTCGACATAGCAATCCTTGACTTTGCAAAAGCTTTCGATAAAGTTGCTCATAAAAGACTATCAGAGAAACTCCAATACTATGGCATTGATGGAACCACCAGAATATGGATTGATGCATTCCTCAGTAAAAGGATCCAAAGAGTAGTCGTAGAGGGGGAAGCTTCCAGGTGTTCCCATGTAACATCAGGGGTTCCCCAGGGAACAGTACTCGGCCCTACATTATTTCTGGTGTTCATCAATGACATCGCAGACAATCTCCATTCCACCGCCAGAGTATTTGCAGACGACTGTGTAATATATAGACCTATGCACACAGAAAAAGATCATCAACTAATGCAAGAAGACCTGGACACACTCGTAGGCTGGTCAGACACATGACAAATGGAATTTAATGTTTCCAAATGTGCAATAATGCAAACGACAAACAAAAGATCAAAGACCGATTTCCCTTATTAAATGAAAGGAGAGACTCTACAAAAAGTTGACCATCAACCATACCTTGGAGTAGAACTCAGTAACAACCTCAAGTACAACTTGCACATTGACCAAACCTGCAAGAAGGCATCAAAAGTACTTGGTTTCCTTAAAAGAAATCTTAAACACTGTCCATCTAGTGTAAAAGATAGAGCATATACCAGCCTTGTAAGACCAAAATTAGAATACTGCTCAACGATTTGGAACCCTCATACAACAAGCAACATCAATAAATTAGAATCTGTCCAAAAGAATGCAGCAAGATTTGTCCTGAACAAGCCGCATGACTACAAAAAACCTGACAGCACACCGAAAATGGTAAAAGATCTAAACTGGGGAAAATTAGAACAGAGGCGAAAAAGATCAGACGTAACACTCATGCATAAGGTAGTCCACCACCTCATCGCTGTGCTGGTTTACCATCACCCCACTATGGCAGAAATAACATCTACTCGCCACAGCCATGCTTGGAAATTTCAGACAATAAGGACAAGCATAAATATATATAAATATTCATTCTTTCCACGAACGATCATCCTGTGAAACCAACTACCACCGCCTGTGATAGCCGTCCCGGACTTGGACGCATTCAAGGTGGCAGTCAAGGGAGTATTCTAAACTTCCATATACTTGTACAGTGTAAATATGTTTTTCTTTTAAACTTTGAGGCTCTGCTGTGCGCGCGTGTAAATATAGTCCTTAGTGAGATGTCTGCTTGCGGATGTTACTAAGTAACCTGATTGAAGTTGAAGTTGAAGAAGATCATAAGTAAAAAATTAAAGTCTTTAATTAAAAGATCCTTGCGAGTTTTTTGCAAACACAGGCACTTGTCTCATTCAAAAAATATATATATTCTCAAATCGGCGTCCTTTCCAAACTCGCATATCTATAGGCCTGTTTACACGATCAAAGTTTGCCATAAAAAATAATTGTAATGACAGTTTTGTTTTGCGTGTTTTTTTTTAGCTCACCTGGCCATAGGCCATGTGAGCTTTTGTCATGGGTAAGCATGTGTCGTCCGTCTGTTAGCTTTTCACGTTTAAATCTTCTTCTCTGAAAACGTTGAACAGATTTGAACCAAACTTGGCAGAAATGTTCATTGGATGGTTATATACAAGATTTTTGTTTTTGGCGCTGATCAGAAATCCAACATGGCTGCCAGGGCCCATAATGTGTTCTGATTGGTCGAAATTTTAAAAATCTTCTTGTTAGAAACCACTAAGCCAATTGAATTGTGACTTTGCAGGAATGATCATTGGGTGGTCCTGTACTAAACTTGTGAATCGTTTGCCGATCGGAAATTCAAGATGGCCACCACGACTCGACTTAGTTTAACATTGGACCCTATGGGAATTTCACATTTTCATCTTTTTTTCTGAAACCACAAAACAGATTTGAACCAAACTTGGCAGAAATGTTCATTGGATGGTCATATACAAGATTTTTGTTTTTGGTGCTGATCGGAAATCCAACATGGCTGCCAGGGCCCATAATGTGTTCTGATTGGTCGAAATTTTAAAAATCTTCTTGTTAGAAACCACTAAGCCAATTGAATTGTGACTTTGCAGGAATGATCATTGGGTGGTCCTGTACTAAACTTGTGAATCGTTTGCCGATCGAAAATTCAAGATGGCCGCCATGACTCGACTTAGTTTAACATTGAACCCTATGGGAATTTCACATTTTCATCTTTTTTTCTGAAACCACAAAACAGATTTGAACCAAACGTGGCAGAAATGTTCATTGGATGATTATATACAAGATTTTTGTTTTTGGCGCTGATCGGAAATCCAACATGGCTGCCAGGGCCCATAATGTGTTCTGATTGGTCGAAATTTTAAAAATCTTCTTGTTAGAAACCACTAAGCCAATTGAATTGTGACTTTGCAGGAATGATCATTGGGTGGTCCTGTACTAAACTTGTGAATCGTTTGCCGATCGAAAATTCAAGATGGCCGCCATGACTCGACTTAGTTTAACATTGGACCCTATGGGAATTTCACATTTTCATCTTTTTTTCTGAAACCACAAAACAGATTTGAACCAAACGTGGCAGAAATGTTCATTGGATGATTATATACAAGATTTTTGTTTTTGGCGCTGATCGGAAATCCAACATGGCTGCCAGGGCCCATAATGTGTTCTGATTGGTCGAAATTTTAAAAATCTTCTTGTTAGAAACCACTAAGCCAATTGAATTGTGACTTTGCAGGAATGATCATTGGGTGGTCCTGTACTAAACTTGTGAATCGTTTGCTGATCAGAAATTCAAGATGGACGCCCTGACTCGACTTAATTTTAACATAGGACCCTATGGAAAAAATGTTTAAAAGTCTTCTCCTCTGAAACCAGTTAGTCAATTTAAAGCAAACATGGCATGAATGGTCCTTAGGTGGTCAACTTTCAAAATTATGTCCTGTGACCCCAACCTCCATCCAAGATGGCCACCGTCAGCGGACATAGTTTTAACATAGGACCCTATGGGGAAAATGTTTAAAAAAAATTCCTCTGAAACTAGTAAGCCAATTTAAAGCAAACATGGCATGAATGATCCTTAAATGGTCAACTTTCAAAATTATATCCAGTGACCCAAACCTCCATCCAAGATGGCCACCATCAGCGGACATAGTTTTAACATAGGACCCAATGGGAAATGTGTTTAAAAATTTTCTCTGAAACCAGTAAGCCAATTTAAGGCAAACATGGCATGGATGGTCCTTAAGTGGTCAATTTTCAAAATTGTGTCCAGTGACCCTGACCTCCATCCAAGATGGCCACCTTCAGCGGACATACTGTAGTTTTAACATAGGACCCTATGGGAAAAAATGTTTTAAAATCTTCTCCTCTGAAACCAGTAAGCCAATATAGCAAACATGTCATCGATGGTCCTTAGGTGGTCAACTTCCAAAATTGTGTTCAGTGATCCTGATCTCGGTTCAAAATGGCGGCCGTCAGCGGACATAGTTTTAACATAGGACCCTATGGGAAAATTGTTTAAAAGTCTTCTCTTCTGAAACCAGTCAGCCAATTTAAAGCAAACATGGCATGGATGGTCCTTGGGTAGTATACTTTCAAAATTGTGTCTGGTGACTACGACCTCCATCCAAGATGGCTGCCATGAGCAGACATAGTTTTAACATAGAACCCTATGGCAGTATGGGATTTGAATAGTAACTTAGATGTATTCGGCATGCAGACATTCTTAAGAGGACTTATTTATGTCAGGTGAGCGATACAGGCTCACCTGAGCCTCTAGTTTAATCTGTTTCTTAAAGTTGTTGTTTTTTTGTTTTGTGTGTTTTTAAAGCATTTTCCCATTCATTAATATTATTTAGGGTTAAGGTTAGGTTTAGGGTTAAGGTTAGGGTTATGGTTATGGTTGTGGTTAGGATTAGGGTTACGGTTAAGGTTAAATTAGGGTTAGGGTCCGCTAAAGTAGAAGTACAATGTACTCTGAATCTGGTCTTGTCCCTTCTCCATCATTGTTTCAAAACCATGTCCTAACGGGTGTGACGTCATTTGAAGTATACGTCAGTGACGTAATTGGACGTCGATTTGAGAAAGTGAAAAACGACCATATATTTGAGAATTGGACGCCGATTTGAGGATTGGACGTCGATTAGAGACTGGAAGTCGATCTGAGTCTTACATATATCGTTTGACTTTTTAATATATATATATGACGATATAGTTAAGTGATATAGGCTCACTGGTTTTTATATCCGATTCTTTACGATAGAATTGTCTAAGCAATGTCCTAATTTTCTATTTCAGATTCTCTATAATATACAATGTCTGTTCTAGCTGCAAGAAGAATTGCACAACTGTGTACAGCCCGCTGTCATGATGTGATACCAATGGCAGCTCGGGGGTCGTTTTTAGGTGAAATCGACAGGAAGGCAGGATATAATCATAAAGTAAAACGTCCAATAAAAGAACATTTGACAGATGGTTTTAAAATACTCAAGAAGGATACTTCATTATTCAAAAAAAATAAACTGCAACAGCTTGAAGGTGACACTATTTTTCAAGAACATAGAGAACATGGGGATTACCACTACTTCTGGAAATTTAATGGCACTGATAGTTTAGAGAATTGGATAGTTACTTGTGATAGAGACAATTTAGAAGGTTATAGCAAAGCAAAACTGTCACTCAGTAAAAATAACAAAGCTCTATTTCAAGGATATTTAAGCCAAAAACTTCCTAAAGATGGTATCATTAAAAATACTGGTTATATCAATTTGAGGTCACCACGGAAATATGTAAGTTATTGATTACAGGTTACCTGGTAATTCATCAGATGTAAATGTTAAAGATGGTCTTTTGTTATATAAACTTGGAGGATATATTATTTTTATTATTCTTATAGAATTGATGTATATCATTTTCGTGCTTTTTGATTGGACAAGAGCACTGTCACCTGTTTGTGTTTTGATTCGTTCATAACTCGATGAACTTTTCAATCTACAAGTCGTAACTAAGGGGTTCAGCTGGAAAATATTTTGCATGTGGCTTGTAATTATTATTATCTTAGATGGGTTCTTACATGGAAATATTTGAAGCAAGGGTTTTGGGGGAAAATCTTAGTTTTTGGTTGAAAAATCACCAATATTGAAAATTGTGTCTCGTTTATGCAATAATTTTAGTAAACATGGATAGATTTGAATAATGTTTTGCATGTGGCTTGTAATTATCATTATCTTGGATGGGTTCTTACATGGAAATATTTGAAGCAAGGGTTTTGGGGGGAAATCTTAGTTTTTGGTTGAAAAATCACAAAATCTATATTTACATCAGAGGTTTACACAGTGTTCTAAGTGGAGTACTTCCTGTATATTATTCAGATCATGCTGCAATATACTCCATCCTTCAATAAAGTATGTTATACATTAAGACTGCAAGGCTGCTTTCTATAAATATATAAAACTAAATATTATGCAAGTGCGGGGGGATACGTCACGCATTTATGCGCTAGGCAGTACTTTTATTATGTTCAGTATTGCATTGAAGAATTATAAGTATTAAATGGTTCTTTTCAGGAGTTCATGCATGTGTAAACGGTGCCGATGCACTCACAAACTTTCCATCAACGTCTTTTGTAAGTGCATCGGCACCATTTACACATAATACTATAATATTGTTTTTTTCATATTTAGTTACTATTATTCCTCTTATAACATGATTTTTGAGCTGTAGCAAATAATGTAAAACTAATTTTTTGCTCACATGGCTCATAAGGTCAAGTGGGGAATTGTCATCACTTTTTGTCTGTCATCATCCATCATCTGTAAACTTAGTTTTTTTTCTCACAAACCACTGTAGAACAAATGAGACAGAACTTGACAGAATGGTTCTTATATTATGCTATACTCATTCAATTTGGAAATTCAACCTGTACAAGCTTTATGTTATATTTTCAATTGGAAATGCAAAATGGCAACTGTGCAGGATAATTTTAATATAGAGGAATATAAATGAAATAATGTTTCTCAAAAACAAGAAAATAAATTGAACACAGGGAATACATGAATAATCATTGGATGGTCACTTCCAAAATTGTGTTTATGTGGATTGGAAAAAATGGCCACTACCACATGACATTGTATAGTGTATGACATTACGTATTGGAGTGAGTGAGTGAGTGAGTGATTTTTGCTTAATGCCAATTCAGCAATTTTTCAGCTATATCATGGCGAGAACAAGTTAATTTTCAATGAGATGATGATGATGTCCACTTTGTACTAGACCAACACGCCGAGTTGGTTTTTATAGTGCTAGCACACTGATACAACAGTCTGCGGGTAGACATATCACTGCACTCTGACATACCATTCTGATTCCAAGCCAAGTCTTTGCCCTTTCTCCTTAATGCTGCGTGCTTAGCGGAGAAGCAACAAATACCAATTTTATAAGTCTTTGGTTTGACCCGACTGGGGCTTGAACCCACAATCTACTGCACTCAAGGCGAACACGCTAACAATTATGCCACCGATGCGGTTCATTATGTATTGGACTATGATACAGGCTTAGATGAGCATCTTATTTATACTTTTCCATAATTATAAAAAATAAAAGATATGTTTTCCTTAAGTATCCAATGATCAACTAATGGCTCATAGCAAAGTTTCTTTTATTCCATTGGATAAACTGTTTTAAAATGTTCTTTAACCTCTAAACTATCTCCTTCGACCTCTAGACTTTCTCCATTATTTAACTTTCTTCTGGATTCAGTGGACATTTTATGTTTTTCATATCCATTAAGCATATAGGTGACAATAATTGTTGAACATAGTTTAATTATATGATACATTTTTGTTCCTCTTCTGTTTAATTCACATGTATGTTACATGTTCTCAAGAGTTGATAAACCATTTTCTAATATGTTTATAAATGTGAAATATTTATTTTGACAGTTATATTTTGGAAGACATGAACCATATGATTGGAGTATTTTTACACATCTGATTTTTCGTGTGAGAGGAGATGGTCGTCCTTTCAGTATTAATATACACATGGATAGAAAATTTAGTTCCCAATGGTTTGATATGTATAACTACACATTGTTTACAAGAGGAGGACCGTATTGGCAGATAGCTAAAGTAAGTATCGTCATTCTTGTTTTGTAGTAGGACTTTGAGTACAAAAGGAGGTCTATATTGGCAGATAGCTAAAGTAAGTAAAAAATCTTCTTCTCTGAAACCACTTGACTAAATGTACCGCAACTTGGTATGAAGCATTTTAGGAAGGTCCTATATCAAAATTGCTCATTTCGTCCTTATCCGTTAACAAACATGGCCACCATAGGCAATTCTTGTTGGTCAATTTCTAAAAATCTTCTCCTCTGAAACCACTTGGCTAAATGAACCAAAACTTGGTGGGAAGCATCTATGGAAGGTCCTCAATAAAGATTACTCATTTTGGTCCCGATCCGTTAACAAACATGGCCACCATTGGTAATTCTTGTTTTTGGTTGGTCTATTTCTGAAAAATATTCTCCTCCGAAACCACTTAGCCTGTACAAAATTGCCATGGCTGCCATAGTTCTTGTTTGTGATTGACCAATTAAAAAAAATCTTCTCTAAAACCATTTGGCCAAATTAATTGGTAGGAAGCACCTATGGAAGGTTCTGTATAAATTTTCCTCAAAACAGAATTATAGGTGAGCCACACAGGCTCAACCTGCTGAACCTCTTGTTTATCTGTGCAGTATTATCATCTTCATTGGCAATCCAACATCCTGTAAGATTGATTGTTGACTAGTTTCTAGACGAATTATATATATGTATTAAAAACGGGGATAAAGGAGAGGTTCACCTAACCTTTCCCCAGTTTTGCACCGAATGCACATAAACTTAATATTTTAAGCCACTGCATTAATATTGTGGTTATCCTGCAGTAAAAATCACATTAATGCATCGACGTTTATATTTTCAATTAAATAATAAAATTATACAATTATCCCTTGATTGCCCCTATTGATACATTGTATTTTCTGTCAACAGGAAGTGAACTGGATTTACACCTAGTTTACTAAAGCTCAACAGGTAACATGTGACAAGGGTACCAGAAAAGCTATATTTCCGTCAATTTGCCTGCTCAAATAGAACAATTGCAGGATAAATATATAATATAGTATACTATACGTTTGTTTTTTTAAAGGTATTTTTAAAAGGAAAATTAAACGTATTAAAGTTGTAATGAAACATTTTACTGAAAAAAATAGTTTATTTGTAATTTTGCACTGATCTGGTGATCTTGACAGATATTTATTATCTTTACAGATTCCCTTTTCCAAGTTTTTCTTGTCTTGTAAAGGACGTATACAGGATGACCAGGTACCAATAGATTTAGATTCTGTAAGATCATTAGGATTAACCTTGGCAGATGGAATTGAAGGTCCATTCCAGTTAGAAATTGACTATATAGCACTAGTATATGATGAAAACCACAAAGAAGAAACTGCTTATGAAATGTATCAAGCACCCAATTCTGCTGTTATTTAAATCTCAACAATAATATGAAATTTTATCTTAAACTTTATGAAGTTTGTTGTTAGTGTATTGACCAAACTATCAATTTGAAAAAGTAGAAATTTGCAGACACAAAAGGTGTTTCAATTCTAAATGTATTTACCCTTTATTTTCATAAGAAGGGATAGTGTGGTTTGTAAGTGAACATAAGAAAGAATAGGATGGCTTATAGGTGAACATAAGAAAGAATAGGATGGCTTGTAAGTGAACATAGCAAAGAATAGGATGGCTTATAGGTGAACATAAGAAAGAATAGGATGGCTTATAGGTGAACACAAGAAAGAATAGGATGGCTTGTAAGTGAACATAGCAAAGAATAGGATGGCTTATAGGTGAACATAAGAAAGAATAGGATGGCTTGTAGGTGAACATAAGAAAGAATAGAATAGGATGGTTTGTAAGTGAACATAAGAAAGAATAGGATGGTTTGTAAGTGAACATAGCAAAGAATAGGATGGTTTGTAAGTGAACATAAGAAAGAATAGGATGGCTTGTAGGTGAACATAAAAAAGAATAGGATGGCTTGTAAGTGAACATAAGAAAGAATAGGATGGCTTGTAGGTGAACATAAGAAAGAATAGGATGGCTTGTAGGTGAACATAAGAAAGAATAGGATGGCTTGTAGGTGAACATAAGAAAGAATAGGATGGCTTGTAAGTGAACATAAGAAAGAATAGGATGGCTTGTAAGTGAACATAAGAAAGAATAGGATGGCTTGTAAGTGAACATAGGAAAGAATAGGATGGCTTGTAAGTGAACATAGGAAAGAATAGGATGGCTTGTAGGTGAACATAAGAAAGAATAGGATGGCTTGTAAGTGAACATAAGAAAGAATAGGATGGTTTGTAAGTGAACATAAGAAAGAATAGGATGGCTTATAGGTGAACATAAGAAGGAATAGGATGGCTTGTAGGTGAACATAAGAAAGAATAGGTTGGCTTGTAGGTGAACATAAGAAAGAATAGGATGGCTTGTAAGTGAACATAAGAAAGGGTAGGACAGTTTGTAAGTGAACATAAGAAAGGGTAGGACAGTTTGTAAGTGAACATAAGAATGGATAGGATGGTTAGTAAGTGAACATAAGAAAGGATAGGATAAATTTAATTTGAATTTCCATTAAAACTATAAAATTGGTATTTGCTGATTCTCCACTAATCACACAGGAGTAAGAGCAAAGACTGGTTGTCTCAGAATCAGGATAATATTTCAGAGTGGAGTGACACTGTTATTTCAGTGAGGTAGCACTATAAAAATCTAACTAAGTGCATTGGTCTAGTACAAGCAGTTCCAATCATCATCTCATTGAAATGTTCTCACCATGATATAGCTGAAAAATTGCTGAGTTGGCAATAAACAACAATCAGTTACTCACTCAAATTCTTACAGATGTAGAACTATCAAAGATGTACTACTAATGTAATATTACAAACATCAGTGTGTCCAACATATCACAAACATCAGTGTGTCCAACATATTACAAACATCAGTGTGTCCAACATATCACAACAAAATAATAAACACTACACCAATGAAAAGAAGCATCACCAAGATAATCATAACTAACAGTGTAAAACAACTTGAAATGGATAATATAATTAATGTCCCAATGAAACCAGTTTTAAACATCATTTCTAAAAGGAGAAAGTTGAAGGAGTAAATCTATGGAATAGTCAGTATTTTAGTACATCATAAAAGAAGGAATATGCACCAGAAATGTTGACAAATGCCACAGCACAAAAGGTAATCTCTGTCTGATCCTTTATTTAACAAGAGGCTATATGGATGTGGGTTTTAGTCATGTAGTGTAAGGGGGTTGGGTTATGGTGTTTATCACCACTTTCAACAATATTTCAGTTACACCGTGGAGGTCAGCTTTAATGATGGAGGAAACTGAAGTACTCACAGAAAACCACTGACTTGTCGCAAGTCGCTGACAAACCTTATCGCATGTAATTTTGTATCGAGTACACATTGCCAGGAGCGGGACTCGAACTCACAACTTGGTGATAGGCCCCGATTGTACAGGTAGTTGTAAATCCAACTACCATCCGACCACGATGGCCCCTGCATGTAGTTTGATGACAAATTTTCTGTTGTCCTGTTTCTCTACTGTATGGTTGCTGACTACATGTACATGCGTTAAATGTGTCTTCTCTAGCCAAGGGTTAGGTTGCATTTCCTGTCCTCTTCACCCAAGTCAACATTAGATGGAATTTTGTAATTGCCCCCATCATGATATCGTTTTAGGCCAATCTACACAAGTCATTCATTTCATCTCGTTTCAAAATATGTGCAGAATTCACTGAAAACACTTAATGTGTCCCAAACAAATGTTCATGGTATTTTTTAGCACTCCAGAGTCCTTCATGGCTAAGCCTACACAAGTCCATTTTATATTTACTGATACATTTTATCCTATAAACATCCTATTTTCATAACACATTCTGATTGGTTGCAACCAGTTAAAACCGTCACTGTATGACCAGAAAAATTTGGCTAATACTACAAAGGTTGAAGAGGAGATGGATCATAATCCATGGCTAACGAAGATGTCAAAATATAGAATTTTACTTCTTCATAAAAGTTTTTCCGAATTTAGCCATATATTTTCAGGCTCGTCGTTTATATTTTCCTGTTTACATGGAACATATGAATTGGTAACTTGTTTTAAAAGTATTCATAAAGATAGACTACATACTGATCAACTATAAATCATATCATCGATTATCTTCTACATTACAATACATTTGAAGAACAGTAATAAAATGCATTGCATATTCTATTATGGTACATGTACGTACCAGGCAATTATTCATATTATACCATAGATAAAGTAATAAATAAAACATCTTTCAACTTGATCAGTGGTGTAATAGTTGACATGCTTGATTCAAGTGTGGTAGATATGGGTTCAAATCTCCGTCAAACCAAAGACTATAAAATTGGTATTTTCTGCTTTTCCACTAAACACACAGTATTAACTTATTAAGGAGTAAAAGAAAAGATTGGTTAAATCTGAATCAAGTTAATGTCTATGAGTGGAGCGACATGTCTACCCACTGATTGTTGTTTCATTGAGGTACCACTATGAAGATCCAACTAAGCGTGTTAGTCTAGTACAGAGCGGACATCACATCTTAACGAATTTAACTTGTTCTTTCCATATTGCTGAAAAATTGCTCATTTAGCTTTAATAAGTTACTCCCTCACCTTAATAGACAACAGGGTTACACAAAGAAAACCACTAACCTACTGATACTGAATAACAAACTTTATCACTCAGTGTTGTATCGGGTATACTTTACCATTGGTGGGAATTTAATGCGTAACTTTAGTGGTGATAGGAACTGATTGCATAGTTAGATGTAAATCAACTTACCATAAGATCACGCCACAAATGTCCCTTAATATATAGGTAGACCCCAAATATGTGGGGACTACTTGTTAATATGAAATCAGACAATAAGATTTATATCTCAAAAATATATTTGCATCAAATATCAACAAACTTTGGTTATTAGATATGGTTTACATAATATTCACATATAATAAATACTTCCTTGATACGGTGTAACCTGTTTAAACAGAACCCTGAATGAGAATTCTATGTAAACTAAACTATATCAGTAGCCCATGTCTGGTCTGATACTCTCCACAAATCTCCTGTGGGTCATTTGAAAGAAAATATGTAGTCATGAATCAGACTGGTTCTGTTATATTTTCATGACAGGAATTATTTGCATATTCCATTCTGCTGGACCAGTAAATTATTTTACACTACTTTGATACTTCAATTGGATAGTAAACGAAAAAAAAACATGGTTTTATAATGAAAGTTGTTAATTTTGGTACCTAACGACCAATCGTAATATTTCAATAATGTTATTTTGCTATAACATCTAAATGCTGAATCAGTATTGTAAAAAATTCAAACCATAAGGAATAAAATTGCTACTATTGACCTACAGGAGATCAGTGGAATATATCGGAGTGTGATCAGTCGTGATATACCAATGATGACATAAACAAAACATAAAATTTTTAACGAATTTTTTTTATTATACATTTTCAAATTTAACCTCTCTATTCCAAGCAACTGTCTACTGTGAACAACAAATTTTGGTCCTTAGGGTGGTCAGTTTAAGCAGGTTTCACCACATCAATCATTGCACCCAATATTATGAGTAACACACAGGAATAAGCCAGTAGAACAGACTGACACTCTCTGAATAACATTGATGTTGTCTACTAACTATAGACTACTAAATCGATACATACGTGGCAATTATGACGTTTTCATAAATTTCTATTTTATCATTACTTCATTTTTAGTGACAATGTCATTTTCTCAAAATGTCAAACCTTCGCTCAAAAATATCAAACTCATTGGTCAATTTTAAAATTCCAATAAGCATTTTATATCATGTTTACTGTTTGAACCATTATAAAACATGATTTTCACTGTCAATTATTTATCAACACTTTGACATTTTGGTCCGATTTCTTTCCTAACTGATAACAGAATCATATAAAGTATTTGTAATGAGAATCATTCAATAATTATAGTTAAATACAAATTTAAAGTAGAACAAACATACAAGTAACTTTGACTATAACATAATTGTCTCATTTAGTAGAGTCTGATCTTGAATTTAAGTTGGACAAACATAAATTAGCATAAAATTGTATATCAATAAAAAAAAACCTGGAATTCAATGTGCCAAACAAATATTATGATGTAGTAAAGCATTCCATATTGCCAAAATTTTCGTGGATAACATCGGAAACTGGCAACACATATTGGAATTTATCACACAATCTTCTATTTTGTTCCTATTGGAAATCAGTTAATTAAGCTCTATGCTCTAGTATCAACATATAAATTTGTATTTTTTTTTTAAAGTGGATTAATAAAAATATTAGACTGATATGTGTGAATATTATTGTAAGCATATGTATACCGGTATTTGCATATTGTATGTTAAAATTTTATCAAATAACTATCTTTCCAAGATAAAACCGAAGGGGGCAACCACAATGAAGAATGGACATTCCAGAGATACAGGCAATGCTAGACACAAAACATAGAACAAAGACAAATACAACACAGAAAACTAAAAAGAGGAGCAACATGAATCTCACAAAAAAGGGGGGTGCACCTAGGTGCTTTCGAAGGGTAAGCAGTTCCTGCTTTTGATAAGACACCTGTTACGGAATTAGATTCAATGTAATTGACTGAAAGAAAGTACTGCAACAACATGTAAATAAACAAATTACATGGTTTATAAACAAAAAAATAAATAAACAAAGAAATGTTATAATATTTTATAAACATAAAGTAAACAAGTACAAAGTTATAGACCAAATCAATGTTAATAAAAATGTATTATGCCACTTGTTTTATATAAAAAGGAAAACATTATATAAAAAAACATTACAGAGATTCATTCTAAAATAGTTTCTATGGTAACAGAAAAAATTATGTTACTTTTCTTTTAAATCAAACTGGAGATTTTATTTTGTCTTGTTTGCAGAAATTTCAAAACAATTTACTGAAACCAACCAATATAAATCTAAAATATAATGGCTACTTTATATTTGGTTTGCTACACCAGTACCTGTATTTCCTAGATTAATGTGTCGGAGTCTGATTGTATTATTGTTCTCTGTAAGGTAATGAGATATTCATCAAACAATCCATATATGATATAATTGGATTTCTGAATGAGATCTGTTTACTGTCATAAATATTAATAAATTTATTTACATTTCAACAAATATCAATAACAATTCCTGATTAACCATATGATCACTAATAAATAATCAACTAAATATACAAGTGTATTAAATCACGACCACAATTGACAGTTACCTCCCCTGACTCACCATCCTCCCATCTGGCTTGGGACAGAAACAAAAATGTGGCAGTGCTCAACTATTTTACATGATTATAATATGGGATCTCATTCCACCTTTTTGATAACAACTTTTCTAGTAGCCAAACAATATGTGACAAAAATTCAAAATGGTGGCTTTTAATTAACATTTTCACTTCCATGCCATCACAAGATACTGTTTCTTGAAAATATATTTTGAAATCGAAAGATTATTTGTAAGAATTACATTAATATATGTTTTTCATAATCATGTAATTAGTTCTCTCAGTTAGATGTATAGTTGTTAAATCTAAATGAAGGATGGAGAGACTAGGGAACCATATATATACAATAACACATGTCTGGTACATCTATAGACTAGGGAACCATATATATAGAATCTTTCTTTGCGAGCAGTTGATTATCGTATTTCTACAGTCGAGATAGCTAAACTTTAAAATTTCGAGCCTCTGGCGAGAAATTTTAAAGTTTAACTATCGAGACTGCAGAAATACGATAATCAACTGCTCACAAAGAAAGATTCTGTTTCTCTAATTCTTTAATACGTCAATTATTTCGTTTTAGAAATATAGCACTTTAAATACCCCGTGGGGAACCCATCACATTCCATTTGATGACGTATTTTAGTGTTGATATGAATACGTCATTCATAACGATGTCGCTTGTTGAAGAAAACAAAATATTGAAATGACAGTTTTTCATTTGAAGTAAACAATAGTTAATAACAAATTACAATTGAAGAAAGTATTTGAAAGGCACTAAAATACTAATAGTCCGTCTGGGTCATGACCTTTCGAAGATCCAATCAGAAACTAAGAACAAAAAAATCACACGTGATGGAACAAATTTTTCTCTCACCGGTAAAAAACATGAAGAACAGCCAAAGAATTAGAGAAATATACAATAACACATGTCTGGTATATCTTTTAAGTTCTCAATATTTGTCAACATAGTAAAATCATCAGCTACCGTGTGATATTTGTGATGAAAAATAAATAGCAATAGAATAGATATAATACTTCATAAAACAAAAAATCAACACATTTTTGGGTAAATATGGAATGCTGATATTTTTTGTTCTGTTAAAAGAAAGTTTTGACTTTCTAATGTACATTGGTTGGTTGTACCGGCAGTTAAGTTATACATAATATTACAGTAGAATCATAAATAAATGGATTTCATATAAATAAGTATATAATTATCTACACAATCTCGACATAAAAACCTCTATAAAAAAGTCCCATAAAATGTCTGGTACATAGTAAAATGTGTGGTACATAGTAAAATTAATGGTCATAAGAAGTATCAATGTTTATGGTTGTCCAACAACTTCAAAATAAAAATATTTCATAATTTATACATTAAAGTTGTAGATTTATTGCCTGTACAAATATTGACAGATTATTTAAATGAGTTTAACACTTCTATGACAGAATTTAGAAGTAGATGTTTACAGTGATATATATCTTAAGTTAATTTAATTTACATTCCAACATCACATGTTGTTGTAGTCTTGTTGTGTTCAATGATTTAAGATGAGAGGCGATTGTTTGTTTTGTTGATATTGGTGGAATTGTTGACCATTTAAACTTTGTTTTCAAAATAAATCCTACAAAATGGATATGTAACAATAATTTCAGACCCACATAAAAATTTGTGTTTATAGAAATACAGTCAAACCTTTATTAAGCAGTCACCTGTATTAAAAGGTCATTTTTTTCTTGTCCTATTTATCAAAGAAAACTTCATATGAATTGAACCTCTTTTAAGAGGTCACCTGTCTTATAAGGCCACTTTTTCTTTGTCCTAAAGGTCATGACCTCTTAATACATGTTTGACTGTACATGTAATTAATGTTAAAGTATAATTTATTGATGTGACATTAATTGAAGATTGTCATCTGCACATCAAAACAAGAATATCTTAACCTACAACTGCCGTTATTCATGAAATCGTTGAACCATATAATTCTGTCCTTCTTCCTTATCAAAACCAAACTGTTGATAAAATTTGACTACATCATCTTTACATTCTAAAGATACTTTATAACAGTCTACTTTCTGACCTAATATCGTCAACACATCTAATAATCTGTAAAACAAAAACATGTTGATATAATGACTGTCTACTTTCTGACTTTCTAAAACTTTCCTTAAATATGGATGATGGATACAGACTGATCACAATAGCTCATTTGGTCATCCTTCCGTCTTGTCTAAATTGAAGACAAATACCCTGACATGGGGTATTGATGGATACTACTACACATTTGTGACTATCACCACTAATAACTGAGTTGTTGACCAGGGGTAAGATGTACTTCATACAACCTTACATTCTTGTAATATATTTGATTTACCTTACCGTTCCCCATCACCAGTTTAATATATCTGATATATGTATTTATAATTTACCCAACCATTTACCCATGAACAACAAAATATGTTTGATATACTTACAATTTACCTAACTGTTTCCCACGATAAGAATTATTTACAACGATGTCTTCTACTCTTCCTCTCTATAAAATACAATAATAACTAGTGAAAGGTGATCATTCTTCTTTTTCTTCTTCAAAGTATCTGGAAATATATCTTGGGTTACAGGATATAAGAGACTCATAGGAGTCTGTATTGTTCATCTGGTCAGCAATAGCTCCAAATGTGCCTATTTAAAAACCTTTTTTGCCTGATCATGATGAAATGAAGAATCTTTGTAGATGACCTGCCAAACATGGCTTCCAACAAATTACAAAACATTTCCACCTTAGAGAGTAGAAAATAAAAGAAAAATGTTCATAATGACCATGTTTTACACAATTAAAACAACATATAATATTTGTATAGGAGCATGTGTATACCATCACAGACATGGAGGCATTACTTATACTAATTCACAAATAATCTCAATTTGTTGTTAATTTGACAAAGATTTTTTTTCATTGCTTCAGCAAATCAGAAACAAGAAATGCCCATTACCTCAATGTTTTTCACCAGAATGAAAATAAATGAGTACTGTTTGTAAAGGACTTCACAAACATCATTTGTATTATGTAACAACTCGTGTGGATCTGTAGATTCAGAGAAGGTTGTTCAAGTTGCACACAATCAGAAGCAAAACATCATTCCTGCAATGTTTGGTTCTAATTGGCCCAGTAGTTTCAAAGGAGATGATTAAAATGTGAAATGTTAACAACAACGAACAGGTGGACACAAAAACGTATGTAAAATGATGGCAAAGGTGTACCTTGACCTTTGACCAAGTCAGCTGAAAAAGGAATTGCTTGTTTGAAATAATGTGACTCTCTGTACCCAAATAATTACATCCTACAAGCATATCGGTATGTGACATATGTGTGCCAATAACAATATACACTGTTAAATCCTTTACATAATTCTAGATGCATAATGTAATGCACAGTTCTTCTCCTTGACAAGGGTCCCTGTTCCAATAACAATGTTATTACCTCCCCTATATATTCATAGACACATATTATCAAATAAACATTCTACCTCCCTTATACTAGTATACTTATAGAGGTACACTGTCCCCTTAACTTTGTTACCCCATCTATATACTTGTCATATTTTAAACATTTCTATCTAACAGTGACCCCTGTCCCTATAACATTATTACTTCTCTAACATACTTACAGATGCACACTGTCGTATAAATTTTTGTTCCTTGACAAGGGTCCCTGTTCCTATTACTTGGTTGTTAGACAGATCTTCTATCACTACGATGTAGTAACAATTTAAACATGCAGCCAAGCTATCAAATCTTGCTGAAAAATACAAATAAAAGATGAATATAATTGACTTTTGGAAAGATACATGATTTGTATAGGTTTTTAGAGTTTGTCCATTGATCTAATTAACAAGACCAGACAGCTGGTTTCCTATTGATTTGTTCCACCTGATGTTTGTGGTGATCCTAAGACAGCACATAAATCTTCTTCAGCTTCTATCATTGTTTAATTTTTTCTGGAAGATAACAGTGAATAGTTGTGATTGTTGTCATGACTCCCACTATTTAACATTTCTATTTCATGTATAACATGTAGTAGATATACCATTTAGTCAAAAATGGAAGCTATCAGTCAAAATACATTCTAAATTTTTGGATAACAATTTTAAAATGTTCAGGTCAACAACACCCATGAAGTAAATTTTCTATCCCTTTTCTGTAATGCAAACTCATTAAATTATTATAAAGTTATAACATTTTTAATGTCTAAGTCAGATAATGATATTCTACTCTATGTACACAATAACAAATCTCACAATTCCGTTCAAAATGATATTTCCAGTCTGTGCCAAATATAATTTGACTCGCTCACTCGCTTGAGGTAATTTGAGAAAATTTGAGAAAAAATAATTGTAGAACATGTATACCAGTAAGTAACTAAATGTTAGTGCATCATACTAGCCCATTTTGATTTATCATTCAACTTCTGGACTATAGTATCAAATTAGTAGTTTAGTTTGTGGCACAACAATGTGTTTTAAGTAATGTTCAAATCAGGAGAGTGAGCCATCATGTATATGTGTGTTAGATGCATCAAGTTTATCTCTGTTTCTATAATTTTCCCATTGGAACTTTTCTGATGGTGATGTTTTTCTTACACCTAAATATTTTGCCATCTGTCATCTTTTCAAGTCGAAGGACCTTAAGTATAAATGTTGATAACAGATCCAAGTGGTTATAAATCACATTTCAGACAGTAAATTATCTATTATTTTCATGAGGTATATAATATCTCTTTGACAACATAATTGGGTTGGGTCATTTATTGATGTTTATCATCAATATCTGTAATTTTTAAATCATTTTTCAACTCTATTATTTCATTTTTCAAAAATGATATAAATATTCAACATTAAATCAACTCAAACTCAGATTAAACATGTAATATACAACATACCTTCAAATTCTTCTGTAATGTACTAACAACATACCTTCAAATTCTTCTGTAATATACTAATAACATACCTTCAAATTCTTCTGTAATATACTAACAACATACCTTCAAATTCTTCTGTAATATACTACACAACATACCTTCAAATTCTTCTGTAATATACTACACAACATACCTTCAAATTCTTCTGTAATGTACTAACAACATACCTTCAAATTCTTCTGTAATATACTACACAACATACCTTCAAATTCTTCTGTAATATACTAACAACATACCTTCAAATTCTTCTGTAATATACTACACAACATACCTTCAAATTCTTCTGTAATATACTACACAACATACCTTCAAATTCTTCTGTAATATACTAACAACATACCTTCAAATTCTTCTGTAATATACTAACAACATACCTTCAAATTCTTCTGTAATATACTAACAACATACCTTCAAATTCCTCTGTAATATACTAACAACATACCTTCAAATTCTTCTGTAATGTACTAACAACATACCTTCAAATTCTTCTGTAATATACTAACAACATACCTTCAAATTCTTCTGTAATGTACTAACAACATACCTTCAAATTCTTCTGTAATGTACTAACAACATACCTTCAAATTCTTCTGTAATATACTAACAACATACCTTCAAATTCCTCTGTAATATACTAACAACATACCTTCAAATTCTTCTGTAATGTACTAACAACATACCTTCAAATTCTTCTGTAATATACTAACAACATACCTTCAAATTCCTCTGTAATATACTAACAACATACCTTCAAATTCTTCTGTAATGTACTAACAACATACCTTCAAATTCTTCTGTAATGTACTAACAACATACCTTCAAATTCTTCTGTAATGTACTAACAACATACCTTCAAATTCTTCTGTAATGTACTAACAACATACCTTCAAATTCTTCTGTAATATACTAACAACATACCTTCAAATTCCTCTGTAATATACTAACAACATACCTTCAAATTCTTCTGTAATGTACTAACAACATACCTTCAAATTCCTCTGTAATATACTAACAACATACCTTCAAATTCTTCTGTAATGTACTAACAACATACCTTCAAATTCTTCTGTAATATACTAACAACATACCTTCAAATTCTTCTGTAATGTACTAACAACATACCTTCAAATTCTTCTGTAACATACTAACAACATACCTTCAAATTCTTCTGTAATATACTAACAACATACCTTCAAATTCTTCTGTAATATACTAACAACATACCTTCAAATTCTTCTGTAATATACTAACAACATACCTTCAAATTCTTCTGTAATATACTAACAACATACCTTCAAATTCTTCAGTAATATACTAACAACATACCTTCAAATTCTTCTGTAATATACTAACAACATACCTTCAAATTCTTCTGTAATATACTAACAACATACCTTCAAATTCTTCTGTAACATACTAACAACATACCTTCAAATTCTTCTGTAATATACTAACAACATACCTTCAAATTCTTCTGTAATATACTAACAACATACCTTCAAATTCTTCTGTAACATACTAACAACATACCTTCAAATTCTTCTGTAATATACTAACAACATACCTTCAAATTCTTCTGTAATATACTAACAACATACCTTCAAATTCTTCTGTAACATACTAACAACATACCTTCAAATTCTTCTGTAACATACTAACAACATACCTTCAAATTCTTCTGTAATATACTAACAACATACCTTCAAATTCTTCTGTAACATACTAACAACATACCTTCAAATTCTTCTGTAATATACTAACAACATACCTTCAAATTCTTCTGTAATATACTAACAACATACCTTCAAATTCTTCTGTAACATACTAACAACATACCTTCAAATTCTTCTGTAATGTACTAACAACATACCTTCAAATTCTTCTGTAATATACTAACAACATACCTTCAAATTCTTCTCTTGAAACATTTCCTACTTTAGTTAACTCACTTAATAAATGCATATAACCTGGAAAAATATATTTGTGTTTATTTTATGTCATCTGATGAAGAATATTTTCTCACCTCTTAGTTGGTATAACAACATTTACTGTTGTGAAATTGTTTAATATTAAGATATATTATTGGCTGTATTTCGCTTGATAAATGACTGTAGAAGAGGCTACCAAAATGTTTTGCCAGATGTAAATAATAACTGGGGGTCTCCCCCTCCAACATTCTTCATGTTCTGAGAAAGATACATTTTGTTTCAAAAAGGATAATAACTCCTTCAAAAATAGTCCAAACAAATTGTCATAATGATATAGGAATAAAAATAGTCCAAACAAATTGTTAAAATGATATAGGAATAAAAATAGTCCAAACAAATTGTCATAATGATATAGGAATAAAAATAGTCCAAACAAATTGTTATAATGATATAGGAATAAAAATAGTCCAAACAAATTGTCATAATGATATAGGAATAAAAATAGTCCAAACAAATTGTCATAATGATATAGGAATAAAAATAGTCCAAACAAATTGTCATAATGATATAGGAATAAAAATAGTCCAAACAAATTGTCATAATGATATAGGAATAAAAATAGTCCAAACAAATTGTCATAATGATATAGGAATAAAAATAGTCCAAACAAATTGTCATAATGATATAGGAATAAAAATAGTCCAAACAAATTGTCATAATGATATAGGAATAAAAATAGTCCAAACAAATTGTCATAATGATATAGGAATAAAAATAGTCCAAACAAATTGTTATAATGATATAGGAATAAAAATAGTCCAAACAAATTGTCATAATGATATAGGAATAAAAATAGTCCAAACAAATTGTTATAATGATATAGGAATAAAAATAGTCCAAACAAATTGTCATAATGATATAGGAATAAAAATAGTCCAAACAAATTGTTATAATGATATAGGAATAAAAATAGTCCAAACAAATTGTTATAATGATATAGGAATAAAAATAGTCCAAAAAATTGTCATAATGATATAGGAATAAAAATAGTCCAAACAAATTGTCATAATGATATAGGAATAAAAATAGTCCAAACAAATTGTCATAATGATATAGGAATAAAAATAGTCCAAACAAATTGTCATAATGATATAGGAATAAAAATAGTCCAAACAAATTGTTATAATGATATAGGAATAAAAATAGTCCAAACAAATTGTCATAATGATATAGGAATAAAAATAGTCCAAACAAATTGTTATAATGATATAGGAATAAAAATAGTCCAAACAAATTGTCATAATGATATAGGAATAAAAATAGTCCAAACAAATTGTCATAATGATATAGGAATAAAAATAGTCCAAACAAATTGTCATAATGATATAGGAATAAAAATAGTCCAAACAAATTGTTATAATGATATAGGAATAAAAATAGTCCA
Source organism: Bathymodiolus septemdierum (assembly GCA_963383655.1). Lineage (NCBI taxonomy): Eukaryota > Metazoa > Mollusca > Bivalvia > Mytilida > Modiolidae > Bathymodiolus > Bathymodiolus septemdierum. The sequence continues at coordinate 16,182,035 of OY726519.1, read as the reverse complement.
AACAAATTGTCATAATGATATAGGAATAAAGATAGTCCAAACAAATTGTCATAATGATATAGGAATAAAAATAGTCCAAACAAATTGTCATAATGATATAGGAATAAAAATAGTCCAAACAAATTGTCATAATGATATAGGAATAAAAATAGTCCAAACAAATTGTCATAATGATATAGGAATAAAAATAGTCCAAACAAATTGTCATAATGATATAGGAATAAAAATTGTCCAAACAAATTGTCATAATGATATAGGAATAAAAATAGTCCAAACAAATTGTTATAATGATATAGGAATAAAAATAGTCCAAACAAATTGTCATAATGATATAGGAATAAAGATAGTCCAAACAAATTGTCATAATGATATAGGAATAAAAATAGTCCAAACAAATTGTCATAATGATATAGGAATAAAAATAGTCCAAACAAATTGTTATAATGATATAGGAATAAAAATAGTCCAAACAAATTGTTATAATGATATAGGAATAAAAATAGTCCAAACAAATTGTTATAATGATATAGGACTATACATATGTTAATAAGTAAGCATGTAAAGTTTTGATGAATTCACATGTAAAATGTTTCAGTTGCATGTACAAATTTTTTTATGAAATAATATTCTGACCAAAAAAGGACAATAATTCCATAAAAAATGGTCTGATCAAACTGTCATATATGAATCTTTATATGGTATTAAGCTGGCATGCAAAGTTTGAGGAAATCCAATCTAAAATGTGAGAGGAGCTGTGCATACAAAATTATTTAAATAATATTTCAAGTCAAAAAAGGACAATTCCTCCTTCAAAAATGGTCCATTCAAATTGAGATCATCATTTCATGATATGTGAATCTTCATATAAAAATATGGTCATTATAAGCATGCAAAGATTTCAATAAATCCCATGTAGGATGAGTTGCAGGTATAAAACTTTTTGATGAAATATTTTCAAGTCAGAAAGGGCAATAACTCCTTCAAACTTTTGAGTAAGTGAGTGATTGTTGTTTAACACCAACTGTTGAGAACTCAGCAATTTTTCAGCTATATCATGGCGAGAACAAGTTAATTTTCAATGAGATGATGATGAGGTCCGTTTTGTTTTAGACCAACATGCTGAGTTGGATTTTTATAGTGCATCTCACTGAAACAAGTCCACAGATAGACATGTCGCTCTACTCGGACACATTATTCTGATTCCGAGCCAACCAGTCTTTGCTCTTACTCCTTAATGCTGCGTGCTTAGTGGAGAAGCAATAATTACCAATGTTATAGTCTTTGGTTTGACCCGAGAAGGGCTCGAACCCAAGATCTACCGCACTCGAGGCGAGCATGCTAACCATTGCGGTTCAATCTTTTGATCAAACTACTATTAAGATATGCAATCTTCATATGTACATTGTAGCTCACATGGACAAGGAAATAACTTGTCAACAGTAACACTGGTAAAAACAAAATGCCACAAATTGCTCATGTAAACTCATAGTAACATCAAATGAAGAAAAAAATAACAGAAATCTCACATGGCGTCATGGGGAAAATGTCAATCTCACAAGTTATGGTATGATTAACCTTCAATATCGTAAGACATTGCTATTTTATTTTATTTTTTTACCTTTATCATAATCAGCTTTACACAAAGGTCTGAGTTGTAACATATCTCCTGGGTTCTGTGCAGATATGCTTGGCTTATATTTTGCTCTGTGTTTTGTCTCAAAGTCCAAATCTTTTAATAACTTGGGATCAAAAAGTGGTTTATCTTGCTCTCCGTTTGCCTGTATAAATGAACAAAAACATTTATGTTTCAAATACCACCTTAGTACGACCTACTCTAGAATTAGCTGCGGACCCGTAGCTCTTTAGGTCCTTGTTTTTTGTTTTTTTTTTATATTTGCGGACCATAGGTCTGCACCTATCAGTAAAAAAGCACAAGGACCATAAGAGCTACGGTCCCGCAGCTACCCTAGAATATGCATCCAGCATATGGAGCCCCAGCAAAAAAGACAACAACAACAAGGTTGAGACAGTACAACGTCGAGCCGCCAGGTTTGCCACTGGAGATTACCAGCGCACAAGCAGTGCCACAGCCATGTTATAGTAACTCCAGTGGCAGACACTACAGAGCAGACAAGCATATGCCCAGACAGTGATGATGCACCACATAGTGTACAACTTTGTTGATATACCAGCAGAACACCACCTCAACCGCACCTCTCTTCGAACCAGAGCCTATTCACTGTGATTCCTGGTACCACACACAAGAACTACAGTCTACAGGACATCATTCTTCTCACAAGCCATACGCCTCGGGAACCAACTACCGGGAAGTGTGGTGGAAGCAGACTGCCTAGACAGCTTCAAGACTCAGCTGTCTAGGGCAACTCTTATGTAAATTTATAACTGTCTTTTATACTTTTAAAATGCACTGTACACAGACGTCATCCCCACTCAAAAGTGTGAGAATACTTTATTGGTTTTGCACCACACCCGGAGGAAGAAAAAGAAGAAATACAATACAATGCTTAACAACTTGAGCATATGAACTAGCACATACTGAATATAGACATGTACAATACCATAGGATACCATAGGAACTACAGTGGACGCTGGCTTGTTGCCACTATGTCCGCCTCTAAATCCACATCATTGATGCACGACTTACGTCACTTCCGGAATTAGATCTTATGTTTTTGTCTGCCGTAGTCATATTTGCACTCTTGGTGCTTCCAGTGCTCATCTAGGCCGATTTCAAACTGTATAACTGTTTTTGCCTGGATAATTGATTCTGGGAGACTGTTCCATATTTCAACAATTCTAACGACAAAGGTATATTTTCTCACATTCAGACTACTTGTTTTTATCTTCACCTTCTTGCTATGTCCCCTTGTATTTGAAGTTGTGTTTAGCTTAAACATATCCACTGTTGTTAGAGGATTATAAATACCATTTATTATTTTAAATACTTCAATCATATCTCCTCGCATTCTTCTATACTTCAGAGTGGGCATCTTGAGTTTCTTTAGTCTTTCGTTATATTCCATGTTTTTTAAAGTAGGTACTTGTTTGGTGGCTCTTCTTTGTACGTTTTCTATTTTTTCAATATCCCCCACTTTAAATGGAGACCAGACTGCTTCCGCATATTCAATATGAGGTCTAACCAAAGCTTGGAATAAATATTTGAAGCTTTGTTCATCTAAATATGTATAAGATCTTCTGATTAGTCCCATAATGCTGTTTGCTTTGTTCACCTGATTTTGTATATGTTTGTTAAAGGACAAATTTTCATCTACAAGTACTCCTATGTCTTTTTCTCCATCAGATTGCTCTAACTCAATTCTGTTGCCATCGTTGTTATATAGATAATAGTGTTTTGTTCCTTTGTCCATGCATTTATTGGCAACTGACATCACTTTGCATTTGTTAGGATGGAATTTTAATAGCCATGTATCTGACCAACTTTGTAAACTATCTAAATCCGCTTGAAACATTTTCTCATCATTTTCCTCTCGAATTTCTCTGAAAATTTTCGCATCATCAGCAAACAGGTAGGTAGCTGACTCTACCATCTCGTTAATATAGATAACGAAGAACATAGGACCCAGAACACTACCTTGTGGTATCCCACTTATGACATGATGGCATTTGGACTCGGTGCCATTTACAATTACTTTCTCACTTATTTTATATGAATCCGAGTCGTTTCGCCCCGTGAGTCGTTTCATCCCTATTCCCTTTTGCCCCGGGTCGTTTCGCCCTCATTTATTAATAGTGCTTTAAAAAATGAAATATGGAAAATACCATTGCAAATATTCGCATTTTGGATGTTGTAGGGCTTGTTCATGGGTACTTTATTTTAATTAATTAGTAATCGACAGATCAAAGAATACAAATAATTACAATTTTCAATTTTTTATTAATTTCTCTTTATTATTTCTTTGCAGTTTAATTAGTAATAACAAGGATTTATATAGTATATAAATCCTTGGTAATAATTGACCAATAATTATTAAATATTATAATATAACATCATGATGATGTTAACTCCGTTGTTTATCATATATTTTTATTATTTTTATTTTATTTTATGTTATTATTTTTTTTGTATACAACTAATAAATAAATAATTACCAAAAAATTGTCGAAAAAGGCTTCATCTATTATTATATTAATAGCGATTAAGTGGGGTGAATCGACTCACTTTCCGGGGCGAACCGACCCGGTACCATTTATTTTTATACCTATGCATCTTATGCAGAAGTCTTCTTTTACAATGTATAATGAATCATTTTTATGCAAAAAGCGGATTTGAAGTGGAGAGGTCATTAAACTAGTTAGAACCTTCTCTTTTATTACATGTACAGTCGACCTCCCGATTGGTATAAACAAGTGTCTGTAAGCTAGAAATTGATGGAGGGAAGTGTCAATACTTTCTTCTTCTTTCTTCCGTATTTGCGTCCAGGACTGAACCACCAAGTATAAACTTGTATTAATCTTTATTTTTACTCTTTAAAATTTAAGAGTTGCACTATATGCACCTTATTTACACCCACAGTATCGAATAATTAAAAATTTCGGATAAAAGGTAAAAAACTAGTGCGGTAGTATTCAATATCCTATATATATACAGTTAATGGGTCGCTGAGAAGTTCAGCCTTTAAAATCTAAAAAAGGGATCCTTATGTACAAGTTCAATATATACATCTATTGTATGTGACGGTATCTTCACGGTAACTGCTGCCACCTCCCATTAATTTCGCAATTTAAGCACAGGCAGACTAGTGTCACTTCACAGCATATACTTCTATCTATAGTATTTTATATTTTTACATGCGAACATATATAAGCTTGTACATCTGCTATTCATAATCTTTCATTTTCCATACTCTGTGCACATGCATTTTGTAGCATAATTTCGTTGACTGGAGCATTACATTCTTCAATTTTGTATCAGAATCAAACAGATATCCAAATGTTGTACAATCCAGAATTAGTCTTACTAATGATTGCATTGAATTAAAATATACGAGATGATCAATTCTTTGAATCTTGTAAATTGGTTCTTCCGTATACAGTGTAGTGCTGAGCACCTAGTCAGCATATGTTCTATGTCTTCGTCACCAACTCCACATAGTGGGCATATTGGGTCTACACGACCATTTGAGAAGCGATGTTTATCTTTTTGTACTAAATATGTGCCTGTTAACATTCTGCACTTTGTTATACCTTTCCTTATATCTGCTACATTCGATGGTAAGGAGGTCCAAACAAGATGTGTAGAGCCAACTTTTAGATCCTTAGTATTCACGTTTCTTAATGATGTTTTATCCTGAAGTATTTTTTGTAGATTTTCAGTCCAGAATAATTTAATTGCTTTCTTACATATATATTTCCAGTTTAATTTTGATGGTAGATTTGTTTTCAACTCAGTTATCGTTGGCAAGTTATACATTTCCAGAGTTGCAGAGGACCTGCAGAAGAAGCTTTGTGGGTTGTTTATATTCACAATTAACTGTGTCAGTTAGTGCTCTAATGTTGTCATTATTACAGTTCAATATGTTGTGTAGGAAGCTTATTTGTCGTTTGTGGATTTCGGCTTCAATTGGCATGGCTCCTATTAATAAATAAATTACTGCTGTTGCTGTTCTTATTGGTAGCGATTGAAATTTTCGGAGATTGTCTATGTGAAATTTACTTAAGATACCTAGTTGCTTCTGATTTAGTGACAGAACTTCTATTCCATATAATAGCTTAGGCAGTACATATGCTTCATATATACGTAATGCTACACTTGGATTTATTCCGTTAGAGCCATGTAACCCAGTGTTCATGAGAGCATACATAGTTTTCCTTGCTAAGCTAATTCGATCTTCAATATTTGCTTCATTTTCTCTAGTTTCTGCTCTAATTATACCTAGATGGATTGCATGGTTAGTTGGACTAATTTCTGTATCACCAAGCTGTCATTTTAAATTTGTTTTTGGTATCTTTGAGGTTTTGTTTAATATGATGGCTTTTGTTTTTGTCGGATGGATCGAAATCCTGTCTTGTCTTGAATGATATATTTTATTTTATACAAGAAAGTTCCCTCTATAATTATGCAGATGATAACACTTTGTCATATGAAGGCCACAATCTGGATCAATTAATCACAGTACTTGAAAGAGACAGCCTAACTTTAATAGACTGGTTTACTGAAAACCAAATGAAAGCAAATCCAGACAAATTTCAAGCGATAGCAATTGGAAAAAAAACTAAAAATGAAAATATCTCTTTTAATCTTAATGGTAATATAATAAAATGCGAAGATGAGGTAAAACTTTTGGGAGTCACAATAGATTTTGAACTAAATTTTAATACTCATATAGCAAATATCTGTAAAAAAGCCTCAAGGCAACTGAACATTTTAAAAAGAATTGGTAAATACTTAACAAAACTTGGTAGACTTACAATATACTACTCTTATATTTTCTCGAACTTTAATTATTGCCCTGTAACATGGCACTTTTGCAGTGAACAAAATACAAATAAAATGGAAAAAATACAATTTAGAGCTCTGAAATTTATCTATGATGACACTGACAGCACATATGAAGAACTTTTAACAAAATCCAAATTATCCACTTTAACAATCAGGCGAATTAGAACTATAGCCATTGAAACATTCAAAATTGTCAATAAAACCAGTGCTTTGTACTTACATGATTTAATTACAATTAAACAAAGTAAATATTCTTTCAGATACCAAAATACTGCTAGTATACCATCAACCAGAACAACTAGGTATGGTATTAAAACTTTTAAATATTTTGCTGCCAAAACATGGAATGAGCTACCAAACCACTTTAGACTGGAAAATTCTTTTAAACAATTCAAAAACTTGATTAATTCATGGAATGGTAGCTCATGTCACTGTAATGCTTGTAGATAGCTTTAAAGCATAATTTTATTTATTTATTTCTTTTGCTTATCTGTGATGCTTTTGAAATCTGTGCTTTGTCTTTAATTATAGTTACTTTTTAGGCTGCTTATTTTAATTTATTTACTTAGTGCTTGAAATTTTAAATTAATTAGTTTAAATTATTTTTAATATAGATGTTTTAATTTTTGCTAGTATTTTTATGTACCTTGTATGTATGCATGTATGTTGTTTTTGTTATATGTATAGTCGATTTGAAAAGCTCTGTAGAGCTTGTGTTTTATGTATGTTGTGATATGTATCGACTCTAAATAAAACTTTATTTATTTATTTTATTTATGCCTGTGAAGAGCTTGACCAATAAAATCTTATCTTATCTTATCTTATATATCCTGTAATTCGTTAACGTCATCGATTGTATTTTGTTTTTTACAAAAACTTATTATAATAAATAAATAAGCTTTATTTAGAGTCGGCATGGTTAAAACAACATACAACATAAGCTCTGTTGAGCTTTTAACCGACATACACAGACACAGAATAAATAACAAATAACAAGCATGCAACATACAGCTAAAATACAAGACTAAGTAAGCACTACATGTAAAATAATAACAGTTACAAGATAAGCAAAAAAGCAGATTAAAAGCTGATGTTATAAGCTAAGCATACCAAGAGCTAATGTAGCAAACTATGAACTATGTGACAGTGTAGTATATGACTAGCCATATCTATCACTCGCTTCTTCGGTTGTTCTTAATAATTGTTCACCTTTTTATTATTAGTAGTCATGTTCAACAAGAAACAAACTTCTTTCTGTATAAATGATGATATTTCCAATATTCCTTCCACGTCACGGAAACAACTGACTTGGTTTTGGATTTTACAAACTAATCACATAAACGTTTATATATGCGAACTTTAGCCACGTTATAAAATTCAAGCTTTTAATAGACTTAATTAATCTCCAAATAACTCTTTGATACTGATTAAAATTTATTACAGAGAAATGTATGATTAAGCTGATAATAAAAACAATATATCTTCTATATTTTGGAACCCAAAAAATGATGATATATTAATATTACGATAACAAAAAAAAATTGAGTTCTAGAGACTATATTCAATATGGCTGCGCCCATGAAAGAAATAAAAAAAAAAATTTTACACTTTAAAAATGTTTGACGTGAATATTTGTCGTTATTTTGGATTGACAGTTTGTAAAATGTGTTTGAAAATGCGAATTTCAAATACTTGCATGTTTTATAGGAGTGTAACGTCCACATTCGCTGTAAATTATCAAAGACAACCAACACTGGTTACACAACATAAAATTGCCTATTTACTAGTGAACAAAGCCAGATTGAAATGTATTAGAAATATTTCAACTGTCTGTAGCTTAGCAAACAATAATTCCTATTCAAATGATATCTGGAAATTCAAACATAATATTTCAATTGAAAATGGAATTTGTTCGAAGTCATTTTCAACCTCCAGTTTCCATCAAGCGGTAAAGCCATTGCCACCTAAAGATGATCCAAAAGACAAGACTGATAAAGTGGAGGATATTGTGAGTGGAAAACTAATATGGGAAGTCACATGCTATTAAGTGAACAGAATTGACCATATTAATTTGTATTTTATTAACTTATTCTTATACAATATTCATCACTGAAAAACTTTTTCTAACTTCTCAGCTGATTAAGGAGAATGACTATTTGTTTACTCGTGATGTCACGTTTATTCAAAAATTACCTGGTTGCCAATGACATAAATGTGGTTTTTATGGTGCTTAACACCACTTTCAACTATAATTCAGTTACATGCGGTCAGTTTTATTGGTGGAGGAAGCCAGAGTACCCAGTGGTTTTCTCCTGATTACTTCTTCGTATCTTTTAATTTTTCATTACTTTGATTATTATGATAGTAGAAAAACTTCACAGGCACATATATTTCAACGAGAAACACTTAACAAAGGTATATTAATACATTACTTGAATAGCCCAGAGATCACTAACAAGAGTATATAAATACAATTTCGATTACCGGAGAACACTGAACATAAGGCTTCCAAAATACAATTATAGCCCAAAGAAAACTGAATATCTTAAGTGCAGTTATACCCCAGAGAATACTAAACATTATGGTACCATAGAATCATTGTATCCAGACAGAGTACAGAACTTTAAGGTACAATTATGAAGAGTGATGATCATCAAATCACTGAACAATAAAGAAGAACATGACATATATTGTTGGAAGTTCAGGTTCTAGCTTAGAACAGGCACAACCCAGTGGCAGTTTTAAACCCATTAATGGGGTTCCAACCTTCCCCCTCTTGATAATTGGTTCTCGAACAGCAACTCAGATATAATAAGATGATAAAATAACCTGCACAGATTTGCTTCCACTTAAAAAGACCACATACTATCACAAAAATGAATGACAACATGAACATAAACAGTACAGTAGCAGGGTCAATGAATGCTCGTAGTTAACTGACTACATTTTTTGTACTAGCTAAGAGGGTAGAATCTGTTGGTTAAAGACCATTACTATTAGGACAAATATATCATAACTGATACTTCTAACAGATTTAATATCTATTAGTCATCAACATCTAAAGAAATTAATGGTCTTCAATAATGTTTTTCTTTTTTTTTTTAGAGAGAAAGTGTGATGACCATACCTAACTTGCTGACAACATCAAGGATAATAGCCACACCATTTATAGGATATTTAGTTCTACATCAGATGTATCCATTAGCTTGTACTCTATTTGTTATAGCAGGGATCACTGATCTAGTAAGTATACTTTAGTCCATTCTATAAAACGTACTGATTTATAATTCATGAAGTGACTAGGAAGATAAGCAAATTATTTTTTTTCTTTCAAATATCTGAGAATATTCCTGAAAACATAAACCCAAAAAATTCACTTTGAAATTCTTGATAAAATTGTTTGTTTTTGTGGGGTCAGTTGGTTTACAGTCTAACTTAAAAAAAAATGATAGCCTCAGTAGAAAAAAATGGTCAAATTAATAAATAAATAGTTTTAGATAATTTACACAACTACAGACTATAAATTTGTTTTCATTGTAGTTAGATGGTTATATTGCCAGAAATTTTAACCAGCATTCTGTGTTTGGTTCTGCATTAGACCCATTGGCAGATAAATTATTGGTCAGTGTGTTGACAGTAACCTTGACAATGGTTCATTTAATTCCAGGTCAGTAATAAATACCAAGTTATTTATTATAACTATAAATCACCCAGATCATATGATAGCTGTCTGCTTATTGATGGTCTTCAAGTTATACTACAATTTTGTATACAGAGAAAGGGTAAACAGAATGTCTGTGGTTTTCTCTGAGTACTCTTTCACAAATATTGATACCTACCCACCAATGATATGACTGAAAATTGTTGCTGTGACATAAAATTCCTTTAAATAAATGAGCAAATTTACATTTTAGTCTATATGTCAGTAATTATGTGATGGAATGAGGCCCAATATATTATTTATTTACATTAACTGGTGCGGTAAAGGAATTTTATACAGTTTTTGTATGCATTACAATACATATATAAAATATTTTTGTCCTGAGGGACACAAACGTATTATTATTTTATTTTTTTCTCACATATAAAGATCCTTAGTGCATGAACTTTTGTTCTTGATTAATATGCAAGGCATCTAACTACATGTCATGATTAAATTTTTTTTTAAATGCACAATTACACCATATAGATAATTTTACTGTTTTGGAAAATGCAATTACGATTGATTCACAAAATCTGTGAGAAATGCCAGTCTTATCAAAAATGGATAAAAAAAGATACCATTAGTATGGCTATTTCTATTTTAAACTGAGAGTTATATACATTTTTATATATTCTTTTGAGGGATGTATTGGAGACAGGAAACAGCAAGGAAGTGAGAATGAGTAACACTCACCCCTGTCCATCCCTCTACTTTTCTTAGCATTAAGGTTAATCTGTTAAACTGTCAGAATAACTGATCTTCAGAATAATGGGATGTTGTAATAATTGACTATCCTATTAATGTCAGATTTGTGTCACACTTCCTTCAGTATAGCAATGTCTGTTATCTATATTTTTCAGTACCTTTGGCCATTGTTATAGTTGGTAGAGATGTTTTTCTTATTGCTGTAGGATTTTATCTAAGATACATATCACTACCTCCACCAGTAAGTAAATTATCTCCCTTCCATATTAAGGGAGATAATTTAGTTTATCTACTTGACATTTTATTATCTCCCTGTCATCTAGTGATAATTTCATTTATGCATACGGTAATACATTTTACTTCCTCCTCTGTTAAGTGCATTATGTCACATATTGATGGCAATTCTGTAATCAACTACTGTATAAATATTAGTTTACAATATGACATGTTAATTATCTCCCCTGTATTCTGATATCTTTCAGAATAACCTTTATCCTAATGATTGCATCATTTTTTTATTGCTTTGTATGTATCATTTTAAGATAAATGCAAAATTATTTAAAAAAACAATATAAAGAATTTGCATGGTTAATGTTCACATTGTTTGTTTTGTACCTTTGTTTTGAACATTAATGTAGTTTAGGATTTCTTGCTTTTGAAGAATGTTACATTTCCTCTCTGTTTGCTTTGAAGTTTTGATATAATGACAACTCTTTAATGTTTTATAGATAACATTTTCCCGATACTTTGACATCACCAATGCTACAGTAAAAGTTCACCCTTCTCTGATCAGTAAGGTAAGGTGGTTGTTTATACTTCATAACATTGACAATTTTCACAACTTTTTTTGTTTACAAATGCAGAGATAGATAAATTCATGCTTAATGAATTTTTATAATGTAACTTGCTCTGTTGTATGTTTTGCATTAAGATCAAGGTAATAATATAGACCTTATTCTGTGTGATAGCTTTAAAGGGATATTAAAGTTCATTTTTGTAATTTTAATGTTCCTTTGGAAACGTAACATTCATTTTAATAATTGATAATTATGTAATAAAATGGTTTACTTTCACAAAACTTCCTACATATTAAATAAGTCATTGACAAGACTATCATATTAAGTTGTCAAAGCTGATTAATGGTTGCAGAATTTGGAATATTACCAATTATTGCCATGGATGCTGACTAGGATTTGAATTTCAAAGTTCTTTTAAAAACATAATTTATTGTCAATAAAGTTTGTACTTTAAAAAAGTAGTCAGTGTATCAGCTAGCGCTCGTCACTTTCGTCATTGACGATTGATTTTCGATGGTGACAAGTATTTCCCATACCCAATTCGTCACTTGAATTTTCAAAAAATCGTAAAAAAAAGTTTGTAACAATCCATTCTTCTTCATTTGCTGATTAAAACTAATTAGTCACTGCAATGACAATTTTATTACATGTTACAAGTGAATCAACGGATTATAGAATTTTTGTTTTGATTGCGTAATCTTTGATCTCACCTGTACAAAGAATTCAATCAACTAATAAATTTTTTATAGTTATGATATGTACTCAAAATGCCACAGTATGTATTTAAAGTGGACATATTTTTGTCATCGTCATATGGGCACCATTTCGCATAGGGAAAGTTGCCGTCAAAATATATAATTAATAGTAATCGTCATTCATTGCACGATTCGTCTCAATGTCTGCCATAACGAACTATTTTTGCCAAATTTATGAAAATGTCGATATCATGTTTATTGAAACCTATCGTATCCATTAAGTATTTTGATGTATGTATTCTACATTTTCTTCTGTTACATGGCATCATAAGACCACTGCATGTAACAGAAGAAAATGTAGAATACATACAACAATCTAACAAATATAAATGACCATCAACACACATGGTGCACATTTTGCTTCTGAGAACCTTCTGATCTGGGTCACATCTGAGGTCATGGTAGTGAAGTTTTTACCACCTGGAAAGTAATTTTGTCTGTATTTCGAGCACTATTTGACTATTAGTCGTCCATGATGCCATCTTTTTTCTTTGTCTTAAGAATAGAAACTTTTGGTTGATGCATCTTCCCATTATGTTATTAAGATTGGTTTTTATTTTACATGTAGATAAACACATCCTTACAGTTGATACTAGTAGCAACATCTTTGGCAGCTCCTGTGTTTGGATTTGTAGACCATTGGACATTACAAACTTTGTGGTAATTAAGATAGATCTTAGTGTACTGTACATAATGATCATTAACACAACATACTTTCACATTCAGAATTCCACCAAGCTCAGCCTGAGGTCACCCAATGTGTTTTGATTTTTACATTTGCATTACCAATAGAATCTATGATAGATGTTAATAATTTTACGATGATGTTAAGTGAAAAAAATGGCAACAGTAGAAAAGTATTAAAATTAGCCTGTATTATTCTTACTTACGAGATGTAGAAAGGAAATTCATATTTATTATTCAATTTATTTTTTGATGACAGAAGGGAAGGAAACAAAAAAAATCTTTAATTATTTCAAGATTTACAAGATATAATTTTCAGTCGGAGTATTTGAAGTAGTTATAATGTTACCATGGTTTTAGTGAACTGTGGTAGTTCACCAGTCTAACAATGACCTTGAACTTTTTGTAGGTCTGTGTTGCTATTTTTTGTTGTTGTCTTTTTTATTTATTTAAACTTGTAAATAAAGAAACATAAAATAATTAAAAGTTTAATATCTTTTTAATCCAAATTTTGAAATAATAAAAGTCTAAATATGTGAGCCTGTCTGTCTGCAAAAATCACAATAAATAAGATAACGTCTTTATTGTGGAATCATGAATGACACAAAAACTTTGACTTCCAATTTACGCTTTTCGGCTCTATAACCTACATCAGTATTTTCGATTTATATTACCGGCGATGCTGCATCGGGCAGGGCAGTTTCATGAGCAGTTGATAATTTGATTCAACCGATTTATTTTTAGTGAAGAATTTTGTAATAAGGTTTTGTTTTTTGCTCATCGTGGTCACTTGCAAGCGTTAAAAGTACGTGATTTAAAACTTTTATGTCTGAGTCAATTGTGCGGTTTAAAAGACAGGATAATCAAAGTCGGAATTTAAATTGAAAAATATGATCGGAGAGGGAACAAAATTTTTTCGGATATATAAACTCGCCGTCTGGCTATCAATACAGAATTTTTACTCGCATTTTACAAAAGTAACTTGCTAATGCGAGTGTTTTGGTCGCATTGTAGAGCCCTGGGAATGGTGATTTTATCTGGGAATTATGGATTACTCCACTAGGAAATGACTGAAAAATTGTTGAAAGTAGCACTAACAGTAAACTCCTAAAACCCTAACTCTATTGATGAAACATGCAGTTTAGATACAGTTGGAAACTTCTCATTGATTCAGTCAAAAGTTTTGATATTTCTGATCCTAAAGGATAGAATTCTTTAAGCTCTCTTTCAAAAATTGTGCAACTACATTGGAAATTTAAAACAAGATATAAAACAAGCCTAGTGAATTCAGTATTTTAGTGCTATGTTTACCAGTATTGTTTCCATGGAGAATATTTATATATATACATTTTGTATTTCGAATTTATTCATCTTGCTCGTTATGTAAAGGACTTAATTGAATTTAATACAAAATTAAGATACACTTTTGGTATTTCTTTTATTTCTATTTCAGGGTTCTAACAGGAACAACAACAGTAGCCTCTGGAATAGGTTACATCATCACAAGAAATAAGAGTGTACAATTTTTACAAGATAAAATGAAGCGGAAATTGTAATTAAATGATTTTTTTTCTGGAAAATTTCAGATAATGTTTAAACATTGGTAGTTTTTTTATGTGAAGTAATTAAATCTTTTTAAAATATTTAAAGGGATTTATGATTTGAATTACCGATTCACTATATTTTAACAGAACAAAGATTTAAATAAGAAAGTGTGAAATTTACATATTGGGTATTATTTACTTTTAAAAACAAACCTATACCTTACCTCATTGTATTGTAGTCAGTATATGATATTATCTAGACAAATATGTTTCAGTTACACATCAAGTTAAATCTGTACGTATAACACAAATGACTGCCAAGTTGAGGAAAATATATATCAACATAAACTGTTAAAGTTTTGAGAACTTGTTCAGCATTTCTGTTATATATTCAGGAATTTAGAAGTTTTTATTTGATCTATAAAGGGTGCCAACTTGAAATTTTAACTATTCTTTTATGTGGTTGTATTGTTATACATCTTTATAAATATGTTTCATTTGAAATTAGCTTATTATTGCTTGTGTATATACTGTTTAATTATTTTGTTCCAAAAATGTTAATTTGTGTAATTATGAGTTTCTGTTGATGTTAGGACTGATGTCTTATTACTCCAAGGTTTATGTAAAATTGTCAAGTCATTTTCATAGAATGAGGTTTTTATACTATAACAACAATATGATAATTGTATTATAATTATATCTCAAACTGACAATTCTCAATTTTAACCAAGACTTGAGTTTCCTGCAAAAATTCTATTTTTCTTTATTATTATTGATTTTATTTTTTATTTTCTGATATAAATTGTAGCAGTCTACCCGAATGACATTTTCTTCCCATTTTAAACTGTAATTATGGAATAAATCCCCATTTCTGTATAAATTTCATTTATACCTCACTTTTGAAAATGGCTTTTTGTTTAATGTTTATTATTTTTATAAATCTGTTTATTTGTTTTCCTTCTCTATCTTTCTCTTTCAAATTATGTATCCAATTATGTGATGATGTGTGTGCACGTGGTGTTCAAGTTGTAAATTACTCGGTGGTCTATTCCTGTAAAATTAATTGTATAATATTAAACCCTAATGGGTAATAGTATCGAAGATTATTCCGACACCCGTCACTTCCGACATCTGACACTGTTTTACGGTCCCAATGTTATAAATAACGCTTAATTAATCCTGTCTTATCCGACCCTTTGATCTACCCATCGGACTATTTCATATACGCATGAAAGGAAACCGTCGACCTTTTAAGTTTAATTTTCCTGTTTATTCTTATCAAGAAATACTACTTACTAATTTTCGATGTACATTTCTCGTCGTCTCGCCTAAATCCTAACATAGACATTATTTTTCTGTTGTTTGTATTACAATATATCCGGATCATTGGTAACATTGAAGTTAATCCAGGTCCAGAATTAATAAATCATTCAAGTGTTAGTGATAATTCCATTTCAATATGTAACATAAATATTCGCAGTGCGTGGAACAAATTAGATTTTCTTAATAATTTCACTGACGAATTTGATATCATTGCTTTAACAGAAACACATTTACATCCAAACATCAGTAATAATGATATTGAGATTGATTCCTTTTCAAAACATATAATCCGTAAAGATCGAAACAATGCAGGCGGGGATCTTCTGATTTACTTCAAAGATTATATTTCAGTTATCCGTAAAAATGAACTCGAAAATCACATTGATGAATCCATCTGGGTAGAAATACAAGGTAAGGGTACGACGTTTTTATTATGTAGTACATATAGACCTGAATGGACAGACGCTGACTACTGGACACAACTTAATCATGCTATAGGGATGGGTTATCAGATTAATCAAAACATAATACTAACAGGTGACCTGAATTCAGATTTATTTACTTCTCATAACAATAAATTGATTGACACAATGAATTTGTTTAATTTGACGAATGTTATCGAAAAGCCCACGAGAGTTACGGAACACAGCAGTACGCTGCTTGACCCTATTATAATAAGCGATTCTATACATTATTCTTTTTCGGATGTTTTGAAAGTACCATCTGATATAAGTGATCATGATGCATCAATAATTTTTATAGAATGTCCTAAATTTCAAACCAGTTCATTTCAAAGGGAGGTATGGTTATATGAACGAACTGACAATGAAAAATTTGCAAGCAAACTAGATACCGTCGATTGGAATGCATTACTTTCCGACTCTAAGGATGTTGATGAAATGTGTAATACTTTCACCGAGACATTCCTCAGAGTCGCAAGGGAGTGCATTCCAACCAAAATTGTCACAATACGTAATAGCGATCGACCATGGTTTAATAGTGAACTCAGAAGAGAAATTAGAAAACGAGACCGTATTCGTAAGACATTAAAAAAATATAGCAAACAATCAGATATCGACAAATACAAGAAACAGAGAAATAGAGTTAATAACTTAAAAAAGATTGCTAAAAAATTTTTGAACAAAATTTAGACAATATAATATATCAAATCCAAAAACTTACTGGAAAATAATGAAGATGTTAATTAAATCGAATAAAGGATGTAGTAATATACCCCCTCTCCAAAATATAATTCAGGATGAAGGACTAGAGGAGATAGTTTACGGAGACGATGAGAAGTGTGAATTACTAAATAAATATTTTAGTTTTATTTCTTCATTGGAAGATGCGAACGTTCCTCTTCCAGATATTGAACTTAAGACCGATAATTTTCTACGAGATATAGTCATTACCACAGAGGAGATTGTTGATATTATTAAAATAATAAATCCTAATAAGGCATCGGGGCCAGATATAATAAGTCACAAAATGTTAAAAATCTGTCCTGAAAAAATAGCAGCCCCTCTCCGAATAATTTTTAATAAATCTCTTCTACAATGTAAATATCCAACCAGCTGGAAGATTGCACATGTGATTGCTATTTTTAAAAAAGGTGACAAGTCATTACCATCTAATTATAGACCTATATCTCTCATAAGTTGTGTTGGAAAAATAATGGAACGAGTTATCTACAAATATGTATTTAACCATCTACAAAGAAACAAGTTAATTTATGAGTATCAATCTGGTTTTCTCCCAAAATATTCAACAGTACACCAACTATTAGAAATGTATAACTGCATTTTAAATTCACTAGAAAAAAAGGAAATTAGCTGTTTTGTATTCTGTGATTTTTCTAAAGCATTTGATAAAGTTTGGCATAAAGGGTTAATACATAAAATTAAATCATACGGTGTGGATAGTAATTTATTAAATTGGTTCTCTAGTTACCTGCAAGATCGACAACAGAGAGTATTAATAAACAAGTTGTCTTCTTCACTTTGCAATGTTTCAGCTGGTGTACCCCAAGGATCAGTACTAGGACCTCTATTATTTATTATATCAATGATATTGCTGAGAAGTTAATCTCTCTTACCCGACTTTTCGCAGATGACACTTCCTTCAGCTATTCCAACCGTGATGAATTACAGATAAAAACTGTGATTGATCACGATTTGAAAGAGCTGGATGAATGGTCAAATAAATGGTTGATGACTTTTAACTCAGATAAAACAGAAATTATGCTATTTTCAAATACGGATATTCCAGAATTCAATTTTACATTTAATGAAAGAACTATTCCTATTACAAATTCTCACAAACATTTGGGAATTACATTTAGCAGCGATGCTAAATGGAATATACATGTCGAAAATATATTGTTAAGTATTTACAAACACCTGAATGTTCTTCGAAAGTTAAAATATAAACTTTCTCGGAAAAATCTAGAGAAATTATATTTAGTTTATATCAGACCAATTTTTGAATATGCTTGTGAAGTATGGGATAATTGTGGGGTAGGGAATTCTAATAAGCTTGACCATTTGCAACTTGAAGCTGCTAGAATCGTTACTGGTCTTCCAATATTTGCTAGTTTAATTTTAATTTATAAAGAATTAGGCTGGGAATCATTGGCAGAAAGAAGAAAAAGGAGAAAATTACAAATGTTTTATAATATACAAAATAATAATGCACCCATGTATCTTTGTGACTTAATTCCACCATCAATTCAAAGTACAACCGTTTATCCATTGCGTAATGGAAGTGATATTATAATGCCATTTTGTAGACATCGAATACTTATGATTCATTTATTCCTTCAACTATACGTCAATGGAATAACTTAGATCCATCTCTTCGAAATGTGGATTCTATTGCAAAATTTAAAGCTGAATTAAGAAAGCGGAAAGATATTAGCCAAGTTCCTAAACATTATGAAATTGGACCTCGAAAACTGAATATTATTTTAACCCAGCTTCGATGTATTGCTTCTTTTTTGAATTACGATTTGTTCCAAGTAAATATAGTCTCAGATCCGTCTTGTCGTTGTGGTGCCAATTGCGAAGACTCTTATCATTTCTTCTTCGATTGTTCCCATTATTCAAATATAAGACATACATTGTTTCAAAATCTCAACTGGCTACCTAATTATTGTGCTTTAGACCTTACACTTTTGACCTGTGGTAATCCTACACTCCCGTATGAACAGAACGAAATTATTTTTAAGCATGTGTTTGAATATATAAAGAGGTCTGAAAGGTTTCTTGTTGTCTAGTTGTTCACCAAAACAACAATCACACACATCACTACCACTAACCCTCTCTCTCATTCCTTTCTTCATTCTCTGTTTTAGTTCAATCTACACATATTAATGTAAGAAATATTTATATACATGCATGCTCTATCAAATAATGTTGTAACTTATTGTATATAGGAGAAGACTTCATAAGTTTGTTTAACTTGTGTCTTATCCTTTTTGCACATTTGAACAAATAAAATATGTTTAATCTAAACATCTTTATATTTTGATTTTGGTCACGGAGACATTGAAATAAAATAATCACCATGACAACTAGTGTTTAGTCTATACTGTATAAGGCATATCAAATAATCTTTGTTCCTCAAGGGAAATTTGTTGTCTTCTGATATTTATGCCCCATTTACCAGTATATAGAAATATGTATGGAATGTTCCTGGTATAGGGTTAGGGTTATGGTGTTTAACGGTGCTTTCAACAATATTTCAGTTATATTGTGGTGGTCAGTTTTATTGGTGGAGGAAACCGAAGTACTCAGAGAAAAACACTGACCTGATGCAAGTAACTGACAAACTTTTTTATCACCTAATGCTGTATCGAGTACACCTCTCCCGAATGGGATTTGAACTCACAACTTTAGTGGTGTTAGGCACTGATTGCATAAGTAGTTGTAAATCCAACTACCATGCGACCACAACGGCCCTGTTCCTGGGATAGTTCAATACAAATCTTATATTTTTGATCTGAAATCCAAAAGATAGTTGTCACCACAGCACAGAGGTTAACATAGGAAAAGGTGTTAAAATATATCTGAAACTACAATCTTGATTAGAGGAAAAATGTACAAGATTGATCTTTGAATGGTATGTCACAAAGCTGACTTGTTTTGTGTGGATTGTAAATCAAAGATGGCCATTTAAAATTTAGCACAGGAATATTTGGGGGAAATGTTTTAAAAAGTCATGTTCTCTGAAACAACTTACCAATTTGGAATATTCCCAACACAAAGTGTACCAGCACATATTTTGTGTAGATCAGAAATCCATAAATTTACAACAGCCACAGGACATAATTATCAAGGTACAATATGGGAAAATGTTAAAATCTTTTCAGAAATCACAAAACCAATTGAACCAGAGTTACTGTGATACTAGCTAATCCACAAGTGGTGTAAATCAAGGCTTCAGAGTTACTGTGATACTAGCTAATCCCCGAGTGGTGTAAATCAAGGCTTCAGAGTTACTGTGATACTAGCCAATCCACGGTTGGTGTAAATCAAGGCTTCAGAGTTACTGTGATACTAGCTAATCCACAAGTGATATAAATCAAGGTTTCAGAGTTACTGTGATACTAGCTAATCCACGGGTGGTGTAAATCAAGGCTTCAGAGTTACTGTGATACTAGCTAATCCACGGGTGGTGTAAATCAAGGCTTCAGAGTTAGTGATACTAGCTAATCCTCGGGTGGTGTAAATCAAGGCTTCAGAGTTACTGTGATACTAGCTAATCCACGGGTGGTGTAAATCAAGGTTTCAGAGTTACTGTGATACTAGCTAATCCACGGGTGGTGTAAATCAAGGCTTCAGTTACAGTGATACTAGCTAATCCACGAGTGGTGTAAATCAAGGCTTCAGAGTTACTGTGATACTAGCTAATCCACGGGTGGTATAAATCAAGGCTTCAGAGTTACTGTGATACTAGCTAATCCACGAGTGGTGTAAATCAAGGCTTCAGAGTTACTGTGATACTAGCTAATCCACGGGTGGTGTAAATCAAGGCTTCAGAGTTACTGTGATACTAGTTGTGGATTCTGAACAATTCTAAAGATCTGTTTGAGTACATACAATCAAGGTTCCTCTCCTTATGCTATAGCATTAAAACACTTAAGACTTTTCTGCACTCTACACAACTCTTCTCAAAATTAAAAGAATTAGTTAAACTTTGCTTCATAAAAAATAATGGCCAACATAGATAAGAATACCTTGTTTTAGGAAGAGACCACTTATTTTGCAAAAATAAAATAATCCAGATTCTAACAGAAAGTTCTCTGCAACTGACATCGTCAAAATACTTGAGATTTTGATTCACAACATTTGTTTTGTTTGGTGGGCATGTTTTTCAATACACAGTTGGCATTTCTTATGGGTACCAACTGTGCTCCTCTTCTCGCTGATTTGTTCCTTTATTCATATGGGGCAGACTTCATGCAAAGAATTCTCAATAAAAATGAAAGGAAGCCAGCATGATCCTTTAATTTCACGTTCCGCTATTTAGATGATGTCCTTTCACAAAATAATTTCAAGCTTGGTGATTATGTTGATCACATCTATATTATCAAACTTGCAATAAAGGATACCACATGTACAGCTACATGTAAGTAGGTTTGCTTCATACCTTGACCTCTACCTAGAAATTGACTGGGGGCTGTTTAAGTATGAAACTTTATGATTTCCATTTTCTCATATTGAACTTTTTATTTATATGAGCAACATTCCAGCACCACCTGCATATGGAGTGTATGTCTCTCTGTTGATCCGATATTCCAGAGTTTGTGGTTCCTATCATGATTTCTTTGACAGAGGGTTGCTACTAACAAGGAAGCTACTGAACCAAGTGTTCCTAGTGATTAAGTAGAAATCATTAACCGATACAGAATATCTGTTACAAATGATCATTGATATGTTCCATTTGTCATAATCACAATCCTGTTCTTTCCTCATTCATGACTTATCACCAGATTTTTTTACAAGAGTAACAAGACGGGTGCCCCTAATGGAGCAGGAAATGTGTATCCTTCTGCAGCACCAGTTTTTAGTTGGGTTTGTGTTGTTCATGTCTAAATTCCATGTCTTCAAGTTTTTAGTTCCATGTTGTGATGTCTATTACAATTTCCACATAAAAATGATGTTCTGGTCGTCTTTACTCCCATTTGTTTTGTAGGGGGATCATGCTTTATTCATGTTATTTGTATTCATTTATGTATATTGGTGTCCAACAAGATTTCCATATCAGATGATGTTTGTGTTGCTAAACAGTAACTCGACAGGTGCCAATAGTGGAGCAGGAACTGCTTACACCTTTCCAAAGCACCCAACTTCAACCTCATATTTTAGTGAGGTTCGTGTTGCTTGATCTTTGATTTTCTCTGCAGTAATGGTGGACTATTGTTCGTCTTTTTGCCATTGTATTATCTGTCCTTCGATTTACAACTTCTGATTACTTCTTAAGTACCTTCAAACTTTTCTTATACATCATTCAGAGTTGAACCTTCAAAGAAGAATGCTTTTAAAGTTTCAGCCAATCAAATCAGAAATTGTATATAGCAACCATGTTTTTTGCCAGATCAAGTTGAAATAAGAAACATCATTTGTACTAAGTGGAAAATCATTTGGATTTGTAGTTTCTGAACTTAAAAAATTAGGTTTTAGCAAATAAGAAACAAAAATAGACAATGGTGGCTGTTTTTAGCCAAATAAAGATAAAATGAGGAAAATTAATATAGGACCTTACAAACATCAAGCTACATACACTACAAAGTCAAGAGATTCTGAATAGACCAGTTTTTGTGCTAGAAATTCTGAAAAGTGTCTGAAAATTCTGAAAATTACTCAAAATTCTGAAAAGATTCTGAACAGATTCTGAACATTGCTGAAAATTCTGAAAATTCTGAAAATTGCTGAAAATTCTGAACAGATTCTGAAAATTACTCAAAATTCTGAACATTGCTGAAAATTCTGAACAGATTCTGAACATTGCTGAAAATTCTGAACAGATTCTGAAAATTCTGAAAATTGCTGAAAATTCTGAACAGATTCTGAACATTACTGAAAATTCTGAACAGATTCTGAACATTGCTGAAAATTCTGAACAGATTCTGAACATTACTGAAAATTCTGAACAGATTCTGAACAATATCTTTCTTCTTAAATCAATATATTTTACTTCATTTTCATTAGGTTTTAACTAAATATAGAATGTGATATTTCATTAAATATTAAATATTAAATATTAAATATTTTAAAATAAATTAGAACAGCTATATTATTTCATTTCTCATTAAATTTGACATTTTCTTTATTTCAATCTTTCTTCTTAAATCAATATATTTTATTTCATTTTCGTTAGATTTTAACTAACTATGGAAAGGGATCAGAGAAAGGATATTTTACTAATTAATTTGTTTAAATTAAATTACAACAACTATATTATTTCATTTCTTATTAGATTGGTCATTTTCTTTATTTCAAATTTTTCTTCTTAAATCAATATATTTTACTTCATTTTCATTAGATTTTCACTAAATATAGCATGTGATATTTCACTAATTAATTATTTAAGAAAAATTAAATTTAAGCAACTATATTATTTCATTTTTTATTAAATTTGTCATTTTTATATCAATTTTTTTCTTCTTAATTCAATGTATTTTACTTCATTTTTAAAAATAAATTAAAAACTTTGAAGTGACCCCAACTTAAGTGCTAAAACAACAATCTACACTATAAGTATGTAAGTAAGAGCAAAACAATTTTTTTGACCTGTATATCATAAAACAGTATGGTATCAATTGCCAATTGATAAACCTGTATCCAGTTTAAATATATTAGAGAGGTGTCATAGGTGTAATACCACTAAAGAATTCTCCCTAGCCTTCTATGTTAAATAACATCTTTTTGAAATTTCATACAGGATTCACCTTAAGTTTAATCTAAGTGACACTCATATCTCATGGAAGGGGTACCTAATAGGAAGCTTAACTCCGAAAATCAACATACATTTAATGGCATATAAGAAAAAACAGACAGTCTGAAGATGTCTACCGTCAAAAATCCTACTTTCACTTTCGATTTAACACAAATTCAGGTGGTTTCTTTCCAATGCAATAATTTTTTTATTTAAAACCACAAGGACATCAAATATGGGCTTAAAATTATCCTAAAATGTGTAGGTTTCTGCTGACATTCAGTATTTTGCAGTATCTAATAGGGTTTATTTTTTATCCAACAATGTAGCAATCCATTTTCTGTTTACGTACTACTTTCCCATACGTTCTTTTCGACTGGTACCCATGTTTAGTGGTAGTACACCTAAGAGCAATAAAAACTTGTTTCTTTAACCTTTTCTTTGCCTTATTTATATTCCTATATCAATATCCAGTCAAAAAAAATATATCAGGTATATGGCAGTCCAATATTTGAAAGAATTAATGTCCATATACAAAGGTACCTCCATGAAGCTTTTAATGAAAAAATCTGATTTTTCAGCTGTTGAGTTGATATTGTGAAATAACATGACAATGGCTTTTTATCTCAATATATTACAAGTATGAAGCTGATTTTCAACACAATAAGCATCTTATGACATGTATATATGCTTCATTTGTACATTTAACATCTAATTAATATGAAATTTTTTATTTTAAGCATACCCCCCCTTTTTTTTTGCCTCCTAGAAATGATCTCACAATATACTAAATTATGTTAATTCATGCTATGTTCCCATTAATTATGCATTGCAAGACATTAAATAACACCTAATACCTAGATATTAAGCAAAAATTACTTCAAATTGCCCAAAATATGTAAAATTATGATTGTTGATTTTCAGGTTTCTGTTATTTCTTGTGACCTGCCACTGTAATTTTCTTCAAAACTCAATAAATGAATATTTCTTGACAACTTTTGTTATGTTTCAAGTTAGCCGGATGCACAAATGTACATTTACAGTCAATTTATACTCTAAAATATAAAGTCCACATTGACAATTTGAAAAATTAACAGTAAATGTCCAGTGACAAATACAATTTTTCCTGGATCACTAAAATTACCTGGTTTTAAGTACATAATTCTGAAATAAAGCCGCTTTCTATAGCCTTATATTTTTTCATATGTACATGTTACATGTGTTCTAACTATAACTACCAAAATTTATCAGGAAAAACAAGTAGGATTATAAAATTTTCAAAAATGGTATCATCATATACCGCATTTGAAGTCGACTAAATGCCGCAACATGAAATTGTTAAAATTCTTAATTTTAGCAATCTTTTTCAACATCATCTGCCCTTTTACTACAAAAACACATTAAATCTACCAGTCTCAATAATTGTAAGGTCACAAATAAGTATCAAATTATATTTCAATACCCTCTGTGCATGTACATCTAGTGCATGGGGAATATTTTCCAAAATATTGCATAATATTCATATTGAAGCTGTAACATGACACCTTGATGTATTTTGTAATATTTTGGTGTGGAAAATGTCAAACTGGGTCTGTTGTGACTGTTCAAAGCCAATTTGAGTGTGGTACCATCAAAATTAAGTTTCTTGTTTTTTGCCTAAAAGGTGTAATACCACTAAAGAATTCTCCCTAGCCTTCTATGTTAAATAACATCTTTTTGAAATTTCATACAGGATTCACCTTAAGTTTAATCTAAGTGACACTCATATCTCATGGAAGGGGTACCTAATAGGAAGCTTAACTCCGAAAATCAACATACATTTAATGGCATATAAGAAAAAACAGACAGTCTGAAGATGTCTACCGTCAAAAATCCTACTTTCACTTTCGATTTAACACAAATTCAGGTGGTTTCTTTCCAATGCAATAATTTTTTTATTTAAAACCACAAGGACATCAAATATGGGCTTAAAATTATCCTAAAATGTGTAGGTTTCTGCTGACATTCAGTATTTTGCAGTATCTAATAGGGTTTATTTTTTATCCAACAATGTAGCAATCCATTTTCTGTTTACGTACTACTTTCCCATACGTTCTTTTCGACTGGTACCCATGTTTAGTGGTAGTACACCTCATATCCCTGCATGGATTCTGCTGAAAATTCTGAACAGAATATGAACATTTTAACTAAATATATCATGTAATATTTCACTGGATGCAGGTTTTATCAATTGGCAATTGATACCATACTGTTTTTATGATATACAGGTCAAAAAAATTATTTTGCTCTCACAAACATACTTACTTATAGTGAGTGTAGATTGTTGTTTTAGCACTTAAGTTGGGGCCACTTAAAGGTTTTTAATCAATTTTTAAAAATGAAGTAAAACATATTGATTTAAGAAGAAAAAATTGATATAAAAAATAACAAATTTAATCAAAAATGAAATAATATAGTTGTTGTAATTTAATCTATTAAAAATAATTAATTAGTGAAATATCACATGATATAGTGTAGTAAATCTATATATGTAGTAAAAATCTAATGAAAATGAAGTAAAATATATTGATTTAAGAAGAAAAATTTGAAATAAATAAAACGACAAATTTAATTAGAAATGAAATAATATAGCTATTGTAATCTATTTAAAAAAAATAATTAGTGAAATATCCCTTTCTATATTTAGTTAAGATCTAATGAAAATGAAATAATGAAAATGTCAAATTTAATGAGAAATGAAATAATATATTTGTTGTAATTTAATTTTAAAATGTAATTAATCAGTGAAATATTACATGATATATTTAGTTAAAATGTTCATAATCTGTTCAGAATTTTCAGCAGAATCCATGCAGGGATATGACACCTCTCTAATATATTTAAACTGGATACAGGTTTATCAATTGGCAATTGATACCATACTGTTTTATGATATACAGGTCAGAAAAATTGTTTTGCTCTTACTTACATACTTATAGTGTAGATTGTTGTTTTAGCACTTAAGTTGGGGCCACTTCAAAGTTTTTAATTAATTTTTAAAAATGAAGTAAAATACATTGAATTAAGAAGAAAAAAATTGATATAAAAATGACAAATTTAATAAAAAATGAAATAATATAGCTATTGTAATCTAATTTAAAACAATAATTAGTGAAATATCCCTTTCTATATTTAGTTAAGATCTAATGAAAATGAAATAATTTATTTGTTGTAATTTAATTTTGAAATGTAATTAATCAGTGAAATATTACATGATATATTTAGTTAAAATGTTCATAATCTGTTCAGTATTTTCAGCAGAATCCATGCAGGGATATGACACCTCTCTAATATATTTAAACTGGATACAGGTTTATCAATTGATACCATACTGTTTTATGATATACAGGTCAAAAAAATTGCTTTGCTCTTACTTACATACTTATAGTGTAGATTGTTGTTTTAGCACTTAAGTTGGGGCCACTTCAAAGTTTTTAATTAATTTTTAAAAGTGAAGTAAAATACATTGAATTAAGAAGAAAAAAATTGATATAAAAATTACAAATTTAATAAAAAAAATGAAATAATATAGTTGCTTAAATTTAATTTTTCTTAAATAATTAATTAGTGAAATATCACATGCTATATTTAGTGAAAATCTAATGAAAATGAAGTAAAATATATTGATTTAAGAAGAAAAATTTGAAATAAAGAAAATGACCAACCTAATAAGAAATGAAATAATATAGTTGTAATTTAATTTAAAAAAATTAATTAGTAAAATATCCTTTCTCTGATCCCTTTCCATAATTAGTTAAAATCTAACGAAAATGAAATAAAATATATTGATTTAAGAAGAAAGATTGAAATAAAGAAAATGTCAAATTTAATGAGAAATGAAATAATATAGCTGTTCTAATTTTTTTTAAAATATTTAATTAATGAAATATCACATTCTATATTTAGTTAAAACCTAATGAAAATGAAGTAAAATATATTGATTTAAGAAGAAAGATATTGTTCAGAATCTATTCAGAATTTTCAGTAATGTTCAGAATCTGTTCAGAATTTTCAGCAATTTTCAGAATTTTCAGAATCTGTTCAGAATTTTCAGCAATGTTCAGAATCTGTTCAGAATTTTGAGCAATGTTCAGAATCTGTTCAGAATTTTGAGTAATTTTCAGAATCTGTTCAGAATTTTCAGCAATTTTCAGAATCTGTTCAGAATTTTCAGCAATGTTCAGAATCTGTTCAGAATCTTTTCAGAATTTTGAGTAATTTTCAGACACTTTTCAGAATTTCTAGCACAAAAACTGGTCTATTCAGAATCTCTTGACTTTGTAGTGATAGCATTTGGACTATGTAGTCAAAGAAAAAGAGTTATTTAATTTCTGCTAATCAGAAACAAACATTCCACACGGTGGCCATGTTTTTCACTGGATCCATACAAATTATGAAAATGATAAAAATTACATAACTCTATGCATTAGAAGGATCAATGTGTCAAACATTTCAGAAGGATCAGTCATTTGGAACAAAAGTTATTGCACAGAAACCAGTGTGTCTACAGACGGACGACACAAAACCCACTGATGTTGACACAATAGACGGATGCCAAGTGATGGCAATTGTTCACATGACCACTTGGGTCAGGTGAGCTAAAATATGGTATAATTTTCTTTGCATTGTACATAGATTTTATGTCTGACTGAACATGACATGTACCTAAATTATGAAAACATTAAAAAATACATGACCAAAAACCAAAAAAAAACATGATTTTAATTAAAACAATGATTAAATTGTACAACATGAAATAAATTAAAAAACAGTTATATATATAATAAACTCAATGACAGCATTCTATATTTCAAATCATATGACATATAGTTAAATAAAGAGTTTGACCAAGGGAGGAGCATGATACTGCCATGAGAGACAGTGATAAAATTTAACAGGTGCCCAGTTACCACTCAAATTTGGCCTGGACCCCAGAAAATTGGCAGAAAGTAGCCATGTTGGCTACTGAAATTTTGAATATTTCATGTGTAATGTCAGTTGGTGGGCTCCAAAAATGTTTGCTGGGCTTCTAGAATTGTTATTTCAAGGAGCCCAGCTAGCAACTGCAGCAAATATGTTTTGTCCCTGGGCAAATTGCTCCTCTTGGCTTAATAAAGAAAGTGAGATATTATGCACACATGACAATGCTGTATATAAAGTATTCTGCTATCAAAATATTAAATGATTAACCATATGCCATAACAAATTGTCATAAAAACAATGTTACAACCACTTCCTGGCAAGCATTGTACAGAACACCAATGTATTTTATATCCATTC
The DNA here is from genome assembly GCA_963383655.1 of Bathymodiolus septemdierum. Lineage (NCBI taxonomy): Eukaryota > Metazoa > Mollusca > Bivalvia > Mytilida > Modiolidae > Bathymodiolus > Bathymodiolus septemdierum. The sequence goes on along the minus strand of OY726519.1, from coordinate 16,152,786 downwards.
ACAGATAGGAAATATTTCTAATTACAAAATTTGTATACAATGTATATGTTTGTAAATTGTAATTGTTGATTGTTTTAGAGAGTCATTGTAAATTAGACAAGTTCTCACTGAGTTACCCTCTTTAATTGAAGAAGTTATTATATTATTAGCATCATCATTATTATTACATACAAATGTGCCACGTATGAAAATCTTATGAGAATCATATAAAAATCATGCATTCAGATATGCAAGATCCATGCATGAATCGAGCTAGATATGATAATCATGAGTAAATGAACATATGTTAATCATATGATTTGTCTTACATATGTTAATCATATGTGGCACTTTTAGCTGTGTACATGTATTATTATTATTATTGTGGGCAGGATTCACTCATACTGATATGCAACCACAAAAGCCCCCTATTATTATTAAACATTTGTTTCCCTTTTGTATGAAAGTTTTTTCAGCTAATCACCTAAATTCCTCTTCAATAAAAGGTATTTTACCATTCAGTTATAAAAACTGGTTTAGACAGGGGCTTGGGATTATTTTTAATTCATAATCTCATTTCTTTTAGGATTCTAACACAGTCTTGTTCTATAGTGTAAGACAATTCTTCTTATTAGCTTTTTTATTTTTCTGATCAAATTATAATGCTATTTACATGTATATCTATATGATTTATAAATCGTGACATATACAAAAATATGAAGACATTTTACTACTAGGGTATCTTCATAAACGAATTTAAGCACGGCAATTTGGTATGCTTTATTTCTGTAAAATTTAACTTCCTACTAAATTTGTAGAAGAAAAAACCTCTTACAAAAACTGTCCTCTTCTCAAGTATAATAACATTTGTCTAAACCACTAGCCAATGAAAATGGTGCTTGCAAAATCTTGACAATGACTAACACCATTCATGTTGATTGAAGCCCTGATACCCACCTCAATTGTTAATATTACCAGACATCTCCCCAAGTCCAGAGGTGTCACCTACCATTGCATTATAACTGTTCAGAATTACCTCTCTCAGTCGGATGGTCACAATATATATCTGAAAGTGACGATAAACATCTCACTTTTCTATCTATTTTATCTTCGTCCTTATTCTGTTACCATTTCTGACTGTTCACACTATATGAATTGGGTACAAGAAATGCTATAATTTGATCAGCGACTATATATATATCATTAATTTATCGAGTCAATACAAACAGAATGAGTGCAGGATAAAAGGCAAAAATATAAAACAAGTCCAAATCACGTGTAACCATGTTTGTACGTTATGACTGTTGTATACAAGAAGAATAAACAATCTGATACTTCAATTCAACTTGGAGAGATACTCAATAAATATTCTAATTTGGTAAAAAATTATAATAACAAGTTCTTTAAAACATTTCTTTTGAAAGACATTTTCAAGTTAAAGTGAACAAAGGCTGACATAATACATGGTAATATAATTTAGTAGTAAAGGTTCAATAATGATTAATTAATGGCAAATATATAACAATATGCAGTGATTTGAATACAAATATTAAGCATTCATTATCACATCTGACCAATATTATGATTAAGATATATGATGTCTGTATTGATCTTGTTATTGGTCCAAGGCTAGTTGTATCGACCAATACAGAAATCATCACATATTTATGTCACAGTATATTAACCAATGTGTTCAAATATAAATAATGACATAAATTTATTAACAATTCAATATATCATAGATTTTAAGTTCTCTTGACAATGACTGAACAAATTGATTAAATTTGGGTGATGGCATACTTCAACACGTCCAAGAATGTCTTCTAACATAATCTTCAACATGTCCAAGCATGTCCTCTGACATAATCTTCAACATAGTTGGCATACATACATACACTTGTTACTTAAATTTGTTCTGTTGTGTATTAAGAAATAAAATGATAAAGTAAAAGGTGGTCTAAGATTTGCCTTCCAAACTTCATGGTGTGTATTTATGTCCTTTTTAATGTATATATTTTTCACTCAAAACCACTAGATTTTACACCTTCCAATAAAAAACCTATACATAATACAGTATTATTATTTTAATATTATTTCAATAGTCTCTAAGCTTTGCAAAGACATACATGGATATCTAGTACTGATAGGAAGCATAATAAAGATGAAAGGATTCATTAATATGTTCTGGATGGCTAGACAAATTGGCATGGTGGGAATATAGGCTACAAACTATAAGGATATTTAAAAAACAAAATTGATAATATTAAGGTCAAAACTGAAAACTAATGTAGGTGGATTCGGCGGTGTTAGTGAAATGGTAGGCAAATAGTAGGCCGTGCTAACAACACAAATTTATAAAGGATCATCAAAATTATTACTTCAATATCTTCTGAAAGGATATTTTAAAATAGTTTTCCTATTGTTAATTCTAATGACATGTGAAACCTTTTCTCATCATGACCACTAAAATATCTGATCATTGAAATACCTTTCTTTAGATAATATCTTTAACAAATCGCTCTGCTCAACAGTTTTGTATCACAGTATATAATAATCACAGAAACATTAACACAAACAAATAATAATCAACTTAAAACATCACCTAATAACAAATAATTCTGAAGAGTAACTGGAAGTTCTAGATCCTGAACTTCATTATGAATTTCTTGACCTAATGCTTTTCTGAAGAAATTCCTACATAATGAGATGAGCCTCGGGGGTTCGGCTGCAAACTTCTTCAGTAAGGATTTAACATTTAGAGAACAATCACAAGGATACTGATCATCGCTAAACACCCAAGCCTCTTTATGGAGGTTGTAGCCTGCTGCTATTAACAACAAGAGAATTTCAAATGATCCCCTGTCAACAGCCACATACAATGGTGAGCGAGGCTCTGCATAAATCCTTATAGCTGTGTCACTCTGAGAATGTTGATTAATACCAACACTTGAAACTTCCATGTTTACATTAGCTATCAGAAGTAATTTTACAATATTCTTGTGTTTCATGTAAATAGCATTCCAAAGGGGAGTGGCACTGAAGCTATTTTGGCAGTTTGGGTCTGCACCACATTCAAGAAGTTTTCTAACTCCATCCACCATATTGTTGTATGCAGCATAATGTAATGCTGTGTCCTGGTCTTTATCAGCATTGTTAACATTACATCCTAAAGGTAATAAAATATCAAGGACACTCTGATGACCTCCATGTGCTGCCAAGGCAATAGGGGTATTACCATCTCTTGTAGGTGTGTCATGGTGCATCCCTGCCTTCAGTAGTAAAGTGACAATCTGATAATATCCATTCCAAGCAGCAATATGAATTGATGAGTACCTCTGAGGGTTACTGGCCTTGATGTCTGCTTTATGATCTACCAAAATTTGGACAATTTTTGTAGATCCTTGGTAACATGCTGTTAACAGGGCTGTTGTACCATCTGTAGAGGTCAAATTAGGGTCAGCTCCAGCTTCTAACAGTAAGGTCACAATTTCTTCATTTTCTGTAAAATATCAATGGTGTATAATGAACATACAGAAATAAGACCATAGAAAATAATGTAAATAAAGCTACAAAATACCTAATGTGTAGTTGTAATATTTGTAACTAATGTCTGTATTCATTATTACCTGTACATGAAGTTATGTCTTACACATTGGTGACAGTATTTGTAAGATTAACTCATCTTTTTATTGTATCTTGTTGGTGGCTCCATATCTGGGATGCAATATCCATAGCGATTGTTAAATGCCAAATGAGCAGTTTTTTCAGCTTTGTCATGGCGAGAACAAGTTCCATTCAATGAGATGATGATGTCCCCTTTGTACGAGACTAGCTAACTAATTAACTTTGGGATATGTTTTATGTTCATAAATGCCAACCCTACTGTGACTGTGAGAAGAACAGCATCATATTTGTTCATGTGTCGAACACAATGTGATAAGATATGAACCACATAGGTCTGGGTCACATAGTGATAGGGTACACATGTGAAAAATCTAAATAAACATGTCACGAGCACATATTGCTGTAAAGAAAAACGTTTTGGTATGATGTTTTCTATATCATTATGTATTAAAACCTGTTCCCTTATGTATTGGTGAGACAATAATCCACTTCTGATTTTCAACTTCTGCCATCATTTTCATTACCTCTTGACCAATCAGTAACTTGTAACCCATAATGCTTTGTGAAATTATCAATTGATTCATATTTCATTTGTTAGGACTGTTTCATTAAAACATACATGGTACCTATGGATGGCACCTTTAAAATAGCTTCCATGATTGGATGTCTAAAACAGTTTTAATGAAAAGGAAAAATTGCTACCGCCAGGTTCATCCTATTTTAAAAGTGTCATTCCTGGATACCATGTATGACTAAATGGAACAGTCCCCAGTACAGCTTGCTCTGACAATGCAACTAGATTTTGATTTTAAGTCAGTTCTCCAGTTATAATAATCACTATTTATACATACCAACATAAGTAGCAAAAAATAATGCTGATTCATGTCGTCTGTTCCTAGCATTTAGATTAACTCCTTTTGCTATCAGTTTCCTGACATATGCAGCTCCTCTGACAGTACCTAACATTAAAGCTGTGTTTCCACGATCATCCATGACATTTGGATTGGCACCAGCGTCCAACAACATTCCAAAAAAGTCCTCATTAACCAAATGCATTGCCAGTATCAGAGGACCTTCATTACTAATATTACGAAGGTCTAAATCAATGTCTTTGACCTTCAACAATTTTTCAACGACATCCCTGTAACGACTAATCATAGCAAGAGCTAACGGAGTTATCTTGTCTGGATTGCTCTGTGCATTAACATCAACATTATGAGATAACAAGACATCTACAATATCTATCTTGTGTTTTTTAACAGCAAAATGTAGAGCTGTTCTTTCAGTTAATCTTGTCTTCACATTAAAATTACAACCATATTTAAACAAGAGTCTTACAATGTCAAGGTCACCTAGACCTGCAGCTAAATGTACTAAATTAAGAGATGGTTTACAATCACGAAGTCGACTAGCATCATCTGGCCGACAATGACAAATTCCAGCACGAATATCATCTAATATAACTTCTAATAAATCTTCCATTTGGTTGGCATCATCTGGCAATGAGGCGTAAGGAAACGACTCATAAATCTTGGCACAATTACATGTCTGGTCTGTCTCTGTAAAGGACAATAATTATTATGTACAATACTGTGACATGGCTGGTAAATCTTGACAAACAAACAAAAAGTTACATACATGTATATAGTTTAGAGAAGTCTAACATATAAAAAGTTAATGGATACAGATTAACATGACAGATGTAAAGAAATGATAATAAATATCACATATAGCCCTTTGAGACAAATGAGCTGAAAAATGTTTATTTTCTAAAATGTTAAACGTATAACAATGTAATTATATCAGTATATATTTAATGTAATTATATCAGTATATATTTAATGTAATTATATCAGTATATATTTACCAAATCCAACATTTAGAAGTAAAAATTGATGCAGTGTTACTGTACTTCTGTTGTCTGTTTTCAATGAGGTACATACATATTCTATACTGTGTTGGGTACCAGAGATATGGTTATATAGATTATTGTTAAATACAACCTTTACATAAGAATTTCCTTTGGCACCATCATTTGGTTCTCATTCAATTTTCTGAATTCACCACTCTAAAGGGGGATTTATTTCTAAATATGTTACAGTAGTGATAATGTATAAGTCAACTACCAAGTTGACTTAGGTGTCACAGAAATTACATATGCCTTCAAAGTGAAATTTTCAAACAACTTTTACCTCTTACTTATATTTCTCTACGAGACATCAAAGGAAATTACCTGGTATATTTGTCTGCAGCAGTAAAATGAACTGCATTGCTGTATATACAGGATACATCAATTTTGTGTGTTTATTTGTATGTTAATTTGCTGTGAACATATTTTATTTCTGCCAGTTATAGAGTTTGAGTTATTGTGTTTAACGCCACTTTCAGCAATATTTCATGGCGACCAGTTTTAGTGGTGGAAGAAGCCGGAGTACCCGGAGGGAACCACCGACCATGGGCAAGCAACTGGTAAACTCTATCACTTGTGGCTACGAGTCAAGTGCACCCTTTTTTGTAATTTACAAAGCCGGGTGCGATCCCACACCATATTGGTGATAGGCTTGTACGAGTTGTTAGGTAATACAACTCCCTCATTGAGCCACACTCTGCCAGTTATAATTTTTACCTGTTCTAACTATGATATTGATGTATATGTTCTTTGATGAATAAAGTATACATCTATCTATCTTACCAATGAAGTATACATCTATCTTACCAATAAAGTATACATCTATTTATCTTACCAATGAAGTATACATCTATTTATCTTACCAATAAAGTATGCATCTATCTATCTTACCAATAAAGTATACATCTATCTATCTTACCAATGAAGTATACATCTATCTATCTTACCAATGAAGTATACATCTATCTTACCAATAAAGTATACATCTATTTATCTTACCAATAAAGTATGCATCTATCTATCTTACCAATAAAGTATACATCTATCTATCTTACCAATAAAGTATACATCTATTTATCTTACCAATAAAGTATACATCTATCTTACCAATAAAGTATACATCTATCTATCTTACCAATAAAGTATACATCTATCTATCTTACCAATAAAGTATACATTTATCTATCTTACCAATAAAGTATACATCTATCTATCTTACCAATAAAGTATACATCTATCTATCTTACCAATGAAGTATACATCTATCTATCTTACCAGTAAAGTATACATCTATCTATCTTACCAATGAAGTATACATCTATCCATCTTACCAATAAAGTATAAATCTATCTATCTTACCAATAAAGTATAAATCTATATATCTTACCAATAAAAATTTCATAGTCCAAGATATCTTTGCATTTCTCAAACAATTTTTCTGTTTCTTCAATTTTTCCTCGCATGACAATATGTTCAAACAGTAGAGCCTGACTGTAACGTATATCTGTAAATATATTAATATAGTATACCTGTAAGTACATTAATATAGTATATATCTGTAAGTACATTAATATAAGCATGAAATGATTTCTCATCTTGTTGTTTTTTAAATACACTATACTATAACAACCTTCTTTACTACTCATCTTAAAATAGATATTTTGCCAATCACCACTAATGTTGTGAGATTGAATTCTGCTCTTGCGAGGTGTACTCGATACAACATTCTGTGATAAAGTTTGTCAGTGATTTGTGGCAGGTCGGTGGTTTTCTCTGGGTACTTTTGTTTCCTCCACCAATAAAACTGACTGCCATGATATAACTGAAATATTGTTGAAAAAGACGTTAAACACCATAACCCTAACCAGGTAACAATTGCATTTGCATAATATATATATAAATAAATATAATTTCTAGATTTAACCAAATTTCATAAGGGGCTAGGGTGGCTCAATGAGTTAGGTAGTTGGATTACCTAACAACTCATACAAGTCTATCACCAATGCGGTGTGGGTTCGTGCCCGGTTTTGTAAATTACAAAAAAGGGTGCACTCAATTCGCAGTCGCAAGTGATAAAGTTTACCAATTGCTTGCCCATGGTCGGTGGTTCTCTCCGGCTTCCTCCACCACTAAAACTGGTCGCCATGATATAGCTGAAATATTGCTGAAAGTGGCATTAAACACAATAAATCAAATCAAAAATACATAATTTTCTCTTACCTGTATCAGTTCTTTTCATTTTCTCCTCCATCTCGCCAACCTGCAAGAATAAAATATACTGTTTCTAAATGTACTTGTCTAATTAATAAGACAGTGGTTTCATGGGAACATTTTTCAATATATATACACATTCTTGTTTGTCAGGATTTCTGTGCCCATCGATGTCCAAGAACCCATTACTAACTTGGTAAGGAAATAATAGGCCCATTAGAATGATACATTGTATCTACAAATATGCAAGAAACATGATAAAGATACTGACCAAAGAAATTGATTAAAAATTTAAAATAAATAACAATGACAAAAAAGGAAAGGAAAATAGAAGAGATTGGTGGAAATTATCAGCCATAGTTCTATACCATTCAAACACTTTTACAACACAATATACATCTCTATGATCTATACATTTTCTTAAAATATATTCTAGTCAGTCAACCTTTATCTTTCTTAAACTATTATAGTTAACCAGTAATTGTGTGCATTTTGGGACATTTCTGGATGGTACACATTGAGATATAAGACTTTAAAGTGAGGTGAGTAAAATTTTGTTCTTACTCTTCTTGAGGCGAAGTGGGGAAGGAGAAAAGGGCATATATTTTTTGAATGAAACAAGTGCCTGTGTCCCATGACCATGCCATGAACAAATGGTATCAGGTCGTTCCGGCTCAAGTCGATCCGGCCCCAAGTCGATTCGGCCCTACTATAAATATTACGTTATAAACTAGCAAACCTGAACGTCAAACAGAAAGCGCGTTCCAAATGATAAGCGGGAGATAACTAGTTTCCACAGGAGTCACACTCTAGAGCTTGCTGCCGCGGTCTGACAGGTCTGGAACACACTACACATGGGTAAAACATTGTGGAAGGAATGAATGAAAGCTATATAGTCATAGTTCCTTTTTTATAGCCACAGTGCGGCAGAATAAAGACTTTCAAATTTCTCACACCCTAAAATTAGCTTGGGTTTTGAGTTCTTGTATGTTTTTACTACACTTGATTTTATAAATTGCTCAAATTAATTGGCGATATCAAACAATAAATTTAGCTTGGGTGTAGCTTAATTTAGAGTACAATCAAAGATAATGAATACATTGATTTCTTGATTACACACAACAAATTTTAATGTTTGAATTTTTTAAATTAAAATCGATCAAAAACATTTTGAAATGATAAACACTTGTGTATCTCAGTTCAAAAGTATTTAATTTCAAATGGGGCCGAATCGACTTGCGCCGGAACGAACTAGGCCGAATCGACTTGGGGCCGGAACGACCTGAAACCGAACAGATGAACGATCTGATTATGGAAAATCAAAAATGTTTTACGGGATTATGTGTCCTAACAGGATAACTCCACGGTATTAAATGAAAAGAACGAGAAAATAATTGTTATCACAGTAATATGAGTCACGATTTGAAAAAGGGAAAAACCGTCAGAAAATGTATTTTTGTTGATTTCGACATCGTTAGCAAACAATAAGTAATTTGGCAATGACTAAGACCTATAAATATATTAATTATTTGTTAAACTTTAATGTAGACAAATAAATCTGTAGTTTATACATTTGTATCAATCAACAACTTGCCCACAAATACAAAAACTGTGTTTGATGTCAATCAATATCCTTGTCTACTTGTACTGGTTTCTATAATGAATGAAATAAGTTTTTAATTAGTAAACCAGTTAACAAAAAAGAGAGCTCCCTAAGGGGGGATAAGTGTTTGTAATATTCTTTATATCGCTTGAATATTAAAAAAGCAAATATATTTACTGATTTTAATCAATTTTATTTTAAGTATTATATATGAAAAACATCACACCAACACAAAAAAACACCGTTAACACCTTAATTCTCAAAGTAACAGGTATCCAATTTTCTTTGAAACGACCCCATTTTATTAAATTATCGAGTTATCCACACTTGACATGGTAAAATTTTACTGCACTGCAGGGAGAGGGACTGAAAAGTTTATAAACAAAGAAATCAAAGGGAAAATAGATGCTGAAAATGTTAGTATCATGCATTAAGTAAAATAAACTTGTTTTGTGCATGGGAATCAGGTTTGATCAGTCATAAATAAAAAAGAAGCAATACTAATAGAAAATGTACAAAGGAGAGCCACTAGATTTGTTAAAGAGATACAACACTTGAGCTATGGAGATAGACTAAAAAACTTGGGCCTTCCAACTCTTCAGTACAGAGGGATTAGAGCTGACCTAGTTGCAATGTACAAAATCATCAACAATGTCGACAAGGTAGACTGAACCAACAAAATGGCAACATATTTCCAATCAGAAAAACAAATACTAGAGGTCATAAACATAAAATATTTTAAAAAAACACTGTAGAACAAACAGGAGGAAATACAGTTTTTCACAAAGAGTCGTAGACCATTGGAACTCATTACCAGATAAATTAGTTGAAGCCAGTAGTGTAAATAGTTTTAAAAGTTCAATAAATCCTAGTTCATCTCAAGATTTAAATAACATATGCTTATATTTAAAAGAATCTTACTCACTCAGAGATTCAACTTTTAAAAATATTTAACTTTCCTCAAGTAACTGGCAAAAACTTCCAAATGATAATAATAATTTTAATCTTATCTAATTATTATGCTCCCAAAATGATAATAAACATGATATTATTATCTAACTGATGTGCTCATCCCTAAAGTTAAATATTATAGTCTTATCTGAAGACTTAATATTATGATATTATGTGTTATCTCTATGTTAAATTGTTTATGTATGCTTGTGAATGTATTGGATTACGCAACATTGTGATTATGATGTACATGTACTTAACTATGCTTTATCCAATAAATGAATTGAATTTGAATTTGAATAAATAAACATTGGAGAGACTATCCGTTGAAATTTGTTCCAGACTTTTATGGACTGGAAGCTGGGATAAGCGGAAGCTCACTTGAGATGGATCATAGAGGCTGAGCCTATAATAGATCTCGACGACAATATCACCAAGATCGCCAGAAATTAGATATTTTAATTTTGTGTGTTTAATTAAAAATTAGAATTTAAATTATCATGAAACAAGACTCAAGAGACATTTTATTTATCATGTTCACTTGGATTGTAAGTGTAGATGTATGAACAAATACAATAAAATAAATCTTAATAAAAATGAAGAATTAAAGACATTCCACATTTACTTGTATAATAAAACATAATAAAAAGTATTGAAAGAAAAGTTTGAAGATACCAAATGTAAAGGAGTAATCAGAAGCCATAAATCTAAGATACCAAAGGAGTAATCAGAAGACAGACAATGGCCTAAAGAAAAGGGACAAAAGGACAAACAACAATCTATAAAACATTACACAGAAAACTAAAGATCAAGCAACACAAACCCCACTAAGAACCGGGGGTGAACATTTATTTGTAAATTTCCTTGTGTGAGTGAACCATAGACCTCAACTTGTCCAGATGTGTAGACATAACTATAGTATTATATTTGTTTATTTATGCCTGAATATTAAGTAAAGACTATAAAAGTATATACAAAAGTCAATATTGACCAGCAAGTAAGACTGTTAAAGTATGACGAACCACAGGTGTGGGGAGGGGGTTCACAATTTTAATGATTCACTCATCTAAAACCACATTGTTTTCATCAGTAATGGGTACCAGTGGGGGGTTGTCAGGTTGTATAACAGAGTGTGTTGTGTTTGGAGAGTGCCATGCTCCATTCCCTTCAAAGACCCTTGTTATTATATTTTGAAAATGAGTTGGCCATTTGTAGCAGCTACAGGCCCAACTCTCCCTATTTTCGTAGCTGCAGTCAAAAGTTGTTGCACTGATACTCCCATTCCTCTCTCATTTCTATATTCTTTTTAGCATTGTTGCATTTGTTCTGAAAGTTAATTAAGCAGCCAACAATCAACAGTGATCAATTTAATTTAATACATAACTAATTTGACAAATCAATACTAGGGAATATTTGAATAAAATGTTCAAATATAAATCACAAATATTTAGTACCAGTATCAAATATTGGTAGGCACCGTCGTGATCATATGGTAGTTGGATTTACAACTACCTATGCAATCAGTGCCTATCACCACTAACGTTGTGAGTTTGAATCCTGCTCGGGAGTGGTGTACTCGATACAACATTTTGTGATAAAGTTTGTCAGTGACTTGTGACAGGTGGGTGGTTTTTTCATGGTACTCCGGTTTCCTCCATCAATAAAACTGACCGCCACGATATAGCTGAAGTATTGTTGAAAGTGGCATTAAACACCATAACCCTAACTCAAATATTGGTACATGTACACATGTACATGTATACATTGTATTAGACATATGTTAGAAAACATTTTAAGATCAGCAATGTGTTGCCTTTGAAGTTGGACTGTATTCTCATACAACCTTGATAATCATACACAATCAAAATCTTATTTTTTAGGTTATTGTTACAGATGGAAAAATTTACTTTGAAGCCAAATTATCTAAATATAATCAGATTGCCAACTTGAAATCAGTGGAGAGGGTGTTTATATGTATTTTCAGATCAGACAGAAACACTTTACCAGGTATATTAAAACATGATTGGAACCTAGTTGTTGGTCTGAAAATTTAATTTAGATAGCTAAGATATATATTTTATAATATTATAAGTGAAAAAAGGAAATGTGTTAAAACATGTTTTCTTTGAAATTTTTAAAAATTGAAGAAGTTAGATTACTACTGAGTACTGTTGAGTCTTGTTAAATGAAGAATATAATTTATTTGATATATATGTAAATATGCCACATAATTTCATTCTAATCTTGATTTGTCCTTGAAAATGACTTATCCAAGATAAAGTTAATGAAAGTAGGAATAAGATATTAAAAATATTTTTATAGGGGTGTCTCTTTGGGATATAAAAAAGGTAATTGTCAGAAGTGATTTGTGGCTACATGAAACCATTCAGTCTGCCCTAGAAGTCGTCCTTAAAGATAGAAGGTCAAAGGTCAATACAACTGATGTCAGTTCAACTAGGAAAGAGGTCAATACAGCTGGGTTGGATATCAATGTAGATAGGTCAGAGGTCATTTTACCTAAGACTGAAGAAGAGGAGAAATCTAAGGATGAATGTGAACCACCAGTAAACAAGGTGCCTAGGTTAATGAGTAAACTGACATTTAGAATGATATGTCGTTGTACAGGAAGAATAGGAAGAAAAATAGATCCAATGGTAATACATGTTTTTGCATTATATTAAATGCATTTCATGACTTCTATATCAGCTTGCTCTATAGCTGTTTACGAAAGGTCATATAACAGCCTCTTGATCTTTTATAACATCATAGCAGCTTACCAATTTATCAAGAAGTTGATCTGGAATTATCTCACCTTGGATGTCACTTATCATGCATGCTTTAAAACATTAAAGTTAGAAGTTTGAAATGTGATTAAGAAAATGATTTTTTTTGGTATATATATTTTCAAGTATAAGCCATTTGACTGAATATGAAACCCACTTAGTAAAGCTTTTGAGGATGTAAAAAATTAATGAAAAAACCTGCTAACAGCTTCAAACATTTATAAAAACATTTCAGTAATTAAGATTTACAAAAAATGTAATTTAAAACATTCCATGATGTTAAGAGTTATTCTACCTCTCTAAAATTTAAACAATTCTACCTGGAAAAAGGGAAGCAAGTATTTTATGATCATAATTGTACATCATCATGATAGAATTTTCTGTAGTTCAGGGGGTATGTTTTTTCATTTAAAAAAGGAGGGAACTTCAGATAACCATGCAGAATATCTTGTTTTTAGTGGTTTTTGAATGGTTTTTGAATATCCCAATTATTTTAAAAGTGCTATAAATGTAACATAAAGTAGCATGTTGAACATAAATGGGGGTTTTGTACTATATACATTACCATTTGGTAAATGTGAAATAATAATAACAAAAATTGTATTAAAATACAGAAAGGAATTGTACTCATTTTTGAAGATTTCAACCATTACTGTTAGAATATTTTCTGAGTCTGCCCATATGATAAACAACACACTGAATTTTCAAAAATAAATCCTTAGTATTTTTGCAGACTCTTCAAAGAGATTTAGGAGTGGGAATGAAGAAATTAATGGATTGGAAAGTTGATCTAAGGTCACCAGACATAGAGGTATAACCACAAGGTTAAAGGTGACAGGATATTACTACAGTAAACACATGCACAAGGCATAATGAAATCTACTAGTATCTCATAATGAGACAAATTTCAATGAGTTTTTTTAGTTAAAACTATTTTTCACTTAAAATGTCAATAATGTGAATGTAACATTTATAAACATCCAAATGATTAAGATATTATTTCAATACCTTACTTTGACTGTCACAGTGGTGTGTTGGTTAGCATGCTTGCCTCGAGTTAGGTAGATCATGGTTTAGATCCCTGTTCGAAAGAATATATAAAACTGTATTTTGTTGCTTTTCCACAAAACATGCATTAAACATACAGTATTTACAGTATCAATCTCCTGAAGAAGAAAAATTCATATTTGAGCAAATGCAGCCTTATAGTTCAAGTTGTACATGTTGTATGAAAGACATTCTTGTGTATGTAGAACTTGCATTTGATGAATAAGATTTAAATAAACACAATTTCAAGTGTGCATTGGTGAAACAATTGTGTACATTGGTTTTTCCATTTTTGTTTTCATTGTACAGTATACTAAACAAATAGTGTTTTGTTTCTTTTGATGGTCTGTGTACAGTAGTGTATAATATTATACTTGGAATGTGAAAGCAAGAAATTATAGTGTGTCATTTTGAAAGTTTTTCACTTTTTTTTGTAGATAAGTGTACATGTCAGTGATGATGGTCTTGTTGTAGGAATTCCAATTACAAGGTATTTGGTTTTGAAATATGCACTTTTTGCTCACAGAGACCAAATGGTGTTACAGACATTGTTGTCACTTTGCACCCTTTTGAATTTTTTATTTTCACCTCAGGAACCAATGAACATTTTTAATAGAAATTAGGCTAGAATGTTCCTTGTACTGCTTCTTTTAAAGATATATTTTTTTGTATTGATCAGAAATACAAAATAGTGGACAGCATCAGTTTAGTAAAGGCCCTATTGTTAAGTATGTAACAAGTTACTTGGAAGTTAACTGAGGCAATTGTTAGCAGATGGCAATATGTGTGAAGAATTTTATGGTTCCATCTAAATAATATAAAATAACTCAATTGTTCATAAGTATATATTTAATCTATATGTATATTTAAATAAATCTGTAATTCTGTATTCCATACAAATGTACTGTCAGATGAGTACTTACTCATGTATCAACTACATCTCACATATTAAGGAAGACAAATCGCAAAGAATAAATTCTTGGATTTTTCTGTAGAAATTTTATGTTTTACACATTCGATAATATAAAATGGCCACCATCATTCACTGTTGGACCAATGACATTTTTAAAATCAGGTGTGGGATTTTGAAACATTCTTGTTAGGCTAGTTTTAGGAAACAAAAGTGATAAAAATCTATCTTGTTTTTGTTTTTTATTTGGGAGAACATTCCTTCTACATGTATTTGAATGACCTTCTCTGAATCAAATATATAGTGTGTGAAGAAACACCGATATGTTGACTATCCTGTCTTTTATATCTTAAATACCTGTAGTGACAGTATACTTTTACATGTAACTGACTTTCAAAATGCCTGTATTTTTGTGTCGCATGCATAGCAGAGCCAGATATATTTTATTTACCTTGAAATTGATTTTATTATGTCTCCATGTGTCCTCTTTGTTTACATGTCAGTGAGAGGTAGACAACATTCATCTTTCACACAAATAGAGTTAAGACATACATTCTTCTTTTTTTAGGGAACCACTGTCAAAGAGAAGTTACATCAAAGAGTTTGGTTTAAGATCTACAATAGCTTATATCATGTCTAGTTTACTACCACTTAAGGTAAAGATAACTAGATTTACCTCCAACGTAACTACAACTTGTATGCTGTTTTACCTCCAACGTAACTACAACTTGTATGCTGTTTTACCTCCAACATAACTACAACTTGTATGCTGTTTTACCTCCAACATAGCTACAACTTGTATGCTGTTTTACCTCCAACATAACTACAACTTGTATGCTGTTTTACCTCCAACGTAACTACAACTTGTATGCTGTTTTACCTCCAACGTAACTACAACTTGTATGCTGTTTTACCTCCAACGTAACTACAACTTGTATGCTGTTTTACCTCCAACGTAACTACAACTTGTATGCTGTTTTACCTCCAACGTAACTACAACTTGTATGCTGTTTTACCTCCAACATAACTACAACTTGTATGCTGTTTTACCTCCAACATAACTACAACTTGTATGCTGTTTTACCTCCAACATAACTACAACTTGTATGCTGTTTTACCTCCAACGTAACTACAACTTGTATGCTGTTTTACCTCCAACGTAACTACAACTTGTATGCTGTTTTACCTCCAACATAACTACAACTTGTATGCTGTTTTACCTCCAACATAACTACAACTTGTATGCTGTTTTACCTCCAACGTAACTACAATTTGTATGCTATTTTACCTCCAACGTAACTACAACTTGTATGCTGTTTTACCTCCAATGTAACTACAACTTGTATGCTGTTTTACCTCCAACGTAACTACAACTTGTATGCTGTTTTACCTCCAACGTAACTACAACTTGTATGCTGTTTTACCTCCAATGTAACTACAACTTGTATGATATTTTACCTCCAACGTAACTACAACTTGTATGCTGTTTTACCTCCAATGTAACTACAACTTGTATGCTGTTTTACCTCCAACATAACTACAACTTGTATGCTGTTTTACCTCCAACATAACTACAACTTGTATGCTGTTTTACCTCCAACATAACTACAACTTGTATGCTGTTTTACCTCCAACATAACTACAACTTGTATGCTGTTTTACCTCCAACGTAACTACAACTTGTATGCTGTTTTACCTCCAACGTAACTACAACTTGTATGCTGTTTTACCTCCAACATAACTACAACTTGTATGCTGTTTTACCTCCAACATAACTACAACTTGTATGCTGTTTTACCTCCAACGTAACTACAATTTGTATGCTATTTTACCTCCAACGTAACTACAACTTGTATGCTGTTTTACCTCCAATGTAACTACAACTTGTATGCTGTTTTACCTCCAACGTAACTACAACTTGTATGCTGTTTTACCTCCAACGTAACTACAACTTGTATGCTGTTTTACCTCCAATGTAACTACAACTTGTATGCTGTTTTACCTCCAACATAACTACAACTTGTATGCTGTTTTACCTCCAACATAACTACAACTTGTATGCTGTTTTACCTCCAATGTAACTACAACTTGTATGCTGTTTTACCTCCAACATAACTACAACTTGTATGCTGTTTTACCTCCAATGTAACTACAACTTGTATGATATTTTACCTCCAACGTAACTACAACTTGTATGCTGTTTTACCTCCAATGTAACTACAACTTGTATGCTGTTTTACCTCCAACATAACTACAACTTGTAGGCTGTTTTACCTCCAATGTAACTACAACTTGTATGCTGTTTTACCTCCAATGTAACTACAACTTGTATGCTATTTTACCTCCAACGTAACTACAAGTTGTATGCTGTTTTACCTCCAATGTAACTACAACTTGTATGCTGTTTTACCTCCAACGTAACTACAACTTGTATGCTGTTTTACCTCCAACGTAACTACAACTTGTATGCTGTTTTACCTCCAATGTAACTACAACTTGTATGCTATTTTACCTCCAACGTAACTACAACTTGTATGCTGTTTTACCTCCAACGTAACTACAACTTGTATGCTGTTTTACCTCCAATGTAACTACAACTTGTATGCTGTTTTACCTCCAATGTAACTACAACTTGTATGCTGTTTTACCTCCAATGTAACTACAACTTGTATGCTGTTTTACCTCCAACGTAACTACAACTTGTATGCTGTTTTACCTCCAACGTAACTACAACTTGTATGCTGTTTTACCTCCAAGGTAACTACAACTTGTATGCTATTTTACCTCCAACGTAACTACAACTTGTATGCTGTTTTACCTCCAACGTAACTACAACTTGTATGCTGTTTTACCTCCAACATAACTACAACTTGTATGCTGTTTTACCTCCAACATAACTACAACGTGTATGCTGTTTTACCTCCAACATAACTACAACTTGTATGCTGTTTTACCTCCAAGGTAACTACAACTTGTATGCTATTTTACCTCCAACGTAACTACAACTTGTATGCTGTTTTACCTCCAACGTAACTACAACTTGTATGCTGTTTTACCTCCAACATAACTACAACTTGTATGCTGTTTTACCTCCAACATAACTACAACGTGTATGCTGTTTTACCTCCAATGTAACTACAACTTGTATGATATTTTACCTCCAACGTAACTACAACTTGTATGCTGTTTTACCTCCAATGTAACTACAACTTGTATGCTGTTTTACCTCCAACATAACTACAACTTGTATGCTGTTTTACCTCCAATGTAACTACAACTTGTATGCTGTTTTACCTCCAATGTAACTACAACTTGTATGCTATTTTACCTCCAACGTAACTACAACTTGTATGCTGTTTTACCTCCAATGTAACTACAACTTGTATGCTGTTTTACCTCCAACGTAACTACAACTTGTATGCTGTTTTACCTCCAACGTAACTACAACTTGTATGCTGTTTTACCTCCAATGTAACTACAACTTGTATGCTATTTTACCTCCAACGTAACTACAACTTGTATGCTGTTTTACCTTCAACGTAACTACAACTTGTATGCTGTTTTACCTCCAATGTAACTACAACTTGTATGCTGTTTTACCTCCAATGTAACTACAACTTGTATGCTGTTTTACCTCCAATGTAACTACAACTTGTATGCTGTGTTACCTCCAACGTAACTACAACTTGTATGTTGTTTTACCTCCAACGTAACTACAACTTGTATGCTGTTTTACCTCCAATGTAACTACAACTTGTATGCTATTTTACCTCCAACGTAACTACAACTTGTATGCTGTTTTACCTCCAACGTAACTACAACTTGTATGCTGTTTTACCTCCAATGTAACTACAACTTGTATGCTGTTTTACCTCCAATGTAACTACAACTTGTATGCTGTTTTACCTCCAATGTAACTACAACTTGTATGCTATTTTACCTCCAATGTAACTACAACTTGTATGCTGTTTTACCTCCAACGTAACTACAACTTGTATGCTGTTTTACCTCCAATGTAACTACAACTTGTATGCTATTTTACCTCCAATGTAACTACAACTTGTATGCTGTTTTACCTCCAACGTAACTACAACTTGTATGCTGTTTTACCTCCAACGTAACTACAACTTGTATGCTGTTTTACCTCCAATGTAACTACAACTTGTATGCTATTTTACCTCCAATGTAACTACAACTTGTATGCTGTTTTACCTCCAACGTAACTACAACTTGTATGCTGTTTTACCTCCAATGTAACTACAACTTGTATGCTATTTTACCTCCAATGTAACTACAACTTGTATGCTGTTTTACCTCCAACGTAACTACAACTTGTATGCTGTTTTACCTCCAACGTAACTACAACTTGTATGCTGTTTTACCTCCAATGTAACTACAACTTGTATGCTATTTTACCTCCAACATAACTACAACTTGTATGCTGTTTTACCTCCAATGTAACTACAACTTGTATGCTGTTTTACCTCCAATGTAACTACAACTTGTATGCTATTTTACCTCCAACGTAACTACAACTTGTATGCTGTTTTACCTCCAACGTAACTACAACTTGTATGCTGTTTTACCTCCAACGTAACTACAACTTGTATGCTGTTTTACCTCCAACGTAACTACAACTTGTATGCTGTTTTACCTCCAACGTAACTACAACTTGTATGCTGTTTTACCTCCAATGTAACTACAACTTGTATGCTATTTTACCTCCAACGTAACTACAACTTGTATGCTGTTTTACCTCCAACGTAACTACAACTTGTATGCTGTTTTACCTCCAACGTAGCTACAACTTGTATGCTGTTTTACTGGGCAACTTTCAGTTTTCTATAATTTTACTTGAACATAACAAGACTAATGCCAAATGAAATATGTCCTCTCAGCATCAGTCTTCTGCATTCCTAGGTACCGTAAATGTGCCAACTAAATAACTGCAGAACCATAGCTCTTAGTGGTCTTTTTTCTATTTTTTATTTTGAAGGTCTAAAAAAAAGGACCATTATTAGGTACAAGGCCATATCTAATCACATGATCTGCATAAATCAATATCTGTAAATAACCATATCAAAGATGAAATGTGTTTGTCACTTGTTGTCTGTTGTTAAACATTATTAAGTGGATTGTACATAATATCTCATTGATTCTGTGGATGTATCAATGTTTTTATGTGGGTTATGGGTTATGGTGTTTAACACCACTTTCAACACTATTTCAGTTATATCATGGCAGTCAGCTTTATTGGTGGAGGAAACCGGAGTACCTGGAGAAAACTACCGACCTGTCACAAGTCACTGACAAACTTTGGCATGAGCTGGGTTCAACCTCACAACGTTAGTGGTGATAGGCACTGATTTCATAGTTACTTGTAAATCCAACTACCATACAGTCACGACGACCCCTAATATTGATTGTTGGTGTATTAATGGGTTTAAGTGGATTGTACATACTTTCTCACTGATTTTACTATTGTTTGTTATTGATATGTTAAATCGATGTCTGTGATGTAGTTATCAATGGAAATCTTAAGATTGGAATGAATGGCTTGCAATATCTGAAAAGAGTTTTATTTACCTGTACATAAATAAACAATGAACACAGTATGAAGTAATATTTTTTAATTTGTGACTCCTAAGAATACTGATGATCATCATTGATATTGTAGTTTGAAATTTTTAGATTCAAGAAATATGATCAAGTCTAAGAGGCATGCCATATTATTTTTAATTGTAAAATACATTATAAAAAAAAACATTTTATATCAAATTATATTTTATTGAATACCAGACAGGTGATATAGTCTTAGATCCCATGTGTGGAAAGGCAACCATTTTAGTGGAGTCTGCATATGAGAATAAGGTATTTGTAATGTAAAATTATTGACACCCATCTTCTATCTAGTTATACTAGAGTAATAAGCTTATATTCATTATTGATAAAAAATAATAATTAAAAAAACGTTCAACATTTGTTATACCTAATACGCCAAACTCTTATTAGATCACTTCTTTCCAAGATTTTCAAGTGATGAAAACAAACATATAAACAACCTATCTAAACTTATAAACTTAGAGAACAGACAATAGATGTAAAGACAAGTGTAGCCTTGATTAATGTGACCCCAATCTTACACTAGTTTCCAGTGATTATCATATCTCAGTCATCTGACTTCATTTTATAGAGAGACAATTCTCACTAGTTTTCAATGGTTATCGTATCTCCATACATGTGATAGAGTTGCTATGCTACAACTGGAGATTTGCAAATTTTTGGCTGGAGATTTGGTCTCATAACTGGAGATTTTTTATCGACGTATTTGATGTGTGTTTTTATTGTTTATTGATGTTTCCTTTTGTTTGTTTCAGCATTGAACCAACTGCATCCCATTTCAATATATATTGTTTACATTTCTGTCTTATTAGTAGTGTTTCATATGATGAATGAAGGATAAAAACTGTATTTATAATTTATTCATAATCATTCATAATCATAAGGTTATAACAATGAAGACAGAATGTTCTGAACAATAAAGTCATAGAGCACTAAAATTAAAGTCACTTTGCTGCTGGTGCGTTGGGTGATAGCATACGTTTCGGCATTTTTGTGGTTTATCAATTCCATCCTGGAACTTAGTCCTTAAATAATACTTTGATCGGCTTTGGTCCCAAACAAGCCATAACAACTCAATCCGAGATGAATTCATTGCATGCTTGATCGAAATAAGAAGTTTTCCTCGGCACTACATGTATCACACTTCTAATCATCTAAGCGTGTGCCACAAACTCACTTCCTTATCCCCAATTAACTGTCAATCAGTGGATAATTGTTGTATAATCATCAACACCTTAATTAATCAACATGACCCAATTTACCTGTAAAGGTGTCAAACAGATCAATAACCGAATATCATTAAATATGACATTCACCTTTACCATTCGTATCTCTCGGCGTTTTTCGTCAGCATGGGAGTTCCAAATGGGGAATTTCCAGAAATATTGATCGCAAAATGTAGGTCAAGATTGTATTGTACTTGATTTTTTTCACAGGCGGAAGATTTTGAAAGTTGACGGGAGGGACGGAAGAGACCCTCAAAATCGGGAGAAAAATGCTCCCATCGGAAGGTTCACATGTATGGAAAGGCCAACTATCCATGGGAAGATCCCCTATGAATAGGAGTTACGAAAAGGGACACAACAACTTGGAGACCGTCAATTTTCAAATGTCCAAAATTGTATCCCTTTGGCTTTGTTGTAATTTTGGTCTCACTCTGGTCGTTTTGTATTACAAAGTCATTATATTTCAATAAAATCATTACCTTTTAGCATGTCTTGGCCATCTAAAGGTCGCAATTAACACTTTTTTTCCGGAATTCATGTCAACATTACATACATGTGATAGTTACTATGCTACAACTGGAGATTTGCAAATTTTTGGCTGGAGATTTGGTCTCGTAGCTGGAGATTTTTTATCGACATATTTGATGCATGTTTTTATTGTTTATTCCTTTTGTTTGTTTCAGTATTGAACCAACTGCATCCCATTTCAATATGTATTGTTTACATTTCTGTCTTAAGTAGTGTTTCATATGAGGAATGAAGGATAAAAACTGTATTTATAATTTATTCATAATCATAAGGTTATAACAATGAAGACGGAATGTTCTTAACAATAAAGTCATAGAGCACTAAAATTAAAAAGTCACTATTCATCACATGTAGTCACAGAATTTACCCTTAAAAAGTCACAGATATAATCACAGTAAGTGAAAGAAAGTAAACATAGAGAAGTCACAAAATTGATACATGTATAAAAGTCATTAAGCATCAGTTTACTTGGCACTGGCACACTGGTTCAAGTAGGAGGTACAAGCCTTCTTTGCTGCTTTCACCACATCTGTATCAGGTTGGTACTGGTTGTCCGACTCGTGTTTGCACAATGATTTATAACTATTTTTAATTGCCGCTATCACACTTCTAATCATCTAAGCGTGTGCCACAAACACACTTCCTTATCTCCAATTAACTGTCAATCAGTGGATAATTGTTGTATAATCATCAACACCTTAATTAATCACCATGACCCAATTTACCTGTAAAGGTGTCGAACAGATCAATAACGAATATTATTAAATATGACATTCACCTTTACCATTCGTATCTCTCGGTGTTTTTCGTCAGCGCGGGATTTCAAATAGGGAATTTCCAGAAATATTGATCGCAAAATGTAGGTCAAGATTTTTTTGTTCTTGAATTTTTTCACGGGCGGAAGATTTTGAAAGTTGACGGAAGGGACCCTCAAAATCGGGAGAAAAATGCTCCCGCCGGAAGGTTCACATGTATGTATCTCAGTCATCTGACTTCATTTTATAGAGAATTCTTACTTTAAAGAGACTGATTTAATCTATCTTTAAAGTTCTTTTTGAAGGAGAAGAAATCATAATTTTAGCTTCATTTTTGAGAAAAAAATAATTTTTGCTCACTTCAATTGAAGGAGAATTCTCACTCAACTTCATTTGAAGGAGTATAGTTTTCCTTTTTAATTTAAACCACATCAGTGGTCTAATGAGTCATGTTTTAATTTAAACCACATCAGTGGTCTAATGAGTCATGTTTGGCATGTTTGCAAAACTAAACTATGAAATTGGTATTTGCTGTTTGTCCGCTAAGTATGCAGCATTAAGGAGTAAGTACAAAGATTGGTTGACTCTGAATCAGGATAATGTGTAACATGTCTTCTTGCGACTGTTGCTTCAGTGAGCTTGCACTATACAAAATTGAAATCCAACGAAGCTTGAAGATCTATTACAAAGAGAACATAATCATATCTCAGTAAAATTTATATTGTTGTCGCTATGATACAGCTGAAAAATTACTTACTTGGTGTTAAGCAACAATCACTCATTCATTCCAAGAGATATTTGATCATTTTAACATGACGTCCTTCTTTCGCTTTGTAAACAAACGAGTGATTTATCGATTGGGTAAAATCTCATTAGCACATGTGCGTCGTAAATGTACCTGTTGATGAATTATTGTCTGCTCAAATTTGGCAGCATAAATTGTGTGCGACATTGTCTGCAAGCGTATAAATAAATTACCGTCTTCCAATCAAAGTATACTACCGTATTTGTACTCTTAGACATATCAGAATCGAAATAAATCATGGAAGCCAGAATGTGTTTTGAGTTTTAACATGGGTTGGCAGATATTAGTAAATTTTATCCCTCACCTCTGGCTCAGGATAAAATACTAATATCCGCCAACCCATGTTAAAACTCAAAACACATTCTGGCTTCCATGATTTATTTCTTAATTTGAATCTAATTCCAATGTTGTTTATTTTTTCAGACTGTATCATATCTTGGCTGTGACAAAGATTTGAATCAATTGACATCTGCTGCAAACAATTTAAGATTTGCCAATTTAACCAACGTTCATCTTTTCCAGGGAAACACAAAAGGTAACAGATTTTATCAGAAAGAGTTAATCTATTATGGAAAAAAGTTTCAACAGTGGTAGACAACAATTCCTCCAATATTAACATAACGAACAATCACCTCTCATCTTAATACAAAAATACCAAGACATGTGACATTGGAAATCCAGAAACTGGCTTGGGACAGGCACAAAAATGTGGCTGGTTTAAATGGGTTAATGGGATACCAACTCCCCCTCCCCCTCATGATAACTGGATCTCCAACGGTAATACATAACAAATGATAAAAGCCTGCACAGATTCACTTCCACTCAAAAAACTATCAGAAAAATGAATGACAACAAAAACATGGACAGTACAATAGCAGGGTCAATGACTGAAGGAAGGTAGAATCTGTTGGTTAAATACCATTACTCTTTAGACAAAAAACAAAACTGATACTTCTAACAGATTTGATATCAATTAGTTATGAATATATAAATTACCAGAACCACATCGGTGGTGTAATGGTTTGTATGCTCTCCTCAAAGTGCCAAAGACTATGAAATTGGTATTTGTTGCTTCTCTGCTGAACACACAGCATTAAGGAGAAAGAGCAAAGACTGGTTGGCTCGGAATCAGGATATTGTGTCCGAGTGGGGCAACATGTCTATCTGCGGACTGTTGTTTTAGTGAACTAGCACTATAAATATCCAGCTAAGCATGGTGGTCTAGTACAAAGCGAACCTCATCATCATCTCATTGAAAATTAACTTGTTCTCGTCATTATACAGCTGAAAAATTGCTGATTTGGCGTAAAACAACAATCACTCGCTTGCTCTAAGTTACCAAGTAACAAATTTATTTACAAACTTTTTATAATTGGGGAAGGCACTGTAAGTACAATACCACCTACTATGTAATTATATAATACCTGATAATCTAAATGGGGATGTTCATGGCCTTGGTTGTGATCAAGTTTGTCAATGACTTGTGGCAGTCACTGGTTTTTCTCCCAGTACTCAGTAAAACTGACTGTCACGATAAAACTGAAATATTGTTGATAATGACATTACACATACAGATCCCATAACAACAATGTATATTTAAACCTTCAATATATGTATACCAGTACAATGCACAACATCCAATTAATTTAATGACTTTACAGATATGTCCAGCTGTTAACCAGATTAGATGTTGCATACACTATGGCATGAATACATTTTTGCTTTGTGCGAAAAAAGCTGCAAAATAGATTTTGTTGGTTTTTCAATCATAATATGAAACAACAAAAATTTACAGATCCATTCAGATGAAAGCATTTGAATATTTCTCCAAATAAAACTTATGTATCAAAAATAAAAATACTAATCAAAATATCTTCTTTTTTTTTTCTTGATTTTCAGATTTACCATTACCGTCATGTTCTGTTGACCACATTGTTTGTGATGCTCCTTTTGGAAATAAACATATTGTTGATGTTGATCTAGAAGAATTTTACAGGCTTGTACTCACTGAATTTACAAGGTAGTTAAAACATCAATTAAAAACAAATATTGATAAGAATTTTCCTAGTATCTTAAATGTTTTTTTATTCATTAAATGGGCAGGTTTAGAAATGTTTTAGACTGCTTGAAAACATATATAAGTTAAAGGAGATGTTATTTAGAATTGGCAAATATATACATAATAACAAACACAAACACACACAAGCTCTGTAGAACTTTTACAACCAGCTTTCATATATATACATGTTTATACAAAAATGGTTTTTAAATAGACATAGACATAAAAGCTAGCATCATGTAGTGCATTGTTGTATAAGTAGCACAAAAATAAACACAATACAAAAAATTGATTTTGAACGAATACTCCTATCTTGTAAATAAATGATTCAATAATATGAAATAATATGTGGGCTATATATTGTATACAATCAAACCTGTATAAAGCACACAACAGTTGTCCTTTATATACAGGTTACAATTATATGCACTATTCATTAAGGGGAAATATGAGGCCACCCTTTATAGACAGTGATTTGTTATATAGAGATGCCCTGTAAGGCAGGTTTGACTATATGGTATATATTGATGTAGAATGTACACCCCTTGCAGAGCCCTCTCAATACCTGTAATTTGTGTATGTGTTATACATGCCCATTCTTTGATTTTACAGGTACCTACATTTGACTTATTATAGAAGAAACATATTAACTTTTTGAATGACCAAAACTTTCTGATTGAGTAGGTTAATATTATAGTAATTATTTGTTGTGGAAGATTATACTGACAATTTGTGATTGAGTGATTGATTGATTTATTGATTAATTGCCAACTTTAGCAATATTTCAGCTATATCGTGGCACAAACAAAATGAATTCTTGTGATGTTGTACATAAAGGCTAATATTTATCACATATATAATTTATTTAATTTAAAGAAAACATGAGTCTTTACATTTAAATGTCTTATGTTGACAATTAATTTAATAAAGCAAACTATAGAATATAATTTACCATTGTTTCAATAAATTGATTATGATGTCCTTGTTTTTAATTTTTAGGGTTTTGAAGCCAGAGGGAAGGATAGTTCTCCTAACAAGTCAAGACATGCATCCGTATATTTCAAAGACATTCATAAAAAGAGTTAATACAGATTTTAACAACGATCAACATCATATCACTGATAGGAAGGGAGATAATTCAGTAGATCCCTATCATGGGGATGGAAAGGTGTTGAATGTTTCTAATAACTCTGAAAGTGAAAGCAACAAAGTATTCAATTCATTTTCTACTATAGACAACATAAATAATCCATGTTTAAATCAAAATCTTGTTGAAAGTACAAAATTTCTTTCAAAAACTGCTTCTTGTAAAGAACATTGTGAAAATACAGAAAACGACACTGTCTCTATGCCATTTACTGAACTGAATAATGATGACAATATTTTAGAACAAATAACATTGATAGAAAGTCATTATGTCAAACTAGGAGATACACATGCATATATATGTGTTTTTGTTAAAACTTGACAACATCAAATATATATTAACACCAGAAAAATATAATGTTTACTGCATTGTTATTCACTTATACCTAAATTCCAGGAGAATTATGGGCCTTTTCCAACCTCTTAAATGCTATTTTCTGGTATGTCATTTCTATATTCTTGTGTAGGAATCTAGTATTTTATCTGCTGATGTAACATGTTCATATTTGACATGACTTTAATATCAATTCATAAATACAGTTAATACTGTAATTAATTATTCCATTCCTAACCAGTTTTATCGTTAGCTTGGTGGTGAAAAAGAGAGTACATATGATAAACTGTCAGAATTATTTCTATTGCTTCCCTTAAGGAAGGTGGCCGTAATCGTATGGTAGTTGTAAATCTGGATTTACAACTACCTATGGAATTGGTGCCTATCACCTCTGATCTTGTGAGTTTGAATCCCACTCAGGGTGAGGTGTACAACATTACTGTGAAATCACTTTTATTCATGAGGTACCAATTTTCGTGGTTTTCGTGGGTAGACTGATCAACCACGAAATTAAGAATCCAACGAGCAATGAAACTTGGGAAGCAGTTTGACATCGATATACAGTCAAACTTCACTCGGTCGAACACTATGGATGGCTCGAACTGATTTGAAAGTTTCGTCAATTTTCCTTATATTTCTAAGTAATAAAAAAAACTCCTTTCACTCGAACATCAATACCTCGAACAGTCGAACTCAATAAATGGTGCTGTCAATAATCAAATCACGAGTTTTACCATGCCAAACTCGAACATCACAATTTAATTGACAGGTGTATGTTACGGTTGAATGTGTTTCCAGCAAGGTGTGATAAATGTTAGGTTACCGGCAGATAATTGTTTACTTAGCGATTACAGATAAACTTGTCATCATTTGTGTTAATTAGTCATTAAATTCAGCTGTGGGTTGATATTAACCGTTTTAATTACGATTAATAAAGAACGTTTATTGAACCCGAGACACATGTCGCTGATTGTATCAAGCCGAGCCTACACTCGACACGACAGTATTTAAAACAATCAAATGTTTACAATCGTAATAAAGTTTATTAAAACAATATTTAAAATTGTTATTACATGAATTAGTATTTTGATAGTTTTTTTTATATTATTTTTTTATTTTCATAGTTGCTGGAATCGAATAATTTCAATCTGCATGATCTCAAGGTTCATCTAAATACCAAAAAATAGAAATGTACTAGTAGTGAAGTTCCAATTAACCTGAGATTTTATGTCTATATAATACCACAAGAAACAAATATAATTGCTTCAAATTCAAATTTTAATGATCATTAGCTAAAATTTGGAAATTGGACATCAAAACAAACATTATACCGATATCAATCCAACTGTTAATACCCAACCTCATATTTTCTGTATATAAAATAGATCGTGAACAAATGTTTCTAAGGAACATTTGAAGATACCAAAGAGGTATTCAGAAGGCGTAATCTTTGAGAACTTTCTAAAGGATTAAATATTTTTTACGAAAAAGATCCATGGAACTGTACATTAGTTATCATAGCATAATGAAACTGTGCCAGTCAGAACCAGATTTTTTTCTCTCTTAAATTACGGAACCTCTGTGGCTCGAACTTCCGTTAGCTCGAACACATTTTGACAGTCCCTTCAAGTTCGAGGCAGCAAAGTTCTACTGTATAGCCATAGGATATCCTCGAGTGACCTTGACTTTCTGGACCAGCTGCATAGGGTACAATTGACAGTTTTAATGGCTCAATGAGTTAGGTAGTAGTAGTAGTAGTAAGAGTGTTTTACGTTTTAGGTAGTTGGATTACCTAACAACTTATACAAGCCTATCACCAATATTGCGTGGGTTCGCGCCCAGCTTTGTAAATTACAAAAAAATGGTGGACTCGACTCGCAGCCGCAAGTGACAAAGTTTACCAGTTGCTTGCCCATGGTCGGTGGTTCTCTCCTGGTACTCCAGCTTCTTCTACCACTAAAATTGGTCGCCATGATATAGCTGAAATATTGTTGAAAGTGGCATTAAACATCAAAAACCTGGGGCGAACTCAGCCGCTCCGGAAGAGTAAGCAGTTCCTGCTCCACTAGTGGCACTCATCGTATTAATCTAGTTACAAACCTGGTGATAAGTCATCAATGAGGAAAGGACCGGTAAGTGTTTCTGACAAGTGGAACATATCCGTGGTCATTTGTGACGCAGATATTCCACAACAGTCAACCAAGACATGGTGGCGACCGTAAAACTTTTGAAGTGATGTCTTCAATTTAACCAATAGGAACCCTTGGTTCAGTAGCTTTCTTGTTAGCAGCAACCCTTTCTCAAGGAAATCCTGATAGGAACCACAAGTTCTGGAATATCGTAAAAACAGAGATATATAGAATCCATATGCTGGAGCTGCTGGAATGTTGCTACATATAAATGGAAAGTTCACAGTGGGAAAATTGAAATCATCACTTTTGTCGTAAAGTTTCGTTCTTAACCGCCCCTCACTGTCAATTTCCTAAGCCAAAACTACTACTATACTAGTATGAATCCATACTGAGAGCTGTAGTCTTAAAGACCACTTAATCAAGGAAAATTTGAAACAAGACCCATTTTGTACATGTAAGGTGATAGAAACCACTGAGCATTTCCTTCTTTACTGTATTAAATATCAGCAACTTCGAGATGCCTTGACCACATTGGTGGTGTAATGGTGAGCATGCTCGCGTCGAGTGTGGTAGATCGTGGGTTCAATCCCTGATCGGGTCAAACTAAAACCTATATAATTGGTATTTGTTGCTTCTCTGCTAAGCACACAGCAATAAGGAGAAAGAGAAAAGACTGGTTGGTCTGGAATCATGCAGGATAATGTTACCGAGTGGGGCGACATGTCTATATGTGGACTGTTGTTTCAGTGAGCTAGCACTATAAAAATCCAACTAAGCATGTTAATCTAGTACAAAGTAGACCTCATCATCATCTCATTGTAAATTAACTTGTTACTAGTAGCTGAAAAATTGCTGAGTTAGCGTTAAACCACATTCACTCGAGATGACCTTTTTACGGGCAATAAAACTATCCATCACAAAATAACTGAAATATTGCTGAAAGTGGCATTAAACACCATAACCCTAACCCCCTTTTTACTGGTTTAGTCGGCACTGTTAATATCAATACGCTACTTTATGGTAATTCAAACATTTCAGATACAAATAATAAAAACAACTTTTAATTGTACAAGACTTTATTTTTTAGACAAGAACTATTGCAGGCTCTTAATTACAAAGTAGTTCTAGGTCACACGGTGTCTGTTGCAGATAAACGATACATCTATTTATTCCCATTTCAGTTTACTACTTGAACTGCTTGCTTTCCTGGATTAGACACGGGGAGAATCGAAATGCGATTCTTAAGCACCGTCCCCTGGTGTCTCCTCCAGCTAAGTAACTAATCACAGTCCTTTCATCAAAAACATGATGTTTTACTACTTGAGCCGCTTGCTTTGCTGGATCAGACACGGGGAGAATCAAAATACAATTCTTAAGCATCGTCCCCTGGTGTCTCCTCCAGCTAAGTAATCGCATACTTGTAGTCCATTCTTCAACCATACGATGTAATCTGCTACTATTATGCATTACTCCTTGCCTCTCCTCGGGTCGTGCTGCCAAACACAGCCCACTTGCTGTAACATGTTATCATTTAAATAGTTAGAATTGTCAACATATGTCTCCATTCTGTATTGTTGTAACTGCTGATATAATTATGAATGTATATTTGTTTTTGCACCTTAATTACCTTACCTTACCTCTGGATCTTGACATCCTTCTAAGGATAACCACACTTGAAGTGTGTATGTTGAACAATCCTCCACCAAGTGAATATATACAAGTGCACTTGTGTAAAAAGCCTTTACTAACTTAAAAGTAGTCTATGTATACTTTAAGCGATACAGTTAATCAAATTCAAACACTGACTAAAATTGTCTATATACACAGTACATATACACAATGTATACATGATACAGCTTAGTTCTATAAAATCCTAGTGAATATCAGGGGCGGATCCAGGATTTGTGGTTAGGGGGGGCGTGAGTACGCGAGGGGTCTGGGGCAGAGCCCCGGTAGGGGGCACGGGGGAGGGGAGGGGGGGGGGGGGCAAGCCCCCCCCCCCCCTTAAGCTCTGGGGGTTTGAGGAATTACAGACATTTATTTGAACGACAATTTTGAACCAACCACACCATTTTTATCAGACCAAATTAATTTGACTTTGAGTCTTAATTTTGTCGAATAATTGTTAACAGTATGTTTTTGTCAGATTATAAGAACCTAAAGTAAAACTTTTTTTGAACAACCGTGATGCGAATTGTTCAACTCATGACTGACTGATCACGATATTTTAACCCTTCAAAGAACCATTGATTTACTAGTTTTAACGCATTCCTCATTTCACTGTACTTTCGGTGCTTGTCCTTTCGGGTGGTTCTAGTTAATACTGCCCGTCCGGATGGAGCTTTTCTTTTCGTCGTTTGATTCATTCATTGAAAACGTATGATTCGACCTAGCTGCAATAATGTAACTCCTGTGACAAACTTGTGTCTCGGCAGAGCTACAACGCGGTCCCATTCGTCACAATGGAGCAAAAAAAAAGTTGCAGTTGAAACATAAAAATATATGCTTTTCAAAGGTAGCAACAACCTTGTTCAAATTTATCGATCGTTTGTCATAACCGGAAACTATGGAAGGCAGAGCTTTTCTAAATATGGTATTTCTTACTACGATGCTTACGACGGCTGATGTAAACATTCACGCTTTAATCGCCAAATATGGTATCGACATCCAAATAGTGAGGCCGGAAATGACGAAATTCAAAATGTTCAGAGTGAAAGTAAACATGGATTTTTATTTTGTGGGAATTACATTCTAAAATACTGGTAGGTGGTAAAAACTTGTTATAATAATGGACAAAAGGAAAGGTTATGTCTTATTATTGATAAATGCAGGCGTCAGAAACTCTGTAAGCGAGCGCAAAAAATCTCGGCGCCTGCTCCATTACGTGTAATGGCATCCCGTTATAGCCCTTGCGAGTAAGCGATTAGGGTTTTATAGAATAGTTTTATTAAATCAATCAAGAAGCCCGTGAGAGCACAGAATTACAGACATTTGCATTTCACACTTACAATGATTTTGATGATTAGTAACATATATGACATATATAAAAAAGAATAAAAACAAGTATAGATGATCGACACTGCAGGGGGGAAACTACCCCTAGGCAGAACAAACTATGGCAGTTCATAGCTAATATTATGATATACATTAAAAATATATATTATACAAATATAATATGATGCAGATATAGCATGGTGTTCATATCACGAATACTATTTTATCTTTAAGTAAGGTTAAATTTGCAATGTATGGTTCTTCCGTATTTCAAAACTTTTGTTTAGGAAGACAGCAAGTTTATTTAATAACAGAGTGTCTTCACTACTAAGAAGCCAAATCAACTTATTGTTCGGACTCAGATGTTCAAAATTTTTACAATTATCTTGAATGTATATCAGTAATGTAGCCCTTTCAGTTTCATATATTGGGCATTTGAATAACATATGACTTTCGTCTTCAACCTCATTTAATGTACAATGAAGGCATTTTCTTATTATTAGAACTAAAGGGAATGGAAAAGCTCACTTGAGCCCTTGACTCTGATGTGTTAAAAAGATGATCAGATGTAGTATTTATAAACCAGAAGTAGGAAAACTGCTCAACTACAGCCTTGGGGACATATTAAGCCTACTTTTGGTCATATAATTATGTGAACCTACCATAATAAACTGCTCGTCTTTACTAATTCTTCTAATTCTGTTGGATTTATTTATAATCCATGTCAGCATAAATACAAATGAAAAAAATATGAAAATTTACAATTTTTTTTTTTAATTTATTTAATCAAAATGATGCAGTATAGTTAAGAGAACTGCCATCCATCATACTGCTGACATTGACAGTTCTGATAGGTTAATTGAAGTATAATGGAACATACAGAAAGTCATGTTGAAATATCACACCTGGTTCCCTGGTTCTCAGATCTGACATTAATATAAATATTTCACATACAAAATAACAATGTGACATTACAATCCTATAGAAATAATGGTAGCCAATAATAAATGGTTTCCACCTAAGCTTTGGTCCAAAATTTATTAAATCAATATAGATAAAACTTGTTATCTTAACCTTGGATAAGTTGTTACCTTGTATATAGTTGAAGAACAACTTTGGTTCATTTATAGTAGTTTTCAGCTTAATTCACCCCAAATAACACAAATACATCTACTCTGATATTTCAAAGTAAAAGTCTGTGTTGCTCATCTTTTTAGTTTTCTGTGTTGTGTTTTTTGTGGGGTCCGTGTTGCTCATCTTTTTAGTTTTCTGTGTTGTGTTTTTGGTGAGGTCCTTGTTGCTCATCTTTTTAGTTTTCAGTGTTGTGTTTTTTGTGGGGTCCGCGTTGCTCATCTTTTTAGTTTTCTGTGTTGTGTTTTTTGTGGGGTCTGTGTTGCTCATCTTTTTAGTTTTCTGTGTTTTTTTGTGGGGTCCGTGTTGCTCATCTTTTTAGTTTTCTGTGTTGTGTTTTTGGTGGGATCTGTGTTGCTCATCTTTTTAGTTTTCTGTGTTGTGTTTTTTGTGAGGTCCGTGTTGCTCATCTTTTTAGTTTTCTGTGTTTTTTTTTTTTTTTGTGGGGTCTGTGTTGCTCATCTTTTTAGTTTTCTGTGTTGTGTTTTTTGTGGGGTCCGTGTTGCTCATCTTTTTAGTTTTCTGTGTTGTGTTTTTGGTGGGCTCCGTGTTGCTCATCTTTTTAGTTTTCTGTGTTGTGTTTTTTGTGGGGTCTGTGTTGCTCATCTTTTTAGTTTTCTGTGTTGTGTTTTTTGTGGGGTCTGTGTTGCTCATCTTTTTAGTTTTCTGTGTTGTGTTTTTTTGTGGGGTCCGTGTTGCTCATCTTTTTAGTCTTCTGTGTTGTGTTTTTTTGTGGGGTCCGTGTTGCTCATCTTTTTAGTTTTCAGTGTTGTGTTTTTTGTGGGGTCGTGTTGCTCATCTTTTTAGTTTTCTGTGTTGTGTTTTTTGTGGGGTCTGTGTTGCTCATCTTTTTAGTTTTCTGTGTTGTGTTTTTTGTGGGGTCCGTGTTGCTCATCTTTTTAGTTTTCTGTGTTGTGTTTTTTTGTGGGGTCCGTGTTGCTCATCTTTTTAGTTTTCTGTGTTGTGTCTTTTTGTGGGGTCCGTGTTGCTCATCTTTTTAGTCTTCTGTGTTGTGTTTTTTGTGGGGTCCGTGTTGCTCATCTTTTTAGTTTTCAGTGTTGTGTTTTTGTGTTTTGTTTGTCTTCATCTTGTGTCTTGTGTTACCACTGTTTTTTCATCTCGTGTCTTGTGTTCCCACTGTTGTCAGTGTCTCTGGATTGTCTTCATCTTGTGTCTTGTGTTCCCACTGTTTTTTCATCTTGTGTCTTGTGTTCCCACTGTTGTCAGTATCTCAAATCGGTTTGGCTGAGAAATATATGCTTTTCAAAGGTAGCAACAACCTTGTTCAAATTTATCGATCGTTTTCCATAACCGGAAACTACGGAAGGCGGAGCTTTTCTAAATATGGTATTACTTACTACACTCTGATGTAAACATTCACGCCTAAATCGCCAAATATGGTATCGACATCCAAATAGTGAGGCCGGAAATGACGAAATTCAAAATGTTCAGAGTGAAAGTAAACATGGATTTTTATTTTGTGGGAATTACATTATAAAATACTGGTAGGTGATAAAAACTTGTTATAATAATGGACAAAAGGAAAGGTTATGTCTTATTATTGATAAATGCAGGCGTCAGAAGCTCTGTAAGCGAGCGCAAAAAATCTCGGCGGCTGCTCCATTACGTGTAATGGCATCCCGTTATAACCCTTGCGAGTAAGAGAGCATTTAGGGTTTTATTATTAGAACTAGATTCGACCGTTCTTGTTTATAGACAAACAAAAGCAGAAATTGTCAATACATGAACTTGTTGTTGATTTCTGATTACTAGTAACTAGCGTAACTAAATTAGATGATCAGAATCGTTTCATGCAGCATTAATGTTAACATATTCGCCTTTGTTTGTCTATAAACAAGAATGAATCATACGTTTTCAGTGAATGAACCAACGGCGAAACGGAAAGCTTCATCCGAGCGGACAGTAATATGATCATGAAGATGTCTTCTGCGTGTAATTCATCAATTTGTATATCTGGTTAGGGACCGACCATTTAACTTGCAGGGGAGGGGGACTATGGTTGGTTTTATTCGTTCAGAAATTTCTTTTCGGACAACACGAGAGTTAGAATATATTTTTTTTTCCCCAGTATTTAACATTAGGTTATATGACAAAAACTCTGAATCAGATTATTTTTTGATTCCTCCACCAAAATCAGAATATTTTTTCAGCAACATTGGGAATCAGAATATTTTTTTAGAAAAAAAAACATAGCCCCCTGGAAGTTAAATGGTCCGTCCCTTATGAATGATACTGATGTTTAAAGAACATCAGTATTAGGATTTAAGTTTACTAAATGCTTTGATCTGTAAAGATTTGTTTTTCTTATAGTTGTAAAATTGACTGAAGAAATAATGTGCGTGAGAAAATAGTTGATGTATGGTACCTCGGAACCAATCAGAATGGAATAATCTTTGAACTACTGACAGCAATCCATATATGATTCAGCGAACACACCCAACGTGTATTTACAATGTGTAGGAATATTTTACTACAGGTCACGAATCAGCCATTCATGAAAAAGTTGTTTGTTGAACTGCTTAATTAACGTTGTATAACATATGCTTTGCGAATTTTAGGGTGGGGGGGTGGGGGGGGGGGGGGGGGGGGGAGGGGGCGCACGCCCCGCACGCCCCACTCTAAATCCGCCTCTGAATATTTAAAACAGTCAAAAAGTTTCACGGTTACTTCAATATTCAGTAAAAATGAGGATAAATGCTCTGTGTTCATTAAAACTTAACTTTACAACTTAAAAGTAGATTATATAGATGTATACTTTAAGCGATACAGTTAATAAAATTCAATCACTGACTAAAATTGTCTTATATACACAATACGTATACAGCTTAGTTCTATAAAATCCTAGTGAATATTTAAAACACTAAAAAGTTTCACGGTTACTTCAATATTCAGTAAAAAAAAATGAGTATAAATGCTCTCTGTGTTCACTAAAACTTCCGTGTTTCGGTATGTACAGTTTTATCTATAAAACTAGTAAATCATGAGTAGATTAAAATCTAAGAATCACAGTAGACGGTTATAATCTAAAAGTCACAGTAGACGATTTTAATGTTGTCTATATATCGATATATTTATATTTATAATATTATACGATACATGATTAGACTGTCCCCCCGTCGTAACACCAGACACTATTGTAATTCCTTCACCTATTTCTGCTGGTTTTTTTTACTATAAGCCTATACCGCGCTCTATGTATCAAGTAGAACAAACATCTTGATTGGTATTCAATTAGGTTTACATAGTCATTCTTGATGTTTAGAGTCTTCTGTATTTTTGCTGTGTCCATGATAATTTGCATTTTGAGCTCTGGTGACAAGTCATCCCATCTGAATGAACTGTCTTCGTGTAGTACAGTTTTAATCTCTTCCAGAGCGGGGTTTCTAATATAGTCCCAGACACTACATTCCAGCACTAAATGTTCTAACATTTCTATTTCTTCCCCGCAAGATAATCATATTTCGCTATTCTCCTCTTTATATATCCGACATCTAAGTGGTTGTAAGATATATGTTCCTGTGAGTAACTTGATTTTAACTGGTACTCTAGTTAGTTCTCTTGTTGAGTTGCTTTTAATCTTTAAATAGGATAGGGTGGATTTTCCCTGGCCAAAAGTCCTGATAGTTTAGATATCTTAATCCATGATATAATGGTATTGTGGGGGTGATTTTTTTGGGGTCGCCCCGATAGTCCGACACCCCATTAGTCCGACACCCCGATAGTCCGACACCCCATTAGTCCGACACTCCGATAGTACAACATTAATAGATAATTTCTACATGAAAAGGTATGTTTACAGAATTTTCATTATGAATGAATGCCTTTTGAACTGTTACTGGTACCAGCTTTTTTACGTACGTAATTGTT
Source organism: Bathymodiolus septemdierum (assembly GCA_963383655.1). NCBI lineage: Eukaryota > Metazoa > Mollusca > Bivalvia > Mytilida > Modiolidae > Bathymodiolus > Bathymodiolus septemdierum. The sequence goes on along the minus strand of OY726519.1, from coordinate 16,115,149 downwards.
TGACAAAAATGCTTTTAATTCTATTTTGATCTCTTTAATATTTAGATAAGGGTAATAACAAAATTACCGAACTCCGAACAATCTTAAAAAGGGAAAGTCAAAACTCATAAGTATATAAACAGACAAAATCAGTCAACAACCGGAAAACTATGAGAGTATTTTGGTACTTTCATCGGTCATTTCGATACTTTAATAAGGACGTTGGCCCTATGTTGAAGACTGCTCGATGTTCTCTGTGTGAAGTCATGTATTTTGCTGTTTTGTTGGGTTGTTGTCTCGGACATTTATTCCACATCTCTGTATATGTATGACAGATTTCGGTAATTTGATATACCCCCTTTTCGGCCTCCCCAACAGTTTAAAAAACTCCAAGCCTTTAACCAGAAATTCATGAGAAGGGATGCAAAAAAGAAATGCCTTTTTCAGAGTCACAACCAAAATCTCGTCTTCAACGCATTTATTGAACGCCCAGTGATTACGAGTACAATTTAAGCACTCGGAAAACATTAGTTGCCTTGTCTCTGATAAAAGATCCTTATAAAAGTATCTCACATTAATACCTCATTTAATTTTATGCTTTATTTATTGAAAGAGGATTGTCAACAGCCCGAATGGTTACGTGTACCGATTTATGGGTCCCTTTTAAAGTATGCATTATAATACTGTTTTTAAATTCTAAATTTACGCGGTAGACGATCGGCAAATGTCCCCTTGATCCGCCCTTTTGGTACCTCTTTTTTCTAACCTTGCATTTAGGTCTTGACCAATAATAGTTTGAGTAAGGGTAACTAAATCTTTGAGGGATATCAGCATATTTTTTATAGATTACTACACATATCCTGACATAATGACGTCACTATCTAACGTCCAATCGACCCCTTAAAAGAATTCTTATGTGGAATCGACCTTAAAACACCAGAACCAAGTGATGTATAGTGCGCATTTCAGTTTGTCGCAAGCATGCCGTCTTTAGTACGAGGCAATCGAGGAAATTTGTGGAACATTTTTGTATAGAATTGTATAAGGAAATTCCAATTTTCTCAAAAACCTCAGTTGAATAAATGAATAGTAACCCTAAGTTTTCTTGTTAGAATGTGAAATGATGTCAGATAAGTGTTATGTTCACACTCTTATCAAAAATTCTATCTGCCAGTTTTAATGACGGGAAGATATTGAATTTTCTCTCTAGATATAATCGGTATAAAATTTACCAATACTAATACCCAATTATCTCAAAATGAAGAACGATGACCTATGCTTTCTGAATTGAATTTTACGAGTACACTCATCTGACATCCCCCCGGAAAAATTGAGAAAATCTATCTGCCAAAAATATACGAAATGATCTACCTTAAATATACAGAGCGACCATTTTATATTGATTTAGATTTTTCGATGGAGTAAAGATTTTGTCTTACTGTATTATATGAATATACAATAAAACAGCTTGCATTTTGTTTCAAACACAGCTTTTAATCGACGTTTGAACACAGATGTCGGAAGACGCCACTCTAACATTTGGTTCTGTTTGAACAAGTTACGTAAAGAAGAAGCATACATGCCAACTCTACCGATTTACGCGGTAGTCTACCGATTTTTTAAGTCTTCTACCGCCTACCGATTTTAGATCATTGTTTTCCTACCGATTTTAAAAAAAATGTAAAAATTTGTTTATCGTGAATTGTTCACATGTTGATTATTCTTGTAGATTTCTAAGACGTATAAATGTGTACAAATCCAAATTATTTAGGCCCTTTCCGTAATCGTTTCCCTCTTAAATTTGTACCGGAAACTTCCATTGGTCAATTCGTTATCATTAAGCCAATCAGAAACTGTATTTAAAATAAAGTTTTGAAGCACTACATTTTGAACTTATGACTCCTAAACATATATATACAGTAGAACTTCGCTCGCTCGAACTCGAAGGTACTTTCAAAATGTGTTCGAGCTATCGGAAGTTCGAGCCACCGTGGTCCCGTAATTTTAGACAGAAAAAAATCTTGTTCTGAACCAGGACAGCTTCATTACCTATGATAACTGATGCACAGTAAAACTGGCCTTTCTCGTAAAAAATATTTAATCATTTAAGTTCAAGTTCAAGTTCTTTATTCACTCGGACACATATATACAAGTGTAACAAGAGGAATATTATACAATATATTTTACATAATGACGGATATAACTAACCTAAAATAATACAGCCTCAGAATATAATTACAAAACATTTTGCAATTTAGATATAAATAAGACAATTTTTTCAGAACCTTAACATTACACAAAGATAACAGGCCTTTCATTTTGTACATGTTTGCATATATCTAGTATAATAAATTGGAATAAATTTACATCCAAGTCTTTGTACATCAGCAGAGGTACATTCAAATATAAAATGAAATTCAGTACCTAAACCAACATTACACAGATAACAAATACGTTCTTCTCTGGGAGTATTCGGCCATCTTCCAGTTTCTATTGGAAGCTTAATGTTATTGCATCTAAACTTTGTTATCATGTTTCTCTCATGTGGTAATAATTTTAATAAGTATTTCTCTAAATTAAATTCATTTTTAAATATGCCATAAAATTCTCCCCTAGAAGAGTTCTCAATTTGGTTAAAGCAGTTTTGAATATATTGATCAGTCAGATTTTGCTTAACAATAAATTTTAGTTGCACTGAATGAACTGGCTGTTGTTGGTTCCATAGATAATTAAGCCCAGTTTTCTCAAACATTGATTTGATAAAATTTAGCCACTTAAATTGAACATTATCAATAATACTCAAATTAAACATAATCTTATATAAAATACAACTAAATTTCTTTTTGTTTGAAATAAGTCTATTCCAAAAATTTATAATCCTTAATTTTATACACAATATATCAGTAGGTGTTCTACCAAGTTCTTCGTACATTGTATGTCATAAAATTTGGAGTAGTGGTTCTAATTAACACCTAAAATATTTCTACAGAACTGAAGATGAAGTTTTTCTAGTTGCTTAGTGTTCTCATAACAAAGTCCAACAAGTGCACAGTTCATGTCTTTTTCTATAAAATTTACTAATTCATTTTCAATATCTAAAAATGCATTTATTGATGAATATAGAGAGTTTTCAGGTAGGGTGTATACACATCCCAATAAAAGGTCATTATTAAATACTTAAATTTAATATGATTTTTAAGATTATTTTTATATACAACAACAATACCTCCAGATTTATGCTTAAATATTTTTCTATTTTTTGCAACATAGCTAAAACCATCTGGGATATTTAAAATGTCATATTTGTCAGTTTTTGTCTCTATAAAAATACATACTGTATATCATGTGTTGTAATTAACTGTATAAATTTAAGTAATAAAAGTTTTGACGTGATACCACAAACATTTTATTTCTGAAAAATTAAGTTTCTGTTTTTAGACCTTGGGGCATTTTCATCAGTCGCTTCTCTTGCTTGCCTGTCCTATTGATAGTGGTTGTCCGGGTTTCTAGGAGGGGGAAAGCGCATATGAGGTTCTCCGTTTCCAGGTTGAAGCGCATCTTTGCAATTTCATATGTGAATATTAGCATGTTTTTTTATCAATGTGAATGTGAAAAAATTGTGAAAAATAAGTGATTTAAGTCTCAAATATATTAGTAAATCTTCCTTGTTTTCAACAATAAACCAGGAAATTTTTTTCCGCTTTAATAGTAAAACATACTCGACAATAGGCACTCATAATTGATGATATCTTATTGTAACACACACAAGAGATGGCGTGGATTAAATGATTTTAAGTAACATAACCCCGCTATTTTATATTGAAGTGTATTTATCAAGCCAGCCGATTGATTAATCATATATATATGTACATTTGTATGTAAGCACATTCAACGTACACCTGTCAATTAAATTGCGATGTTCGAGTTTGATATGGTAAAACTCGTGATTTTAATATGATTCTCTATTATTGATGGGACCATTTATTAAGTTCGACTGTTCGAGGTATCAGTGTTCGAGCGAAAGATTTTTTTTAGCTTAAAAATATATGGAAAATTGGCGGGACTTTCAAATAAGTTCGACCCATCCATGGTATTCGACCCATCCGAGTTCGAGGGACCGAGGTTTGACTTGTATATATGTAAAGTGCTAATTTCCATTTTTTCATGGTTTTTTCATACTATATTTAAAGATTTGACTGAACAGATTTTATATCCAAAATGCAACAGAATGCACCATTTTGCGTCCTTCTGAAAAACAATTTTCTTGGGGGGGGTTCGTGGCAAACCCTAGACCTTCTACCGCTTTTAGTCTCTCGAGGGTTGGCATGTATGGAAGAAGTCAAATGCACATTGTCTGTTAATCAGGCAGACAATGGCCAGAACCCATCTCTTAGGAAACGCAAATACAGAGATCTGGAGAGGAGAATTAGGAGACTAAAGATAAGCTACAGAAGAGGGCAACGTATTCTGACCCAGTATTGGGACGCCATGACTCATGTTGTGGCAACCTTTCATTAACTGATGCCATGTATACTATACATTAAGACAGTTCTGTTTTGTGTGTTGTTTCTTGACAATTAACATTATCAATTTTAGTTTCATTTCTTCAAGAATGCATAAAAATGGAATTTTTTTGCCTTAAATGCTAAAACACAAGTACATTAAAACATTTCATTGTTGTATTCCCGTTGTATTATATCATATTTGAATGCCCAACTCGTCATGTCTTACATGTACTCAATTTACCTCATTCTTATTTTGCGGGTTTGAAAGAAAACGTTTTTGAGTTAAGTTATTGAGATCAATCAACAGGTCAATAACAAATGGAAACTTGTCACAATGTTATTAAATAATATTGTATGATTTTTGCTGATTTTGCTCCGAGCACTCTCTGTTGATTGAACATCAAACTGTCATTTTCATGATTACATAATGCCCCTTTACAAAATAACGAATTGAGTAAACGAACTGGTAACGATATAAAAAAAAATCTGAATATCACATGTCAGTCGACGAAGTGATGTTATGGACGTGCATATATGAAACAATATAACGCAAGAAGAACGAACATGCAACGTAATATGAACCCACTTTCTATCCGAAAAACAAACATATCATTGCTCAGTCACTGATCGTAGCAACTTCTGTACTAGACTCCAGCTTGCTTATTATTGCATCACAATTATAAAGGCTGTCTTATTATAACCCTTTTAATGCTTAAAATAACCGTTTATTAAATGTCGGACTATCGGGGTGGCGGACTATTGGGGTGTTGGACTATCGGGATGTCGGACTATTGGGGTGTCGACTATCGGGGCTGCCCCATTTTTTTAATCCACTCTTTTGATATCCTCTCTTTTATCAGTTTATTCCATTTTTCCTTTTTCAATGGTTGTTCCGCCAAGTAAAAATAAGCATTTGCCAAATCATATTTATATAGAATATTTTCAACTTCAATAAACCAACTGTTACTATCCATTGCTTTTATACTGAGTTGTCTTCATGCCGCAGTTGTTTCCGCCTGATTACATACATTATTATAGAAATTCAGTACTTTTATATGAATTTGGGCCTCAATTGGTAGAATGCCACTTAAAATGTAGATAGCTGGGTCTGGAGTGTTTGGGGGTATAGACAGTAACTGTTTTAGTATTTTCTTCTGAAATTTCTCAAGCTGCTCAAGTGCTAATCCCTTGGGTGTAATCAATAAGGGTAATAACAAAATTACCGAACTCCGAACAATCTTACAAAGGGAAAATCAAAACTCATAATTATACAAACAGACAAAATCAGTCAACAACCGGAAAACTGTGAAAACCGTAATGACCCTGACTTGGTACAGGCATTTCTAAAGAAATGGTGTGTTGAATCTGTGTCATATTTATCTGTATCTACATGTCACTGTCGGTTCTACTCATCAAGGCAATATCGTCCGCACATGCACTTGCATTACATAATACGTTCCCTATTCTGGATCCTATTTGTGAATTTTCAAGTCGCGGGTTGATATATAATTTGTATAGATCAGCACTTAGGATCCCACCCTGGCGCACTCCCTGTGTTACCGGGAATTGGAATAAAAATATTGGTATTTTGAGATGTTCCCTGTTCTGACTGGGTTAAGTCCCTTTATTGGTTAAAAATGGGGAACAGTTGTATCGATTTAAATTAGGAACGTGCAAACGTTTTATGGAGGTCAATACAAAGATAAGGTATGGCACATCACGTTCACCAGGTATTGTTTCATCAGATTATGCATGCATTTTTATCCACTCTGGTTGTAAAATAACACATATATATGTATAATAACAGGTCAGTTTAAAGTTCACCAGTAGTCCTAACTGAGGAATTTAAAGTATTGTAAAGAAATGTTGGCATCAGAAAATCTTTCCATACTGTATTTTTATCACATTTTCAGTTTAAAAGTGTGCCATTCCCTGCAAAGTTTGTTTAATTTATCTTGTTCAAAGGACACCGTGGGTAAACATTTTGACCAACTAACCCAAAAGTCATACAGTAGGCATATCTTCGTGTGATGGGTTTTCGTACTATTGTCAATTTTCCGATATAGCGATTAACAGTGTTAACTCTTCATTCATATGACGATTGGAATTTTCAAAGAATGGCTAGTTAAATATTTCTTTGTACATAAGATTGTTTTAAAAGCCATTCTTGTATTTTAATATACTCTCGATTATCTGGCAACTTTAGCTGTCAATAAAATGGCGTCATATGTTTTCGTATAAAGTAAAAACAGGGCCGATATATGGGATGGAAACGAATATAAAATCCGGAAATGGCTGGTTTTAAAATTTCATGGTTCTGGCCATCTACAAATCATACTACATCTAAATAAAATAACAGAATGTTTGAAAATGACCACTTTCAACATTGTGTTTACTTTTGATGGTTTTTTTTAGTGCTGAAACCACATGCACTGCTGATGTTTTGCACAGTTATGTAGTGTTTAGTATTTATTTGGCTATTAAAAAAGAAACAAATATATAATAAGTGTTAATCATTTTATGTATTTTTGTCAAAGATACAATGAATTGACATACATTGTAGTGACTAGTATAAAGTGAAATATTACAAACAATAATTCCCTAAAGTTGTTGGAGAGTATTGCCTGTATCTGTGCCACTTGGTAGTGGATTTCTACAATAAATAGGACAATAAAAAATGATTTTTTATCCAGACTTGTTTTAAAGATCAGAGTTTATATATAAAAAATCGGGCTGTTTTTATATCATTTTATTACAGTAATATAAAATAAATAAAATACCTTAATTTCCAAGGTGACATGTATTTTATATAAGAAACAGGCACATTTCAGTCAGCTCTTTTGTTTACAAGTACGATCAGTGGCCCCATGACATTCACATGACAGGAAGAGCCGGTGTCTGAGAGGTGGGACGACATAGTTCAATTTTATATAGCCCTTCTGGATTTTTTTTCCAGCTACTTTATAAATGAAGTAAATTTTTAGCATTACAAAAAGTATGGTTCAGTAGGTAGGTTCACTATTTTTGGTACTTACGTTTTTAAAAGCAACCGTGAACATTTTTGACAGATGTCACGTTGGAGTCCTGTTTACGTTTCAGAAATAGAAACCGGAAGACACGTCAAAAATAACGCATACACTGTGGAAATCAAAATAAAATGGATGATACGCAGGGACGTAGCTAGCCTTTTTTGCAGTGCAAGCAACCATACCTTAGAGAGGGTGTTTTTTTTTTTACTAGATGCAAAATGGTGCGTTCTGAGGTGTTTTCATGGGTAAATTGAATACATCAGCAACACATTGATTTCATGATTTTGTTAGACAGAATTTACTTAGAATTGCCCAAAATCTGTTCTTCGTGTCTTAGCAGACACGCACTTCTCCATAACTTTGTCTAAATCCACACTGAAATCGCGATGGATATGCATTAATGCTAGCGATGACAACCTATCGTTATTCATCGTTGATCGTACATATGTCTTCAACCGACGTAGTACACTGAACGATCGCTCTGCGGTAGCACTTGTTACCGGCATTGTCAACATGATACACAAGATGGTATCTATAGAAGGATATAGCACCAGGTTTACTGCATCAAGTGTCTCACAAAGTGAAGTTGGCATCTGATTGCGAGGTGTTATACTCCAGCGTGTTCGCCATCGAGCGATCTCCCTCTTGAATTCCTCTAAATTACATGTCAGGTCAGTCTGGTATGTCTCATACAATGTCGCGATTTGTTCATTCGTAATATTTCCTATAACACGAGGAAGCAGATACTGTGCATAAAAGCGATTTTCTGATTTTATCAGACGCGACTCCAATTCCATTGTCATGTGGTCTATAAACGCATAGTACAAAGACACTTTCCAATACTGTTTTGGCGTGTCTGCAGGGTGATTGGCTCTGGTAGTCTGTCTTCCACATCGCCTCGGCATATTTTCAACGATATCAAAAGGTTCTGATAAATCTAATACCGATTGATACAATTCATCCCAAATTGATTCATCGAGTCGTTCAGCTCGTAACAACTCAATGACAGTTTTACATTCTTTTGTAGCCTCCAGCAGGTCACATTCGATACCTTGCAGGAATTTCGACAGAAACACTGTACTCTGTAAAATGTGTTCTGATACTACCAGAGTTATAACAAATACAAATCTGGTAATAGATGCAAGGTATTGTCCGGCTTTGTCATCTCCTAGTCCCTGTAATCGTTCCAACGCATGAACCACTACAGGAAATGATGTTTTAAATGTATAGTGCGTCGGCTCAACTCGTCCATCACGTTTCGCAAAGTGTGCGCAGTTTGGTCCGCTTGTCCATATTTTCGATGTAACTCATACTAATGATACGGCCGTAACGTCATTTGAATAAAATTTGAAATGCCGTAATTTTTATGACATTGAATTTTCACAAAAAGCCACAACAAGACTTTGTTTTCCACTTTTTTTAAAAATTGTATTATTCCTTATTTATTTTATTTTTTTTGCTCTTTATTTTTTTTTCTTCAGCACGCCGATGTGCACGCAACTGCGTGTTGGCGTATAGGGAGCTACGCGCCTGATACGAAAACATATACCGGGACGATACTATTAGACGATTTTTTTGCCAACTTTTTACAATTTTTCACTTTGACAACCAGTTTTTACTAGACTATAATATGCAGAATCACACTCATCTATTTTTTTTCGTGCAGACTGTTCGTGTTTTAATTTAGCTGTCATCACTTTGCATCTGCTGTATTGTTATGTTAACATCTTGGTGGAAGGAATACATACAGGTACGTTCCTTAAGATGGTGCTTAGTACTGAACTTTCCGTAAATTCAACCTTGCCGACTTAATAAGCCAATAACAATATTATATTGTTTCAGACCCCAAGCTCTTTTGTAAAATTACCATAGTCTTGCATGGTTTGAAACCTAATATGGGGTGAATCATGATCTGGGGTACTGTGTAAAACAATTTTTTTGTGCCGATTCAGCAGAAATCCAAGATGGCAGCCAGGACATAGTATATACTTATTGACTGGGTATGAGGGAATAGCAAGTTTGTTGTCCCTGAGACTGACTATTGACCGAGGCAAAGCCGAGGTCAATAGTCGGGGTCAAAGGGACAACAAACTTGCTATTCCCGAATACACAGTCTAAGTATTTTATTATACCGAAAAACATTAGACTCATAGTTGAATGATCACCTCAAAATGATAAAGACCAATAAAATCATGCATCTTTTGCCAGTATTTTACATTATAAATCTGAATATTGTCTCATGGACATTTTTATGCTATTTCCCCAGTCATTCATAAGAGTTTGATTCTTTTGAGAAAGTAGACTTCAACATAAATTTACATGGTGACTACAAGTCTTATGAACATTTTGAAATTTTTGAAATTTTTTAATTTTAAAATTTTGAAATTTGTTGAAAATTTTGAAATTTTTGAAATTTTTTGAAAATTTGGAAATCATGAAAATTTTGAATATTTTTGAAATTTTGAAATTTTGTGAAATAATTTCAGTTTTCGTTGATAGACGATGAAGTCCAAGTGTTCCGAATAAACATGAAACTTTTATCCAATCCGGTTGCGGAACTAAAAATCCGCGAAAACGATTCACATTGCCGGTCCATAGTCTTAAAAACTATGGCCCGCTCAATAGTCAAACAACTGGAAAAGGAAAAAAATTTTGTAGTGATGTTAATATACTGTGGTACAATAATTAATCATAGTAACCTTATATGGATTAATGAATATTTTGATCATAATCCAAGATGAATAGAATATGTTTTATTACATGTACGAATTAATGATCCCATGAAGTGCAAACAATCAATGATTACGATTGAATTTGAAGTATAAATATATCAAAACATTGACTCAACAGAATCTTTCACGGTCAGATCAAGATGACCACCAGTGCATAACAAAGTTTAGCACAGTACCCTATAGCAAAAATATGTGATATTTATTCTTTTTCATTTTATTCATTTTAAAATTTTATCTATCTGTCACAAGCCACTGACATATTCCAAAGTAAACCAAGTTTGAATGTTCCTTGGGTAGTTGGTCCTCTTTAACACTACATTTTGGGTTGAAAGGAAATACAAGATGGCTACCACCACAAAATAAATTATAGAATATAGAACCTATGACTGAGTAAAAGAATAAAACTTTTATCTCTGAAACTTAAAATCCGATAATATGATTTGTACTAAAAGTGGAAAACAACATTTCTTTATGTATTTGTAACCTGGCATTTCAGTTGGTGCAATCGTCATATGCTAACAATTTCCCTGAAGGAATCCAATGGTATGTGGGGAACATTAGTAGGGTGTGTTGGACACACAGTAATAAAACTTGACAGGAGCCCAGTAGCCTAAGACCACTATAATTATACCTTATTTCTCTTATATATTGTAGCCTAAGACCACTATAATTATACCTTATTTCTCTTATTGTAGGTATCTAGTAACCAGTCTTCTGTCAAATATAGAATTCTGTTGCATTTGAAATTATTATTGATTTGAATTGTAAAAAAAGGCAAGAATAATACCCTAAATTACAGATTTTGGTTATATTGACACTTGTGACCTAATTTTATGTGTATCTATTTAGATATTATTTGCCTATCACTATACAAAAAAGATATTTTATCAATCGGGGGGGAAAATGGAATATTAAGTGTGATTTTCTGTAGAATTTAAATGAGTTTTACTTTAAACAGAGATTTGAATCAGTCCTGAAAATTCAGAAACATTTGTCATTTAATGAAATTAAAACTCATTCATCCAATTATAATGGTAGCATCCCAAATTGCCGATTCCCATATTGCCGACATATGAAAAATATTGTTATTGCAAGTAGAATAATACTTCTAATTTATGAAGGAATATTGTAAATAATTAAATAAATATTTTTTTGAAATGGTCCGACATACAAGGGAGTTTAGATTATAGCATTCAGCTCAAAGTCAAAAGGATATACGGTGGATTAGTCCTGCAGACAACCATGATTTCTGTCAAGATGAAGGATGCCAAGAAATAATTTCAAAACATATGCTCTGTGAATAATAACTAGCATAAACATGAGAGAATACACATTTTTTGTTTTGTAAATAGGTCCTAAATTTGGCATTTGAGCGAGACTTAGTAAAACTCTAAATAAACATTTACTTATTTGTAGTTTATTTCTATTGTTCTTCAAATATTTGAGTAATAAGGAATGGCATCTCCTATTCATCAGTGCATTCATGATTATGGTTTTTCTAATGAAAATTGCGCGAAAAATTACTGCTTTCAATAAAATATGTACACATCATCAATATTTTTTTTTAAATAAAAAATAATATTATGAAACTTTGTCATTTTTAACAAAAGTCTGCAATATGGGATTCGGCAAAATGGACTCGGCAATATGGGATTCGGCAATCTGGTACTAATTCATTATAATTGTTGGTAAAAAAAACAAAATGTACAGTTTAAATGTTTATGGTCTACAATGTACACATTGACTTTTAAAAAACGTATAGAGATAAATTTAAAGGATATTGAACTTTCTTTAACTTTTCATAATATTTTTACTGTCACATTAAACAAACATATACAAGGACCACTGCAAGTTAGGGTTGCACTTTTAGTGCCACTGAGGGTGAAAAATGAAACACCTTTAATCATTCTAAATTTGAATTAGTTTTTAACACATCATATCTACAAGATTCCAACTGATCAGGGATAGTTTCCATCATTTTGATTGAAGAAATGTATTTAAAGATAATGCTGTCAAAAAATCTGTAGGTACGGGACAATCACTTATGATTATTAATATTTTTTTCCTCTAAAGACTTGATCAGTTGTTTTATTATATTTTGAAATCAGAACTTTTGTCAACACTAGGCCTACATTAAAATATTGTTTGTTTGCCGTCAGCCGACCAACCTAAAAAAAATCCGCCCGACTCAAAAGATTTTAGTGCCGTTTTTTAAAATAATTTATTTTTTATTTTTTTTTTCCTCTAAAAACTTTTATCAATTGTTTTATTATATTTTGAAATCAGAAATTTTGTCAACACTAGGCCTAAATTAAAATATTGTTTGTTTCCCGTCAGCCGACCAAACTAAAAAAATACGCGCGACTCGAAAGATTTTATTGCCGTTTTAAAAAAAAATTATTTTTTTATTTCTGAAATTTTCGTTACGGTCCGTTCCGTGTTTTGTAGTGTTTAGTTGGTAACGAGCAGACTTAAAATTGATTATTGGTTTATTTTGTGTTTTGGACTTTTACCTCTCGTATTGAAAAAAATTAACAATTCAAGTAAACTGTTTTACACAATTGGCTTGTTACGTAATTCCGTTATAGATGAAAATAATCTTCTTTAAAATCGCAAACAAAAACCTTTAACAATCCAAATTTACGTAGCCTAATGGCTACAAAATGAACAAAAAGCGAACTTTGGGGTTTTTTTTGGCTGTATTTTGTCACAAATCTATTGGGTTGAAAGCCAATTAAGATTTGAATTTGAATAAATAAATAAACTGGTGACATTTGATTTTGGTCAGATACGTATACTGTGTAATGTCAAACATTTGTAGGGGTAAAATCATGATAAAGGTTAATTCCTCATTTCCTTTCACGTTTCTAAACTTTCTGCAGATTAGCCGCTAATTTCCAAAATATATCCGTAAATTTAGTGACTTTTGGACATGTAGTACTTCTTTGAATGATCTGTTTATAAATATTTGTTTCGTTAATTTTCAATCAGATTCTTCAATGACCGTATACAAATTATTTAGTACGTATTTCTACAACGAAAAGGGTTTTAACTAGGTTTTCTATGAAGATTAAAATAAAAAAAATTACTGAACGTATAAAAAATATTATTGAACTAAAATGTAACATTGAACTGGAAATACGCTTTAAAACGTAACAAATCACGCATATCGCGCATGTGTTTGTGCACAAGTCAGGTCACGTGTACGCGTATCAATAAAATACTAAGTTTAGATACGCAATACCCATGATTTCACTGAATTGAAGTTGAATAATCATTTATTATTTACATTTTATTCATCAATTCAAATGAACTCGCCGTTCTCGTGCTATTTTCTCGATCTCGGGATTTCATTCCCGGGATTACGTTCAAGAATGTTTTACGTTTTGAGGAAAGAAATAAAAATGTTTTTTTTTTAAATTCTGAGGGGAACTGAGAGAGTACTTGAAAAAAAATATAGGTGATATAAAAACGTAATTTCACCTGTACATCTTATTTGACTAGTTTACCTGTAAAACGACACTTGTTTACAAGATTAACACCTGGTGTTTTAGTAAACTGTTTTACACACTTGGCTTGTTACGTAATTCCGTTATAGATGAAAATAATAATCTTTAAAATCGCAAACAAAAACCTATAACAATCCAAATTTACGTAGCCTAATGGCTACAAGATGAACAAAAAGCGAACTTTGGGGGGGGGGGGGGGGGGGGGGGGGTTTGGCTGTATTTTGTCACAAATCTAGTATTGACTAGTATTGGGTTGAAAGCCAATTAAGATTTGAATTTGAATAAATAAATAAACTGGTGACATTTGATTTTGGTCAGATACCTATACTGTGTAATGTCAAACATTTGCTATTTTAAAGTATGTCAACATATCAAAGTTTGTGATGAAATAGATTTGATAACATATTGATTGATTTAGCACTGTGGTAGGTTGTTGAAAATTAAGGATTTTTTAAAGTGTCACTAAAAAGGGTTGCACTCCTGACAATTTTGACATGTTTTTGGACATTTTCTTTTTGTTATTCTAGATATCTTAAAGATTTTTTGCAGTAACAAACATCAAATCATTACAGATCTTTTGAACTATTTAGATTCAATAAAATCATAAAAATGAGTAAATTAGACAGCTATAGCAGTAGGATGCTTTTTTTTTAAACTGCCCTTTAACATTGTGATTATTAAATTTTACTATTCTTTTAACCAATGAAAATAATTATTAAGGTATCTGCTCTACAAAATTCACAATAGACTATTTTTAAAATGTTCTATTTTCCATATTCTTGTCCCATATGTAAGATTTAATTGACCATGTTCGGTAAAATTAAATGAAACAATAACATTCTATATTAACATCTTCCAATTGTTTCAAAGAAATTACATAAATTTGATATTAAAATGATCAGAAAGAATCACCAAATAAGTATTTTTTTTTTCTTAAAAGAAACAACACACATACTCTATTGGACAATAAACAACACACATACTCTATTGGACAATATACAACACACATACTCTATTGGACAATAAACAACACACATACTCTATTGGACAATAAACAACACACATACTCTATTGGACAATAAACAAATTCTTATTCCTATATTAACTCCAGTTTCTTGTAAAAGAAAAAAAGAAAAAAAATTGACTGAATAAGCTGATTACATTATGAAGTTTACATTTCGTATATAGTGTTCAGAATTAAAATTGTAGCATTTGACTCATTCTTACAAAGATAAAATAATACTTTTTACAATTTTGTTCCATACATAAGATTTTATAGCCTATATATTTAAAAGTAAAATTAAATAATGCAGAAACATCATATTTAAGTGTTTCAGAGTAGTAAGGTGGTAGAAATATTAAGTAAACCTTTTAAGCTAATTTTATATGAAACATTATCTGATGTTCTTGTGGCAAGCAGAATTTTGATTGACTTAAATAACACTTCATGGGAGCTGTGCTGTGTATTTCATATGGCACAGAAAATCCTATTGCCTGTGCTGTGTATTCCATTTACATTGTAGCAGATGACACACATACGGCACAGAAAATCAATAATCGCTCTCTGACCTTTTTCCAAAGATACACGTATTTATTTATGTTTTTCCTATAATAAGGACATACTTATTAATGTTAGAACATTCAGTTAAAAATGTTGTCAGTCTCGAGATGTTATATATCTCCGTTTAGCAAAACCACTGCCCTTTAAAAAGCTGACACCTCACCATATAACAAAACCACTGCCCTTTTAAACGGGATATATAACAGTCAGCATCACCGTTTAACAAAACCACTGCCCTTTAAAACGGGATATATAACATCTCGTGACTGATAACGTATAATCAGCATTGGATCACCAGACAGCTATTCTTTTTCCAAAAAAGAAACAAATACAAATACCAATTCTTGTTTCTTGCAAAAAAAACCAACAAATTTTAGACTGACTAAGCTGATTTACCTAAGAAGTCAACACATTGTATAGTATTCAGAATTAAAATTGTAGCATTTGACACATTCTTACAAGAAAAAACATGATATTTGTTGTCACATATAGGAACATTTAATTTAGAAAGTAATGAAATGTGTTCTTGTTTTTTAGTTTTCTACTTTTTTACAAACATGACTGTTTATTTAGCTTATTCTTGACAAAATGGGATTATTTTGTAAAGTTTGGGAAGAAAGAACAAAACACTCTTTCATCTCTATAAAGAACTTTTTGGATGGATACAAGAAGTTAAACCTATGTTTATGTTGTAATCAGTGTATTAGAGATGTAATGATGCAAAGAATGCAAGTCAGTAAAGGAATTTAAATTTTCGATCTTGCGTATGGGGCAAAAAAAGTCTTGGGTATGGGACTTATATTTCAAGTATGTACTTTTCATGGAAATATGGCTTACTTATGGGACAGCATGGGTTTTGGAAAATGTCTTTTCAAACTTTGAAGACTTGAATTAAAAAAATTATCAGAATTCTTTCCATTCTTTCTTGTCACGGTTCTTCCCCACACTCAACAAAAGAATAACTGTATATATAATATAGATAAATAAGAAGATGACCCCATAGAATTCTTTGTTAATCTTGTGAATGACAATTTTGTTAAAAACAATTACATACTATCACATTTCAGTTAGCATCTTCTCTGATAAGGATATTAAGGGCCAGGGTGGCTCAATGAGTTAGGTAGTTGGATTACCTCACAACTCATACAAACCTATCACCAATACGGCGTGGGTTCGCACCCGGCTTTGTAAATTACAAAAATGGGTGCACTGGACTCGCAACCGCAAGTGATAAAGTTTACCAGTTACTTGCCCATGGTCGGTGGTTCTCTCAGGGTACTTCGGCTTCTTCCACCACTAAAACTGGTCACCATGATATAGCTGAAATATTGCAGAAAGTGGCATTAAACACAATAAATAAAAAAAATCTGATAAGGATATTAGATTAAAGTGCTACATGTTATATACCAACAGAAACTAGAGAAAATTCTCTATCAACTGAAACTGAGTTAACTTTGTTATTCCTAAGAAAAAAATGTATTACACCTTTAAAAAGGGAGAAAATATGAAGTTACGGGCATTTTTGGGCAATTTTTGGGTATGTATGCACCTGTATTTCCATAACCGATCATAATAGACCAGTGAAAGTTATCTATTGTTTAGACCCCATAATGCAGCAAGTTTAAACATATCATTCATTTATATTATATTACAACATATCATTTACTGAAATTACACAATATCCTTTAGAAAGTGTAACCTAATTAGCTTGCAGTACTAAGTCCACATGTAAATATTTAACTTCTTTTTCAGATTAAAAAGAGATGACAATTTCTTAAGTCCACATGTAAATATTTAACTTCTTTTTCAGATTAAAAAGAGATGACGATTTCGAGAGTAGGACTGTTGGTATCTAGTAACCAGCTGAGGGAGAAATTAACTCATATGTTATGGCAGAAACGGATTGGTAATAAAATCAGAGTTTTAGATACATCATATAACTATGATGAGCAAAATGATGGATACAAAGATTTCTATCAACAGTATGTACACATTACATAATTTTATTATTATCCATTGTGTGACAAGTTTTTTCCTTTAGACATAAGAAAAATGTGCCACAGTAAAAGTCTAGTCCTAAAATGGTTTGATCTTTATCATCTTGTTAATAATACATGTACTATGTAGTGATTCAAAACTTTATATTTTACAAAGTAATACATGTATTACACCAGTTTTGGGTGAAGAAAATTTTTCCCTTAATATTCAATTTGGAATACAGCGGTACCTTTACTAAGCTATTCATGCATGTTTCAAGTTGAAATATGTTCCCAACAACTAGAAATCTGCAAATCCGTGTGCATGTTTAGTTTATCGTCCTCGCCATTATTGTGGAGACTGATTAACTTTCGGTTGTTTTGTTCCGATGATTGCCGATCATAACCTTGTGAAGAAAAGATAAACAATCATGGATGCTGAAGTAAGCACGCACACATTCCTGACAATGATTATTGAGGAATCTGTCTGTTTCATGTCATGTGAACCAATTTTTGTTTACAATTATTCTTATGGGTACACACGGAATATATATATTTTTTTTTCATCAACTTAGCATTGCGCATGAGCTATAATCTCTCTGAAAGAGTTAAAATCTTGGGTCACGCACATACCATTTGCATTACTGTACTGGAAAACAGAATTATCTGCTCTCAAATATTTTGCGATTTGCTCTTAAAATCTGCTTTTGAGCGGATTTTTAATGTTATGCAGTTGATTTTAGTTAAAAATTAAGTGACATAATAAGGGAAAATATTTAATTAAAAAATTCTACGATATTTGCCTTTCATATTACTTTAAAAGTAAAAATGATATATACATTTCCATTCTTTAGATTTATTATTTTTTATTTCAAACAAAGAAATTACAAATACATTACATTACAGAAAAATAGAAAGTCAAATGGAAACAATGGTTAACATTGAAGGGAGATAACTCTGCATGATATTGATAATTATAAAAATTCAAATAAACTGGCCACCCCTTCAAAGCTACTAATTTATATGGTCCTATGAGTGAATGGTTAAGTGACGTTTCACTGTTTATTTTGATAAAGTACAGTGTTTACTGAAAAATGACATTGAAATGTGGTAAGAATATAAACACTTGATACTCGCAAATAAAATACATGTAACTGTATTCTGTACACCTGTTTTCAAGAGAAATAGGACCATCTGTGATCTCACCAAAAATCAGTGTATCAAAATGATTTAATATGCAAAAAATACGTGACTGAATTAAATATGTTTTAATGACCGTAATTGTAGAAGTAGTCAAATGATTTAAAAGGGAGTTGACATGAAGTATGTTATTTTTTTTTAGTAGAGGCCACATCCCATCATCTGTATGATTATACCCCCCTTAAACAAAGTTTTGGGGGCTATATAGGAATCACCCTGTCCGTCCGTCCGTCCATGTACCTTGTAAGTGCAACTCCTCCTAAACGACTTATTGGATTTTTATGAAACTTTACACATTTGTAGTACACTACCTACAGATGTGCATGAAGGAATATGGTTGTTGTCCAAAATTTAAAAGGGGAGATAATTCAACTTATACTTTCACGAAAAGGGGGGGGGGGGTGTACCTTGTAAGCGCAACTCCTACTAAACTGCTTATTGAATTTTTATGAAGCTTTACACAGTTGTAGTACACAACCTGCAGATGTGCATGAATGAATACTGTTGCTGTTTAAAATTTAGAAGGGGAGATAATTCAACTTATACTTTCACGAAAAGGGGGGCCGTGTACCTTGTAAACGCAACTCCTCCTAAACGGCTTATTGGAGTTTTGTTGCTGTCTAAAATTTAGAAGAGGAGATAATTAACTTGCTAATATACCTGTATTCCAAAGTTTGAACATCATAGTATTGCAAGTGGGGGGTATCACTCAGTGAGGTTACTCACAGTTCTAGTTTATTTAGTAGAGGCCACATCCCATCATCTGTATAAATGTTTTTTGTAGACGCCATATCCCATCATCTGTATAATTTATTTAGTAGAGGCCATATCCCATCATCTGTATAATTTATTTAGTAGAGGCCATATCCCATCATCTGTATAAATGTTTTTTGTAGAAGCCATATCCAATCATCTGTATAATTTATTTAGTAGAGGCCATATCCCATCATCTGTATAAATGTTTTTTGTAGAGGCCATATCACATCATCTGTATAATTTATTTAGTAGAGGCCATATCCCATCATCTGTATAAATGTTTTTTGTAGAGGCCATATCCCATCATCTGTATAAATGTTTTTTGTAGAGGCCATATCTCATCATCTGTATAATTTATTTAGTAGAGGCCATATCCCATCATCTGTATAAATGTTTTTTGTAGAGGCCATATCCCATCATCTGTATAAATGTTTTTTGTAGAGGCCATATTCCATCATCTGTATAAATTGTTTAGTAGAGGCCATATCCCATCATCTGTATAAATGTTTTTTGTAGAGGCCATATACCATCATCTGTATAAATGTTTTTTGTAGAGGCCACATCCTATCATCTGTATAAATGTTTTTTGTAGAGGCCACATCCCATCATCTGTTTAAATGTTTTTTTTAGAGGCCACATCCCATCATCTGTTTAAATGTTTTTTGTAGAGGCCATATCCCATCATCTGTATAAATGTTTTTTGTAGAGGCCATATCCCATCATCTGTTTAAATGTTTTTTGTAGAGGCCATATCCCATCATCTGTTTAAATGTTTTTTGTAGAGGCCATATCCCATCATCTGTATAAATGTTTTTTGTAAAGGCCACATTCCATCAACTGTATAAATGTTTTTTGTAGAGGCCACATCCCATCATCTGTATAAATGTTTTTTGTAGAGGCCACATCCCATCATCTGTATAAATGTTTTTTGTAGAGGCCATATCCTATCATCTGGATAAATGTTTTTTGTAGAGGCCATATCCCATCAACTGTATAAATGTTTTTTGTAGAGGCCACATCCCATCATCTGTATAAATGTTTTTTGTAGAGGCCACATCCCATCATCTGTTTAAATGTTTTTTGTAGAGGCCATATCCCATCATCTGTATAAATGTTTTTTGTAGAGGCCATATCCCATCATCTGTATAAGTGTTTTTTGTAGAGGCCACATTCCATCATCTGTATAAATGTTTTTTGTAGAGGCCATATCCCATCATCTGTATAAATGTTTTTTGTAGAGGCCACATTCCATCATCTATATAAATGTTTTTTGTAGAGGCCACATCCCATCATCTGTATAATTTATTTAATAGAGGCCATATCCCATCATCTGTATAAATATTTTTTGTAGAGGCCATATCCCATCATCTGTATAAATGTTTTTTGTAGAGGCCATATCCCATCATCTGTATAAATGTTTTTTGTAGAGGCCATATCCCATCATCTGTATAAATTGTTTAGTAGAGGCCATATCCCATCATCTGTATAAATGTTTTTTGTAGAGACCACATTCCATCATCTGTATAAATGTTTTTTGTAGAAGCCATATCCCACCATCTGTATAAATGTTTTTTGTAGAGGCCACATTCCATCATCTGTATAAATGTTTTTTGTAGAGGCCACATTCCATCATCTGTATAAATGTTTTTTGTAGAGGCCATATCCCATCATCTGTATAAATGTTTTTTGTAGAGGCCACATTCCATCATCTGTATAAATGTTTTTTGTAGAGGCCACATCCCATCATCTGTATAATTTATTTAATAGAGGCCATATCCCATCATCTGTATAAATGTTTTTTGTAGAGGCCATATCCCATCATCTGTATAAATGTTTTTTGTAGAGGCCATATCCCATCATCTGTATAAATGTTTTTTGTAGAGGCCATATCCCATCATCTGTATAAATTGTTTAGTAGAGGCCATATCCCATCATCTGTATAAATGTTTTTTGTAGAGACCACATTCCATCATCTGTATAAATGTTTTTTGTAGAAGCCATATCCCACCATCTGTATAAATGTTTTTTGTAGAGGCCACATTCCATCATCTGTATAAATGTTTTTTGTAGAGGCCATATCCCATCATCTGTATAAATGTTTTTTGTAGAGGCCATATCCCATCATCTGTATAAATGTTTTTTGTAGAGGCCATATCCCATCATCTGTATAAAAGTTTTTTGTAGAGGCCACATTCCATCATCTGTTTAAATGTTTTTTGTAGAGGCCATATCCCATCATCTGTATAAATGTTTTTTGTAGAGGCCACATTCCATCATCTGTATAAATGTTTTTTGTAGAGGTCATATCCCATCATCTGTATAAATGTTTTTTGTAGAGGTCATATCCCATCATCTGTATAAATGTTTTTTGTAGAGGCCATATCCCATCATCTGTATAAATGTTTTTTGTAGAGGCCACATCCCATCATCTGTATAAATGTTTTTTGTAGAGGCCACATTCCATCATCTGTATAAATGTTTTTTGTAGAGGCCATATCCCATCATCTGTATAAATGTTTTTTTGTAGAGGCCATATCCCATCATCTGTATAAATGTTTTTTGTAGAGACCACATCCCATCATCTGTATAAATGTTTTTTGTAGAGGCCACATTCCATCATCTGTATAAATGTTTTTTGTAGAGGCCATATCCCATCATCTGTATAAATGTTTCTTGTAGAGGCCATATCCCATCATCTGTATAAATGTTTTTTGTAGAGGCCACATCCCATCATCTGTATAAATGTTTCTTGTAGAGGCCACATTCCATCATCTGTATAAATGTTTTTTGTAGAGGCCATATCCCATCATCTGTATAAATGTTTTTTGTAGAGGCCATATCCCATCATCTGTATAAATGTTTTTTGTAGAGGCCATATCCCATCATCTGTATAAATGTTTTTTGTAGAGGCCATATCCCATCATCTGTATAAATGTTTTTTGTAGAGGCCACATCCCATCATCTGTATAAATGTTTCTTGTAGAGGCCACATTCCATCATCTGTATAAATGTTTTTTGTAGAGGCCATATCCCATCATCTGTATAAATGTTTTTTGTAGAAGCCACATCCCATCATCTGTATAAATGTTTTTTGTAGAGGCCACATCCCATCAACTGTATAAATGTTTTTTGTAGAGGCCATATCCCATCATCTGTATAAATGTTTCTTGTAGAGGCCACATTCCATCATCTGTATAAATGTTTCTTGTAGAGGCCACATTCCATCATCTGTATAAATGTTTTTTGTAGAGGCCATATCCCATCATCTGTATAAATGTTTTTTGTAGAGGCCACATCCCATCATCTGTATAAATGTTTTTTGTAGAGGCCATATCCCATCATCTGTATAAATGTTTTTTGTAGAGGCCACATTCCATCATCTGTATAAATGTTTCTTGTAGAGGCCACATTCCATCATCTGTATAAATGTTTTTTGTAGAGGCCATATCCCATCATCTGTATAAATGTTTTTTGTAGAGGCCATATCCCATCATCTGTATAAATGTTTTTTGTAGAGGCCATATCCCATCATCTGTATAAATGTTTTTTGTAGAGGCCATATCCCATCATCTGTATAAATGTTTTTTGTAGAGGCCACATCCCATCATCTGTATAAATGTTTTTTGTAGAGGCCACATTCCATCATCTGTATAAATGTTTTTTGTAGAGGCCATATCCCATCATCTGTATAAATGTTTTTTTGTAGAGGCCATATCCCATCATCTGTATAAATGTTTTTTGTAGAGACCACATCCCATCATCTGTATAAATGTTTTTTGTAGAGGCCACATTCCATCATCTGTATAAATGTTTTTTGTAGAGGCCATATCCCATCATCTGTATAAATGTTTCTTGTAGAGGCCATATCCCATCATCTGTATAAATGTTTTTTGTAGAGGCCACATCCCATCATCTGTATAAATGTTTCTTGTAGAGGCCACATTCCATCATCTGTATAAATGTTTTTTGTAGAGGCCATATCCCATCATCTGTATAAATGTTTTTTGTAGAGGCCATATCCCATCATCTGTATAAATGTTTTTTGTAGAGGCCATATCCCATCATCTGTATAAATGTTTTTTGTAGAGGCCATATCCCATCATCTGTATAAATGTTTTTTGTAGAGGCCACATCCCATCATCTGTATAAATGTTTCTTGTAGAGGCCACATTCCATCATCTGTATAAATGTTTTTTGTAGAGGCCATATCCCATCATCTGTATAAATGTTTTTTGTAGAAGCCACATCCCATCATCTGTATAAATGTTTTTTGTAGAGGCCACATCCCATCAACTGTATAAATGTTTTTTGTAGAGGCCATATCCCATCATCTGTATAAATGTTTCTTGTAGAGGCCACATTCCATCATCTGTATAAATGTTTCTTGTAGAGGCCACATTCCATCATCTGTATAAATGTTTTTTGTAGAGGCCATATCCCATCATCTGTATAAATGTTTTTTGTAGAGGCCACATCCCATCATCTGTATAAATGTTTTTTGTAGAGGCCATATCCCATCATCTGTATAAATGTTTTTTGTAGAGGCCACATTCCATCATCTGTATAAATGTTTCTTGTAGAGGCCACATTCCATCATCTGTATAAATGTTTTTTGTAGAGGCCATATCCCATCATCTGTATAAATGTTTTTTGTAGAGGCCATATCCCATCATCTGTATAAATGTTTTTTGTAGAGGCCACATCCTATCATCTGTATAAATGTTTTTTGTAGAGGCCATATCCCATCATCTGTATAAATGTTTTTTGTAGAGGCCATATCCCATCATCTGTATAAATGTTTTTTGTAGAGGCCATATCCCATCATCTGTATAAATGTTTTTTGTAGAGGCCACATTCCATCATCTGTATATGTATATTTTTTTTGTAGAGGCCACATCCCATCAACTGTATAAATGTTTTTTGTAAAGGCCACATTCCATCATCTGTATATATTTTTTTTTGTAGAGGCCACATTCCATCATCTATATAAATGTTTTTTGTAGAGGCCATATCCCATCATCTGTATAAATGTTTTTTGTAGAGGCCACATCCCATCATCTGTATAAATGTTTTTTGTAGAGGCCATATCCCATCATCTGTATAAATGTTTTTTGTAGAGGCCACATCCCATCATCTGTATAAATGTTTTTTGTAGAGGCCATATCCCATCATCTGTATAAATGTTTTTTGTAGAGGCCACATTCCATCATCTGTATAAATGTTTTTTGTAGAGGCCATATCCCATCATCTGTATACTTTAATCCAAGACAATGTTCAGAGAGTACACCACACATTCCATTCAACCTACCTGATACAAACTGTTTCACAGATTATGTACAAAGTTTAGGTGTGTCATCTGATACACACATTGTAACCTATGATAGAATGGACATGAGAGCAGCTTTAAGAGCATGGTGGTTGTTCAGGGTAAATATGTTATTAGCTGACATGGAAGTAAAATATCATACAGTACTGTGTAATTTTGATTCATTAATGTATAACATTTCTTACTATTTTTATTGTTTTTCTTTTCTTTTACCAATTTCATTTTAATATGTGTTTGAGTAACACAGGTGAAACTTGATGGACTGCATCAGTGGTGTAATGGTTAGCGTGCTCGCCTCGAGTGCGGTAGATCATGGATTCCAGCCCCTTATTTTGTTGCGTCTCCACTAAGCAAGCAGCACTAAGGAGGATTAGCAAAGACTGGTTGGCTCGGAATCAGAATAATGTGTGAGTGGAGCGACATGTCTATCCTAGGATTGTTATTTCAGTAAACTTAATAAAAATCCAACTAATTGTGTTGGTCTAGTATAAAGCGGACCTCACCATCATCTCATTGACAATTATCTTGTTCCTGCCATGACATAGCTGAAAAATTGCTGAGTTGGCATTAAGCAAGTCACTCATTGACTGAAACTTGATGGAGGTGGGATGATTATTATAAGGAATGAAATACCTATATAAAAACATGCTCATTTTCATCCATATCCTTTCTTACTATTGTCACTTATTGTTAATGTCAATCATTAAATATATGTTGTATTATATATACATTTGTGTATGGTCTGAGATTGAAAGTTTTTCTTTATATTTAGTTACATGGACATGATAATATTTCTATCCTTGATGGTGGATTAAAGAAGTGGGTTCGTGATGGTTATCCTGTTACTACAGATGAACCAGAAGTAGAGGTAAACATTGTCATCATAAGCTTCTTATATTACATAACTTTATTTTTATTAGTGTAGACTCAGCTATATTTTACTGTTATTATGAACATATTCAAAAAGACAGAGAAAAAATGATTACTATGTTTTCTCAAAGATAGAAATTGTATATTCACGAAGCCATCAGTTTGCTCCAGATTTTAACATGATTAACATTATTTGTGAGAACAAAAAATATGTATCCCCATCAATAGTGCTGATAAAATGAAACTAAGATCAGTCCTCACTATGAGCACCAGACCTCCGACCCAAGACCAGTAAAACTTTGTTCCAACCAGTAAATTTTTCATTTTTTATTTAGAACTATATAATAATAAATTCTAGAATTTGATACGGACCAGTAAATTCAAAATTCGTTTTGAGGACTGTAAATTAATGTTATTCATGTTAAGATGTCATACAAATTGTGGTTTCCATGAATTATTTTGATTCTAAAAGGAGAAAAAAAAATTAGTGGCAGGCAGTATGGGAAATGCATTTCTGAGATTCTCATAACAATATCCACTAA
The DNA here is from genome assembly GCA_963383655.1 of Bathymodiolus septemdierum. NCBI lineage: Eukaryota > Metazoa > Mollusca > Bivalvia > Mytilida > Modiolidae > Bathymodiolus > Bathymodiolus septemdierum. Next base: position 16,089,164 of record OY726519.1, on the reverse strand, counting down.
CCGTAATAGCAATATCCACTAACCGTCATAACAATATCCACTAACCTTCATAACAATATCCACTAACCTTCATAGCAATATCCACTAACCTTCATAGCATTAACCACTAACCTTCATAACATTGTTCACTAACCTTCATAGCATTGACCACTAACCTTCATAGCAATATCCACTAACCTGCATAGAAATATCTACTAACCTTCATAGCATTATCCACTAACCTTCATAACATCCACTAACCTTTATAACAATATTCACTAACCTTCATAACATTAACCACTAACCTTCATAGCATGAACCACTAACCTTCATAACATGAACCATTAACCTTCATAGCATTAACCACTAACCTTCATAACATGAACCACTAACCTTCGTAACATTAATCACTAACCTTCGTAACATTAATCACTAACCTTCGTAACATTAATCACTAACCTTCGTAACATTAATCACTAACCTTCATAACATTAACCACTAACCTTCATAACATGAACCACTAATCTTCATAACATGAACCACTAACCTTCATAACATTAATCAGTAACCTTCATAACATGAACCACTAACCTTCGTAACATTAATCACTAACCTTCGTAACATTAATCACTAACCTTCGTAACATTAATCACTAACCTTCATAACATGAACCACTAACCTTCGTAACATGAATCACTAACCTTCGTAACATTAACCACTAACCTTCATAACATGAACCACTAACCTTCATAACATGAACCACTAACCTTCGTAACATGAACCACTAACCTTTGTAACATGAACCACTAACCTTCGTAACATTAATCACTAACCTTTGTAACATTAATCACTAACCTTCATAACATTAATCACTAACCTTCATAACATGAACCACTAACCTTCATAACATGAACCACTAACCTTCATAACATGAACCACTAACCTTCATAACATGAACCACTAACCTTCATAACATGAACCACTAACCTTCGTAACATGAACCACTAACCTTCGTAGCATGAACCACTAACCTTCGTAGCATGAACCACTAACCTTCGTAACATTAACCACTAACCTTCGTAACATTAATCACTAACCTTTGTAACATTAATCACTAACCTTCATAACATGAATCACTAACCTTCATAACATGAACCACTAACCTTCGTAACATGAACCACTAACCTTCGTAACATTAATCACTAACCTTCATAGCATTAACCACTAACCTTCATGTTTACATTGATGTTTTATATAGAGGTAAATACACTGAATTACCATTAACTTACTTATAAAGAATTATTTTCTTACGTAATGACATTTTAATTTTACATGATAAAACAAGTAAAATGCTAAATAATTTGTGAATTAAATCGGTAACCAAGCATCATTGTCAACATCACTATTAGTTGACCATTTACAAATGTTAAAGTGGTTCCTTTAGTAATCTATTGTATTCTTTTCCTTAAAAACATTTAAAGGGACTTTTGTGTTTCTTTGTACCACAGTTCTGTATTAATACATGAAATGCACTCAGAAATGATAGCCACAATTTGTCCAGCAATATGCATGTGCAAAGCATAATATATCAGGAATTTTACCACAGCATTGTTTTTATAGCTAATGAAGGATGTAATACTAGAATAATCCTTCTCATCATATACCAATTTTGCCAAGATATAATTGAAATATTGCTTAGAATAGTATTAAACATACACAGCACTAACTTTTATCATCAGTCAGTTGACTAAATAGAGGAAGAAATCTTTTAAGTGCTCATTGGTCTGCAATTTTAATTTCATCCTACTTTACATTGAAATTACTGGAGTTGACCTTTTCAACGTAGAAAGTACTGGGATCAACCTTAAAATAGGTATGACTGGAACAACTTTCATAAAATAGAAATTACTGGGATATCTTCTTCATAGAAATTGCTGATCATAGAATTTACTGGGATCAGCCTCCTTATCTTAGAATTTACTGGGATCAGCCTCCTTATCTTAGAATTTACTGGGATCAGCTTCTTTATCTTAGAATTTACTGGGATCAGCCTCCTTATCTTAGAATTTACTGGGATCAGCTTCCTTATCTTAGAATTTACTGGGATCAGCCTCCTTATCTTAGAATTTACTGGGATCAGCCTCCTTATCTTAGAATTTACTGGGATCAGCCTCCTTATCTAAGAATTTACTGGGATCAGCCTCCTTATCTTAGAATTTACTGGGATCAGCCTCCTTATCTTAAAATTTACTGGGATCAGCCTCCTTATCATAGAATTTACTGGGATCAGCCTCCTTATCTTAGAATTTATTGGGATCAGCCTCCTTATCTTAGAATTTACTGGGATCAGCCTCCTTATCTTAGAATTTATTGGGATCAGCCTCCTTATCTTAGAATTTACTGGGATCAGCCTCCTTATCATAGAATTTACTGGGATCAGCCTCCTTATCTTAGAATTTACTGGGATCAGCCTCCTTATCTTAGAATTTACTGGGATCAGCCTCCTTATCTTAGAATTTACTGGGATCAGCCTCCTTATCTTAGAATTTACTGGGATCAGCCTCCTTATCTTAGAATTTACTGGGATCAGCCTCCTTATCTTAGAATTTACTGGGATCAGCCTCCTTATCTTAGAATTTATTGGGATCAGCCTCCTTATCTTAGAATTTACTGGGATCAGCCTCCTTATCATAGAATTTACTGGGATCAGCCTCCTTATCTTAGAATTTATTGGGATCAGCCTCCTTATCTTAGAATTTACTGGGATCAGCCTCCTTATCTTAGAATTTACTGGGATCAGCCTCCTTATCTTAGAATTTATTGGGATCAGCCTCCTTATCTTAGAATTTACTGGAATCAGCCTCCTTATCTTAGAATTTACTGGGTTCAGCCTCCTTATCTTAGAATTTACTGGGATCAATCTGTTAAACATACAAATTGTTTGAGTCAGCCTCCTGAACATAGAAATAACAGGGGTCAACCCTCTCAAATTAAAAATAACTGGGGTCAACCCTCTCAAATTAAAAATAACTGGGGTCAACCCTCTCAAATTAGAAATAACAGGGATCAACCCTCTCAAATTATAAATAACTGGAGTCAACCCTCTCAAATTAGAAATAACTGGAGTGAACTCTCTCAAATTAGAAATAACTGGGGTCAACCCTTTCAAATTAGATATAACTGGGGTCAACCCTCTCAAATTAAAAATAACTGGGGTCAACCCTCTCAAATTAAAAATAACGGGTCAACCCTCTCAAATTATAAATAACAGGGGTCAACCCTGTTAAATTATAAATAACTGGAGTCAACCCTCTCAAATTAGAAATAACTGGAGTGAACTCTCTCAAATTAGAAATAACTGGGGTCAACCCTTTCAAAATAGATATAACTGGGGTCAACCCTCTCAAATTAGAAATAACTGGGGTCAACCCTCTCAAATTAGAAATAACAGGGGTCAACCCTCTCAAATTAGAAATAACTGGAGTCAACTCTCAAATTAGAAATAACTGGGGTCAACCCTCTCAAATTAGAAATAACTGGGGTCAACCCTTTCAAATTAGAAATAACTGGAGTCAACCCTCAAATTAGAAATAGCTGGGGTCAACCCTTTCAAATTAGAAATAACTGGAGTCAACCCTCTCAAATTAGAAATAACTGGAGTCAACCCTCTCAAATTAGAAATAACTGGGGTCAACCCTCTCAAATTAGAAATAACTGGAGTCAACCCTCAAATTAGAAATAACTGGGGTCAACCCTCTCAAATTAGAAATAATGAGTCAACTCTCTCAAATTAGAAATAACTGGAGTCAACCCTCTCAAATTAGAAATAACTGGGGTCAACCCTCTCAAATTAGAAATAACTGGAGTCAACCCTTTCAAATTAGAAATAACTGGGGTCAACCCTCTCAAATTAGAAATAACTGGGGTCAACCTTTTCAAATTAGAAATTCCTGTGGTCAGCATCGTTAAATGGTGATTCATTTGAATTGTAATACACTTACGTAGATTGGTTTGTTAATAATGTATTACTTATTGTTATTATAGGTAATTTACATATTGTCTGCTAATTGTCGACCTCTCTGAACCAATTACTTATCTATTGATTATCAAAGTAAGGTGAGAATAAGTCCTGTTTGATTAACCCCATTCTATTCCCCTTATCAATCAATATTTTACTAATTTTGATGAAGGAAGCTATTTCCTTAATTAAGCTTTTAACTTGCCTATCCTAAAGAGCCATGTATTGTCATCACGTTCACTCCATTATAATTAATGTCTGAACTTTTTACATCTTTGTCTTCTTTTCAGAAACCACTGAACTTCTATAAATTTAATTAAGCAAAGATGTTCCTCGTATATGGTCAATTGCAAAATTTTTATGTGTAGATGGCATGTAGTTTAACATATGATTATGACACTAAGGGAAATTGTATAAAGAAAACGTCTTCTCAGAAACTACAAATTTGATTGAACCCAGCTATATGATTATTGGGGTCTTTTAGGTAGTTTTTGTTTTTCGTTTTTTTGTGTTGATTAAAAATGGATAAAGCATGAAATGGTGGCTACTGTATGATCAATGCAAAATTGGATTTTTGCTGGATCTTTTTTTATTAGCTCACTTTGCCAAAGGCAATGTGAGCTTTTGGCATCCGTCATCCTGTAACTTTTCACATTTTAACCTTCTTCTCTGAAACCCCTGAGCCAAATGAACTGAAACTTGGTAGGAAGCATATATGGAAAGTCCTTTATAAAGATTGCACATTTTGTCCCAATCCGTTAACAAACATGGCCGCCACAGGCAATTCTTGTTTCTGATTGGCCGATTTCTAAAAATCTTCTCCTCTGAAACCGCTTGGCCAAATGAATCGAAACTTGGTAGGAAACATCTATGGAAGGTTCTCTATAAAGAGTTCTGATTAGTTGATTTCTAAAAAATCTTCTCCTCTGAAACCAAGTAACCAAATGAACCAAAATTTGGTAGGAAGCCCCTATGGAAGGTTCTGTATAAAGTTTGCTCAAAACAGAATGAAAGGTGAGCGACACGACTCAGTCAACTGAGCCTCTAGTATTTTGTTACAGTTATGATCCACTGATATCTAAAAGCATTCTATATTGTGTCACATTTCAAATGACCAATGATTCTATAATATCTAAAGGTATTGAACAGCACTGAGGTTTTATGAACGAGTTAGAGAGCTTAGAGAGTTAGAGAGCTTCCAAATGTGAATGAAGGTTAAATGTAATACAGGGTGTTCTTAGTGGTTTGTTGAATGAAGAAAAAATAAAAAGATTTCATACAAATATCTAATTTTACAGTTAAACACAGGTAATAATGGGAAAATGATCAAATAATCTTCTCAAAAACTTGGAAACTTATTGAACCCAAGCAGTACATGATTGATCATTGGATAATCAACTGATCATTTATAACCAGCTGAATGATTAACGGTCAGGTGAGTCTTTGGTATAATTAATCACAAAATGTTGAGATATTCAGAAAATGAAAAAGTGTACCAATCAAGTCCAGAAATATCCTTTATTAGCATGAGACAGAGCTGAAGCAGGTTATAAATTCATATAATGTTTTTTTTAGCATATTTTACTTTTCTTATGACATAATAATTTATAAATTTTTCTTCTTTTAGAGAGGAAACTTTGAAACAAGAATTAACCGATCATTTATGAGAGATTATGACTCAATGAAGGAAAAATTCCTCAGAAAGGAGGAGCCAATTAAGGTTGACCAATCATTAATGACAGATTTTGACACTATGGAGGAGACTGCCCATGTAACTGAAGAACAGATAATTGATATCCGTGGTAGTGAAGCTTTTCATAAAACTATACAGAGTGATTCAGGTAATAACACTATACAGAGTGATCAGAGCTCCCACTACTTTGAAATCAGAGGGAGAAGTGACTTCTCTTTCAGGTGCTGACAAAAGAGAAGTGAGAGACAACAGGGAGAAGTGGTGAGAGTACAGGGAGAAGTCAAAATATTTCTCCAATTGTACCACTTTTCACATTCGCAGGGCATTATCGTGGCATTCATATGCTATAATGTACTTGCTATGCATTAAGGTATATTCAGTAGTTGTTTAATTCCTTGTTTTTGTTAGCATATCATCTCTCTGATTTACATATGTCCTTGTATTTGTTTTTTGTTTGTTTGTATTAAGTAAACCCTTTTCAGATTCTTTGTTTTGTCTTGCACAGATGATAAAGGCACATATATGATAGTCAACTATTGTCCAATAAATAATAAATAAATAAAATTGAATAATATTATATTCATCTATGTAAGTAAAGCAGGACATGTATATATTACTTTTCATACAGGCTTGGGTGTATCACAAGCTGTGAAATCACTAATTATTTAATCAAATTTTAATGAGTGTATATTATTCTCTTTAATCACTGATTGATATTAATTAAGAAACTAATCATATCCACAAAGTTAACAATCCCTTTGGATAGCCGCCATCAAACCCCAAATGAATGAAATGAAACAATACCGACGTTATTTTCCAGAGTACGGATTTGTAATACAGTTCTTATATTCGTAACTGTTTCGATTACGTCCCTTTACAATGGCGGTTTGAAAAACGGAAATTTTGTAGTAAAAATATACCGATGTTTTTTAACAGTTAAAATTAGCAAAGCGACTTGGTAAAATTACAGGGCGACTTCCACTTTTCTTTTGGCACTAGTACAAAGCGAAGTGAGCATCCACAAGGCGACGTCTTCGCCCGAATCGCCCTCCAACGTGAGCCCTGGTGATTTAGGTAATAACACTATACAGAGTGATTCAGGTAATAACATTATACAGAGTGATTTAGGTAATAACACTATGCAGAGTGATTCAGGTAATAACACTATACAGAGTGATTTAGGTAATAACATTATACAGAGTGATTTAGGTAATAACATTATACAGAGTGATTTAGGTAATAACACTATACAGAGTGATTTAGGTAATAACAGAGTGATATTAGAGTGCTTTCAATAACACTATACAGAGTGATTTAGGTAATAACACTATACAGAGTGATTTAGGTAATAACACTATACAGAGTGATTCAGGTAATAACACTATACAGAGTGATTCAGGTAATAACACTATACAGAGTGATTCAGGTAATAACATTATACAGAGTGATTTAGGTAATAACACTATACAGAGTGATTCAGGTAATAACACTATACAGAGTGATTCAGGTAATAACAGAGTGATATTAGAGTGCTTTCAATAACAATATACAGAGTGATTCAGGTAATAACACTATACAGAGTGATTCAGGTAATAACATTATACAGAGTGATTTAGGTAATAACACTATACAGAGTGATTCAGGTAATAACACTATACAGAGTGATTCAGGTAATAACAGAGTGATATTAGAGTGCTTTCAATAACACTATACAGAGTGATTCAGGTAATAACACTATACAGAGTGATTTAGGTAATAATGAGAGTGATATTAGAGTGCTTTGAATAACACTATGCAGAGTGATTCAGGTAATAACACTATACAGAGTGATTTAGGTAATAATGAGAGTGATATTAGAGTGCTTTGAATAACACTATGCAGAGTGATTTAGGTAATAACGGAAGTGATATTAGAGTGCTTTGAATAACACTATACGGAGTGATTCAGGTAATAATGGGAGTGATATTGGAGTGCTTTCAATAACACTGTACAGAGTGACTTAGATAATAGCAGAGTGATATTAGATGTCTGTAGTAGTTATGCTTTCACTAACACTATGCAGAGTGATTTAGATAATAGCAAAGTGATATTAGATGTCTGTAGTAGTTGTGCTTTCAATTATACTGTACAGAGTGGCTTAGGTAATAACATAGTGATATTAGATGTCTGTAGTGGTTGTATAATCAATAACACTATACAGAGTGATTCTGATAATAACAGAGTCAGATATGATATAAATTGGACCCTCGGGTGTCCCAGATTTTACGATCTGGCACTTCTCTCTGTTTTAGACCCTATATATCCAAGGGGTGGAAAATTGCCCTTTTCTGAATTATATTGGCAGTAAGAATTACAATTTATAAACTCTGTATATTGCTGTGATATTGGTGATTTTATAACACTACAGAGAGTGATTTAGGTCAGAACCAACAATAACATCTTTGTTTCTCTATTTTTCTCTATAATAACCCTTGACTAAATGATATGGCTTGTTTAAGTAAGAATCAATCATTGTCATTGGTGTTAACTTTCATCTTTATTATCATTATTTTTTCAGGTAAACAAAAAGCTCACATACCAGGTGCTAAAAATATACCTTATGCAATGTTATTTAACGAGGATGAAACGTTTAAATCTATTGAAGATTTGAAGGAGGGTAAGTATACCTAGCTTTACGTCATTCACTTTTAAGTTTGATATCTAGCTTTTTCTAGGTTTTTATTCTGATGAATTGTGTTTTCTATTGGAACCTGTCCACAACAATGTACCATAAACAGCCTTGTATTATTTGGGAGCCAAAACGGGTGCAGATAATGCACCAATGTGGGTAATATGAAGCTGTTTACTGTATGAAGTGACTGAACTTAACTACTAGATCTTTTATAGATGTATAATAATAAACTGTCTCAAGTGACTGAACTTAACTACTAGATCTTTTATAGATGTATAATAATAAACTGTCTCAAGTGACTGAACTTAACTACTAGATCTTTTATAGAAGTATAATAATAAACTGTCTCAAGTGACTGAACTTAACTACTAGATCTTTTATAGATGTATAATAATAAACTGTCTCAAGTGACTGAACTTAACTACTAGATCTTTTATAGATGTATAATAATAAACTCTCTCAAGTGACTGAACTTAACTACTAGATCTTTTATAGATGTATAATAATAAACTCTCTCAAGTGACTGAACTTAATTACTAGATCTTTTATAGATGTATAATAATAAACTGTCTCAAGTGACTGAACTTAACTACTAGATCTTTTATAGAAGTATAATAATAAACTGTCTCAAGTGACTGAACTTAACTACTAGATCTTTTATAGATGTATAATAATAAACTGTCTCAAGTGACTGAACTTAATTACTAGATCTTTTATAGATGTATAATAATAAACTGTCTCAAGTGACTGAACTTAATTACTAGATCTTTTATAGATGTATAATAATAAACTGTCTCAAGTGACTGAACTTAACTACTAGATCTTTTATAGATGTATAATAATAAACTGTCTCAAGTGACTGAACTTAATTACTAGATCTTTTATAGAAGTATAATAATAAACTGTCTCAAGTGACTGAACTTAATTACTAGATCTTTTATAGATGTATAATAATAAACTGTCTCAAGTGACTGAACTTAATTACTAGATCTTTTATAGAAGTATAATAATAAACTGTCTCAAGTGACTGAACTTAACTACTAGATCTTTTATAGATGTATAATAATAAACTGTCTCAAGTGACTGAACTTAACTACTAGATCTTTTATAGATGTATAATAATAAACTGTCTCAAGTGACTGAACTTAACTACTAGATCTTTTATAGATGTATAATAATAAACTGTCTCAAGTGACTGAACTTAACTACTAGATCTTTTATAGAAGTATAATAATAAACTGTCTCAAGTGACTGAACTTAACTACTAGATCTTTTATAGATGTATAATAATAAACTGTCTCAAGTGACTGAACTTAACTACTAGATCTTTTATAGATGTATAATAATAAACTGTCTCAAGTGACTGAACTTAACTACTAGATCTTTTATAGATGTATAATAATAAACTGTCTCAAGTAAAACAGATCATAAGTTGTGTCAAACTAAAGACTTTAAATGTAGTATTTGTTGATGTTACACTAAGTATTCAGCATTAAGGAATAAGAACAAAAACAGGTTGACTCAGGATCATGATATGGTGTCCGAGTTGAATGACATGTCTCTGTTGAGCTAGCACCATTGAAATCCAACTCAGCATTTTGGTCTATTACAAAACAAATATCATCTCATCAAAAAGTAGCTTGTTGTCTCCATGATATAGTTGAAAAATTGATAATTGACATTAAAAAGCAATCACTCACTCACTCCTTCATATACCTGTATCACACTATGTCTCTGACTGTGCTGTACCTGTATATGGAACTAAAAACTAATGTCTTGTATTTGAACTGAGGGCATGTTAAATTACAGTTATTTATTTCCTATACAGTAACAAAGTAAAATATTTAAAAAAAATAAAAATATTTTCAGTGTTTAAAAAAGCTGAGGTTGATTTAAGACGTCCTTTTATTGGTATGTGTTCTCGAGGAGTAACAGGATGTGCCCTGTCTGCTGTTGCTGAACTTTTAGGAAAACCAACTACACCTCTGTATTATGTATGTATAATTGTGTATCAAATTATAAGTAAACTAATAATAGATGTGGAGTTTAATTTGAACCACAGGTTCTAATGGAAAATCTAGTTATTGAATTGATAATGGGGTGGACAAGTGTTCACCAGAATGTTAAAGATATGGTGGAACTGTATCTCAGACACTGCTTGACATATCATCAACATCACCACGGTTTAATTTTATTTCAAATGTGGCCAGTAGAGGTTGAAAAAAGGCATGGCTGCCAGAATAACCTTAAAGTTTTCACGTTGTATCTCTGGGAATCATAAAATATTTAGATTCCCAAATGTTTTTAAATTACTTTTATGACCTCACCAGTTCTATATAAAGCTTGTATTGTCATCACTTTTCATCCGTCATTGTCTGTTGTCTGTAAACTTTTTCACATTTCAATATTTTCCTTAAAATCTACTGGACCAAATGGAACCAAACAGATGTTCCTCACCATTTTTATGTGATTTTTGTTCTGTATGGAAATTCAACATGGCTGGAAGGCTGATATGATTTCTAATTGAAATTGTTTCTTCTCAGAAACAACATTTGTGATGTGATTATTACTAGGTAAGATGATCTTTATATGACCCTCTTCAAAGTAAAGATTTATTTGTTGATGGGAAATTCAAGATAGCTGCCACTGCAGGACGAATTTTAACATAGAACCCTAAGGGAAAATGAATAAAATAATTTCGTTGGAAACTACAATCCTGCATAAACCCAAACTGCACATAAATTGTCCCTTGCAGCATGTTCATTTCTTGTGTGGATCAAAAATCCACAATGACTGGACTACGGAGCAAAGTTTAACAATTGAACACAAAGAGTCAGGTGAAGTATTGTCATCACTTTGTGTCCATCACCCATTGTCTTCTGTAAGCTTTTATACTGGAATCTTCTTCTCCGAAACCAAAGGACAAAAGATGCCAAAAAGTGATGGCAACAGCTTGCCAGGTGAGCCAAAAAAGAAGGCAACGTATATCTCTTATGGAAAACTCACATCTAAGTTTTATCCATATTAAAATCAAGGACAGTCATTTCTTACCAGCTTTATTTGTTGTACTATATCATTTATATCAATGATTGATTGATTGATTGATTGTTTATTGCCAAGTTAACAAACAATGCATCAGTCAGATAAAAAGATGGCACAAGGATAGGCCTGAACAATGTTTTGATTGTCTTGTGGAAAATATGAGGTGATGGATAGGGTAAAAAAATATTGCCTTTTAACCAGAACGACTCCTCACAAACTGTTGTTTATTAGGGGAAGCTTCAGGTTGACTTTTATTACAAGTGTGCCATTCCCCTTAGATGACAATGTTTTTGAGTTAAAATGAGAAAAAACATCGATTTTTTTAAAAAATTATTAACAAAAAACATGCTTGTCTCTTGTTTATCTAACTTCTATAGGTTTTTATTTCAGCCATTGAAATATGTTTGTTTTATTATTAGTGTAGTAATAACTTTAATATCTTTTACAGGGTTCTTGGTATGAATGGAGTCGGAAAATAACACAGTAAAACCACGACGATGAAGATTAATGTGTACATTGTGAATCATTCCATATCATGGATTCAGGGAGACTAAATTACAAGATTTTATAGACATAATCCTGGTTTATGACTTTTAAGTTGTTTGAATTAATTGTTGTGCCATAAATCAGCAGAATTTTTATTAGTGTTTTTTTTTTTAATAACGTGAACTGGGTATCAGAAAATCTTGTGAAAATGTTTATAGAATACAGCTATATAGGAATAATTTAAGGTTGATCATGATTTATATATTTTATCAAATTTTGTTAGAATTTACATAGAACATTGTACTGTTTATAAACATATTTTTTGGACATGAGAATTTTGTAACGTTTTTCAAATTTCTTTTTGAAAACTGCCACTCAAATTATTTATTTTTTTGCATCTTTCGAGCAAATTATTTTTTTGTCAATAAAATTTGCCAACAGATGTTTGTTTTAATTAAAACATGTCACCAGCGTTCATTGCAAAATACTGGTATGTCACCAGAAGACAACAATTTACAAAAGTCAGAGTCAATAGATGATTGTCTAGCATTTTTTCTGGAAAAAAAATTAATATGTAAATAAACAAAGCAAGCATATTTATGTTTGTATGCACTGTGATCCTGTATATATGCATGAAATTACTCAGGAATTATGTCCTTAATTTGTCTGACAATATGCATATGCGAAGTAAAATATATCAGTAATTTGATTTCAACATTATTTATACAATGTACAGCCAATGAAGGATGTCATATTAGACTTATAGTTTACTACTGTTACAAACAGAAGGATACATGTATATATTGTGTTATGTGTGTTATATTAAAATAAAACATTTATATTTATAAATAATTGTTGAATCTTTTCTTTGTTACCTTTCTTGTTTTAACAATCCCCAGAAGGACAGAACTGCAGAATAAAATGAAGCAAAAAAGGTTTTCATGGATTTTCTGTGAGAGGAGAAGATTTAGATTTACCATATACTAGAAATTCATTGAACATATTTCACATTTTACATTTTCAAAGATAACTATTGCTGTAACATACCTGTTAACCCTCCCCCTTTTCGCGGGAGTCTCCCGCGTAAGAGCCTTATCTCCCGCATGGACTGGGTCTCATGCGCGGGAGACATTAATCTCCCGCACACACCTTTTCCTCCCGGACGATCTCTCCCAACAAAAAAATCAAGTACAATAAAATCTTGACCTACATTTTGCGATCAATATTTCTGGAAATTCCCCATTTGGAACTCCCGCGCTGATGAAAAACGCCGAGAGTAACAAATGGTAAAGGTGTTTAAATGATATCCGGTTATTGATCTGTTTGACACCTTTACAGGTAAATTGGGTCATGGAGATTAATTAAGGTGTTGATGATTATACAACAATTATCCACTGATTGACAGTTAATTGGGGATAAGGAAGTGGGTTTGTGGCACACGCTTATATGATTAGAAGTGTGATAGCGGCAATTAAAAATAGTTATAAACCGTTGTGCAAACAGGAGTCGGACAACCTTTGATGCCGAGGAAAACTTCTTATTTCGATCAAACGTGAATGAATTCATCTCGGATTGAGTTGTTATGGCTTGTTTGGGACCAAAGCCGATCAAAGTATTATTTAAGGACTAAGTTCCAGGATGGAATTGATAAACCACAAAAATGCCAAAACGTATGCTATCACCCAACGCACCAGTAGCAAAGTGACTTTTTAATTTTAGTGCTCTATGACTTTATTTTTCAGAGCATTATGTCTTCATTGTTATTGCTTTGATTATGAATAAATTATAAATATAGTTTTTATCCTTCATTCATCATATGAAACACTACTAATAAGACAGAAATGTAAACAATATATATTGAAATGGGATGCAGTTGGTTCAATACTGAAACAAACAAAAAAGAAAACATCAATTAACAATAAAAACATGCATCAAATACCTCGATAAAAAATCTCCAGTTATGAGACCAAATCTCCAGCCAAAAATTTACAAATCTCCAGTTGTAGCATAGCAACTCTTATCACATGTATGCAACTACAAGGTACAATTTTGTGCGTTTAAAGGCGACGCACAAAATCTCCCCCTTAGAAGAGTTGGTAGGGGGGAGATCTTCCCCCCTAGCAGTTCCCAGAGGTTAACATGTATGCTGTAAAATGTTTACTTTTTCCAAACAATTTTATTATATATAGTGGATTCTGTTTATTTGTAAAGCCTGTTTGACAGAGAAAATTTTGCAATTGAGCAGATTTTACCAAAACACTATCAAGACTGGAAGTAGGAACCAGCTGTTGACATTATGTTAACCTGGAGTCATTCCTTACATGATTTAATTTGTTGAATAAGATAAATGTACTGATGTAAATCAAATCCTTTGTTCTTTGTTTTATGATTTTTTAGTTTGTTTTTAATGTTGGATACAGAGTATGTATAAATATATTGATGACCTTGTTAACCTACATAATGTGTGTAGTAAAACATGACTGTGACAGTAATCTTCACCAAGTCTATTTTAAATCAACCCTTACTTAATTACAGTACATTATTATAGATTACATGTTTATTATACAAGTTTTTGTAGTGTGTATGTCACTTTGTTGTCATGTAATGCTGATTATGTTCTATATTTAAAATCATATGAATTTAATTTTCACTAAAAGAATTATTTTATTTATTTTTCAAGTTTTAAAATAGGATGTTTATTTGTAAGCATGTGGGTCTACCACTTAAGTGAAAACAATATGGCAGACAGTTTTGTCTTTTGTAAGAAATGTAATTATTGAAATAAATAATGTAATTATGAAAATAAAATGGCAGGGAAGGTACCAGTGTTTACAATAATCCAAGATTTACTATAAATAGGTTTAGGATTAAGTGGAGTAACTGTATTACATTTTATTTCTGAAAATAGTAAAAATGTACTACATATATTTCCTTATGTAAAATGCACTACATATATTCCCATGTGTAAAATGCACAATGTTTTATTTTACAGGATATTTGTGTATATTATCAGGTTATTTATTTCTTTAAGTTACTCACTGGAGCATCATATGTTTCATAAATACTAGTACACAGCAAATATACAAATTACAAATCACCAGTGTGGGTTTTTTCAATATTATCTTAGGATAAATACTTTCAGAAAAATGCATATCCTTTTATGTAACGAACACTGTTTTTGACATAAAAAAGGGACCAAAAAATGGTTTCTGAATTTATAAACTAATAAATCACTGCAATAAAAAACGAAAAGGAAGAAAAACTCAAATTGTAGACTATCTTTTTAAAAATTGTATTGCAAGTGGCGACTATACTTAATGATCAAGTGACAGTCGTATTGAATGTCAGAAGAAAATATGAAAGTTGTTAAAAATAATTATGAAAATGCAAGATTCATTGCTAAAGGTCCAAAATACATGTACTGTGAGCCACAGTCCATAAATTGGAAATACAACATCAAATTATTTATGGACTGCAAAGGACTATACCAGAAAATTGACAAAATGAGAAAACAAGAAGGTTGATACCCTTTCAGAATTGGTTAAAGCTGTGAGTTCATTGATTCAAATTCGAATTAGCACTTGCTGAAACCCTGTGCACTATTCAGGACAAATATCTTGTTGATCCTGCAGATAAGGCCCCTAACATCATCATTCTTATCTGTAAAAGGCATTATATTGAATGTTTATTGGGTTTTGATAAAAAGGTAATCTTACATATGCAACAACTATGCTATCAAATGAGGAAATCATTGAAAATCAGAAGTCAGTCTTGTCTTCTTTTGGAATAGGATCTTCCTTGACATGTTCTGGATATCAAAATTCCACAACACTCCATACAAACAAGGTTATGTCACTGGAGATGGCAAGTATTCTACTAAACCCCTTTCTAAACTTTTAACTTCTATTATTACAACTCAAAACGGGTCTCCAGATGCTGGAGCTACACTCTGGAATGAGTTGCCTGACGCAATCCATGATCCATGTGCAGACGAACCTAAACCAGTTTAAAAGTCTGATCAATAACTGGAATGGCAACTCGTGCAGATGTGGCTCCTGCAGATCTTGATATTTTCATGCTTCATTTTATGTTGAGTGCTTTCAGATTTTTTAGCTGTTAGTCTTGCTTTATTTATTTTTGCTTTGTATGTGCTTATTAGTCAAATTTTTTAGTGCTTAAATGTTGCATGTAATTTTGCTTTCCTTATGCTATGCTTATTTATATGTATGTGCATCTTGCTAATGCTTCAACTGTTGTCTTATGTTAATGTCATGCATTGTGTATTTATATGTTTTTAAATGTATGTGTTGTTACTGTTTTTATGTCGGCAAAAAGCTCTACAGAGCTTATGTTTGTAATGTTACACTGTAAACCTGACTTAAAATAAAGTTTTCTATTCTATTATTCTATTCTACACGATTCCTGCTTTTCTATAAGTGGAGTTAATTAAAGGTGGATATTAAAAAAAAACAAATACCAAAGACTTGCTGGATACTTCTAGATCTCAGTACTTTTCTTACAGCATTGAATTTGATTTTTCTACTTTGTATACCACCATTCCACATTCACAACTGAAATCTGGACTTACAGAATTTATTCAGCATTGCTTCTCAGAGAAAAACAGAGCAAATATATTAGTATCTTCTTATTAGTAGAGATAAGTCTCACCTGTCAAAAGCCACTCAAAATCTAATAATAGATATAAACAACAAGATCAATTCAAATATTCAATTTTTTTATCGCTAATAAAAAATTGAAGATACCAAAGAGGCATATATGTGCAGCTTGCTGTACTAGTATTTTAACATATATGTCCAGCTTGCCGTACTAGTATTTTAACATATATATCTAGCTTGCCGTACTAGTATTTTAACATGTATGTCCAGCTTGCCGTACTAGTATTTTAACATATATGTCCAGCTTGCCCGTACTAGTATTTTAACATATATGTCCAGCTTGCCGTACTAGTATTTTAGCATATATGTCCAGCTTGCCGTACTAGTATTTTAACATATATATCTAGCTTGCCGTACTAGTATTTTAAGATATATGTCCAGCTTGCCGTACTAGTATTTTAACATACATGTCCAGTTTGCCGTACTAGTATTTTAACATATATGTCCAGCTTGCCGTACTAGTATTTTAACATATATGTCTAGCTTGCCGTACTAGTATTTTATCATATATGTCCAGCTTGCCGTACTAGTATTTTAACATATATGTCCAGCTTGCCGTACTAGTATTTTAGCATATATGTCCAGCTTGCTGTACTAGTATTTTAACATATATGTCCAGCTTGCCGTACTAGTATTTTAACATATATGTCCAGCTTGCCGTACTAGTATTTTAACATATATGTCCAGCTTGACGTACTAGTATTTTAACATGTATGTCCAGCTGGCCGTATTAGTATTTTAACATATATGTCCAGCTTGCCGTACTAGTATTTTAGCATATATATCCAGCTTGCCGTACTAGTATTTTAATATATATGTCCAGCTTGCCGTACTAGTATTTTAGCGTATATGTCCAGCTTGCCGTACTAGTATTTTAACATATATGTCCAGCTTGCCGTACTAGTATTTTAACATATATGTCCAACTTGCCGTACTAGTATTTTAACATATATGTCCAGCTTGTCGTACTAGTATTTTAACATATATGTCCAGCTTGTCGTTCTAGTATTTTAACATATATGTCCAGCTTGTCGTACAAGTATTTTAACATATATGTCCAGCTGGCCGTACTAGTAATTTAACAGATGATCAAGTATTCCAATGGATACTAATTGTGCTCCATTACTGTCGCTGATTTATTTCTACACACTTATGAGGAGAACTTCCTCCAAAGGTTTCCCAAGAATAAAGACAGAAAATTGACGAAAACCTTTAATTCCAGCTTCCACTATATATAGAGGATGTTCTGTCATTGAACAACTCTTGATTCCGTGACTATCAGCAGCTCGTATATTCAATTGAACTTAAAGTAAAGGATACTACTGACACTAAAAGGTAATTCCGCTTCTTGCCTTGAATTCTACAACTGAGGAAGATTAAAATCAAAGCTCTACAACAAACGTTATGACATAACTTTTCTAAAAGTCAACTTCCCGTTCATAAGTAGCAATATTCCAGCAGCACCAGCGTATGGAGTTAACATTTCACATCTTCTACGTTATTGTAGGAGTTTGTGCCCAGTACAGTTATAGTCTGGACAGAGTTCAGCTGCTGACACAAAGGCTACTCAAACAAGACTACATTGCTCATAGGTTGAAGTAATTGCTACGGTCGTCAACACGAACTTGTTGATCGTCACGAAATATCAATTTCTTAAATGGCAATGGATCTTTTCCCTTTTATTTAGATTTTTCTTCTTCCTCTACCACCGACAAGACCTGTAGAGGACTTTACAATGAATAACACGGTTTGTGTCCTATAAGAAACAGGAACTGCTTACTCTGCGAGCACCTGGATTTTTTTTGGACGGGGTCCGTATTGCTCGTTTTTAGCTCAACTTGCCAAAGGCAATGTGAGCTTTTGCCATCACTTGGCGTCAGTTGTCTGTCGTCCGTTAACTTTTCACATTTTAATCTTCTTCTCTGAAACCCCCTTAACCAAATGAACTGAAATTGGGTAGGAAGCATCTATTGAAGGTCCTCTATAAAGATTGCTCATTTTGTCCCGAACCATTAACAAACATGGCCGCCACAGGCAATTCTTGTTGCTAAAAATCTTCTCCTCTGAAACCACTTTGCCAAATGAACCGAAACTTGGTATACAGCATCTATTGAAGGTCCTCTATTAACATTGCTCATTTTGTCCCGATCAATTAACAAACATGGTCGCCACAGGCAATTCTTGTTTCTGATAGGACGATTTTTTTTAATCTTCGCCTCTGAAACCGCTCGGCTAAATGAACCGAAAGTTGATAGGAAGCACCTATGGAAGGTTCTGTATAAAGTTTCCTCAAAGCAGAATGATAGGTGAGCGACACAGACTCAGCCCACTGAGCCTCTAGTTTTTTTAGTTTTCTGTGATGTGTTTTGTTTGTCTTCGTATTTTGTCTTGTGCACAATGTTGCCTCTGTTTCTGGATCATCCATTCTTGATTTGCTCCTTCAGTTTTCTCTAGACGTTTGTTCAATGGCCGAGTAATTTGATCGGACATTTTTCTTATTTCAGCCTATTAAAGTATTTATGTCATGTGACTATTATACTGCATATTGAACTAGTGGAAAGGAGGGGAACATTGGAACCATTCATAGGTCATTGCTACAAACTTTTGGTTCAAATGACAGATATATTTCTAGTTTGTTTCTGATGAGTGGATTGAAATGTAAATTCCTAATGAACGGTTGACAAATCGCACACAATGAACACCAATCACCATCATAACTTGTAAGTTCGATTCCTGCCTTTGGTGAGGTGTACTCAATATAACTTTGTGATACAATTTTGTTGTTACTATTGGTTTTCTCAAGGTCCATAGATTTACTCAAAAACACCCAAAACTACCCAAAAACTACCCAAAACTACCACAAAACACCTGAAATATACTTTTCTAAAATAAGAAAATGTTAATCATATTACTTTTTTATTGTTTTTGGTCAAAATTGTTATTGGAAAAATCTTTTAAATCGATTTATGACGGTTATTCAACGTAAAATAGATAATAAAAAGCTTTGAATTGAAATACTCAAAAGATCGTGTTCTATTATTTTTATGCAGCATATGACAGAACAATTTCTTAATTATTTTTAAGCACATGATAATATTGACAAAAATTACAAATTCATCTTTTTAATTTTACTTTATTGGTGTGGATAACTACGACATGCATTATTTTTCAAGTACTCGGACACATTGTCTTTCAATTATTTTACAAATTTTTTGTAAATAAAAAGTCAAAAGGTCTCTATTCAATGACGGCGCATTGAAATATCATACTGAGTTATCGTTCTTGCACGGGACAGTAAAAATACGAATATACCAGGCAAATATCATAAATTCTACTTTGTTTTCCTAAAAAAAACCTAAAAAATTTACAAAGGAAATAAATCTATAAATTGTATTCCTTAATTTCATTGGGTGTTTTTGGGTAGTTTTGGGTGTTTTTTGGTAATTAATTATATGGACCGGTTTTCTCAACCAGAAAAAATGTTCAAACTGAGATATTGTTAAAAGTGGTGTTAAGTATCCATAATTAATCTATTTTGATGGAGTTATCTACATACACTACTACACACTTTATATAGATACATTTTATTTAACAACGAAACATCAACAATAAACAGACGAATTTCTAATATCAAACATAAGACCCGCTTTCTCTTCTGAAGCATACATAACAATTTTATACAAAACCGGAAATGTTATTTACAAAAGTTTGTATTCTGTGACATATATAGATTTACATGATGGTGCAAAGGTAAGCAGATTTTCAAAAGTTGTTGCAGGCTATTTTTACTGAGGTCATACTACGAAAAGTTGTGGGATATCTTTACTGAGGCCATACATTAATTACTAATACCACATCATATTAGATGTCTTAGTAGTCTGGAGTATCTAGACGTGCTCTATTCTTAGAAGGAGCATCAGCAAGCCTTGGTTCTGGATAATCACTGTCAGAATCGCTATCCTCGTGGTTATTTTGAGATTCTGAACTGGTTTCCTCTTCTACTTGTCTTCTTGTTGGATGTGGTTTCCTTTGTGTTGATTTATTTGGAGGACCAGTTTGCCTGGGGGTCCTGTTCGTGCTTTGTTTTGACGCGACATTCTCCCTGGACTGTGATTTAGACACGCCATTGTTTCTTTGTACCGGTCTTCGAGACGTTTGTGGCTCATCAGTCTGTTTCGATGGCGACGGATCGCGGCCATTATATCTATGTACACCTCTTCTTGACGTTTGAGGTTCGTCATTATGTCTTTGTGGCGACGGTGAACGATCATAATCACGGTTCCTCGGCTGACGCCTCGTATTTTTTTCTGGTTCTGGTGCACCGTCTTCTACCTGATCGTACCCTTGTTCCTCATCATCACCGTACCTATCATTGTCTGTAGGTTCAATGTCAACAGCCTTAATCAGTCCCTTCTTTTCATAAGCCTTTCTCATTTTCTCTGGCAGTGCATCTTCTGGATGTTCGCCGTATTTACAAATCAAAAATTTTGGTGTTTCTTTTCCACTACTTCGGAGTTCTGTTGCATGTAGTTGAGAATTGAGTTTAGTAAAACTATCTATCTGTAAAATACAAACGTAATATGTCATTTAATTGATATTCGCCTATTAGTAGCCTATGCATGTATCTCTCCAAAATAGTGGTAAATCTTGACAGGTTGCATGTAAGACCGAAATATTGAACGCCATTCTTCTATGTCGCGTTTATTTGTATATGTAAGGCATTTTTAGATACGTATACTGTTGCAATCACCATACTAAATATACTGCCAAATTTGATTTCAACTAACCATTATGCGACCTACATTGTAATAACTTAGGTTTTAAATTTTACATAATATAAACTAATAGTTTATAATAGTTTACATTATACGAAGTAGATAGTTTGTTATCCGCAGTGTAGCTTACAATATACGAAGTAAATAGTTTGTTATACACAGTGTATACGAAGTAGATAGTATGTTATACGCAGTGTAGTTTACATTATACGAAGTAGATGGTTTATTATACGTATAGAGTAGTTTACACAATACGAAGTAGATAGTATGTTATACGCAGTGTAGTTTACATTATACGAAGTAGATGGTTTATGATACGTATAGTGTAGTTTACACAATACGAAGTAAATAATCTGTTATCCGCAGTGTAGCTTACACTATACGAAGTAAATATTTTGCTATACGCAACACTATACGAAGTAAATAGCTTGTTATATATATATGCAGTGTATACGAAGTAGATAATATGTTATACGCAGTGTATGTGAAGTAGATAGTTTGTTATACGCAGTGTATACGAAGTAAATAGTTTGCTATACACAGTGTAGTTTACATTATACGAAGTAAATAGTTTGCTATATTCAGTGTAGTTTACATTATACGAAGTAATTAGTTTGCTATACTCAGTGTAGTTTACATTATGCGAAGTAAATAGTTTGCAATACTTAGTGTAGTTTACATTATACGAAGTAAATAGTTTGCTATACTCAGTGTAGTTTACATTATACCAAGTAAATAGTTTGCTATACTCAGACAGTGTAGTTTACATTATACGAAGTAGATAGTTTGCTACTCTCAGTGTAGTTTACATTATACGAAGTAGATAATTTGCTATGCTCAGTGTAGTTTACATTATACGAAGTAGATAGTTTGCTATACTCAGTGTAGTTTACATTATACGAAGTAAATAGTGTGCTATACTCAGTGTAGTTTACATTATGCGAAGTAGATAGTTCTGATAAACCCTACACATCTGATTTAACCCCGGTATATAGTACAACATACCTTGTTATATGTCACTGGAGTTACACAGTGCATTTGAAGTGGTTTGTAGGCACCTAGTTTTAGCATATCCCCAATATCGTCTAGAACTTGTTCAAACAACTGTGACGTGTTAGGATTCAGCTTGTATGTTGACATTCTTTCCTTATTCATTACGATGATGGTATCATTTTTCCTGGAGACACTACGTCTAAGTGGACCAGTCCTCTGTGATCTCCTCGGGAGAGGGGACCGCTGTAACCCTTTTGTAGGACTTGGTCCTGCTGGAAAACCATAGTTGATACTTTTATCAATAGTTGGCCTATCGGACACCACAAACAGATCTCCACTCTGGATCTCGCTCAAATCTTCTATTTTCTTGTATCTATTTTCATCCTTACGAAAGACGAAACGCACACCTCCTTTCGGTTTGATTCTGGGGTGCTTATCCAATTCCGCTAACAGACTCCCAAAAGTACGAATTTTGTTATTTATACACACGTCAACTCCCTTACAGTCTTTATCACCGGACATACAGAAGGTCACCTTTCTGCCTTTCATGTCATCTTGTCTCGCCTTCAAGGAAGGTGGATCAATTTCGTACCGCTCGTATCTTGCATACGACGGATTAGCAGGATACTGCCGTGATCGTTGACCTCCTTCCTCCTCCGAAACATATCTCTGAAAATAAGACAAAACTAAATAAGTTATTTAATAACAGAAGACAATAGACAGAGAAAATAAGGAGAATCTACACTGTATATAGTTATGAAGATGTAACATGTGTACAAAATCATAAATTTCTAAAGTTCTGTCAAACCCAATCTCCTAAACTAATGTCAAACCCAATCTCCTAAACTAATGTCAAACCCAATCTCCTAAACTTATGTCAGACCCAATCTCCTAAGCTTATGTCAAACCCAATCTCCTAAACTAATGTCAAACCCAATCTCCTAAACTAATGTCAAACCCAATCTCCTAAACTAATGTCAAACCCAATCTCCTAAACTAATGTCAAACCCAATCTCCTAAACTAATGTCAAACCCAATCTCCTAAGCTTATGTCAAACCCAATCTCCTAAACTTATGTCAGACCCAATCTCCTAAACTTATGTCAAACCCAATCTCCTAAACTTATGTCAAACCCAATCTCCTAAGCTAATGTTAAACCCAATCTCCTAAACTAATGTCAAACCCAATCTCCTAAACTTATGTCAGACCCAATCTCCTAAGCTTATGTCAAACCCAATCTCCTAAGCTAATGTCAAACCCAATCTCCTAAACTAATGTCAAACCCAATCTCCTAAACTAATGTCAAACACAATCTCCTAAACTTATGTCAAACCTAATCTCCTAAACTTATGTCAAACCCAATCTCCTAAACTTATGTCAAACCAAATCTCCTAAACTTATGTCAAACCCAATCTCCTAAGCTTATGTCAAACCCAATCTCCTAAACTTATGTCAAACCCAATCTCCTAAACTTATGTCAAACCCAATCTCCTAAACTTATGTCAAACCCAATCTCCTAAGCTTATGTCACACCCAATCTCCTAAACTTATGTCAAACCAAATCTCCTAAACTTATGTCAAACACAATCTCCTAAACTTATGTCAAACCCAATCTCCTAAACTTATGTCAAACCCAATCTCCTAAACTTATGTCAAACCCAATCTCCTAAGCTTATGTCACACCCAATCTCCTAAACTTATGTCAAGCCAAATCTCCTAAGCTTATGTCAAACACAATCTCCTAAACTTATGTCAAACCCAATCTCCTAAGCTTATGTCAAACCAAATTTCCTAAGCTTATGTCAAACACAATCTCCTAAACTTATGTCAAACCTAATCTCCTAAACTTATGTCAAACCCAATCTCCTAAACTTATGTCAAACCTAATCTCCTAAACTTATGTCAAACCCAATCTCCTAAACTTATGTCAAACCCAATCTCCTAAGCTTATGTCACACCCAATCTCCTAAACTTATGTCAAACCAAATCTCCTAAACTTATGTCAAACACAATCTCCTAAACTTATGTCAAACCCAATCTCCTAAACTTATGTCAAACCCAATCTCCTAAACTTATGTCAAACCCAATCTCCTAAGCTTATGTCACACCCAATCTCCTAAACTTATGTCAAACCAAATCTCCTAAACTTATGTCAAACACAATCTCCTAAACTTATGTCAAACCCAATCTCCTAAACTTATGTCAAACCAAATCTCCTAAGCTTATGTCAAACACAATCTCCTAAACTTATGTCAAACCTAATCTCCTAAAATTATGTCAAACCCAATCTCCTAAACTTATGTCAAACCCAACCTCCTAAGCTTATGTCAAACCCAATCTCCTAAGCTTATGTCAAACCCAATCTCCTAAACTTATGTCAAACCCAATCTCCTAAACTTATGTCAAACCTACCAATCAATACATAGCCCTTCGTTGAGTTATATCTCAGAACAAAGGTCTACATTACTTCGTCCGTTTTGGTCAAGGATACTCCTAATGGGCGATGATTTCATAGCAGTGGTCATTGATGGTCCATTACAAGCAACTTTTTCCCACCCTTTCTAATTTCTCCCCCATCCCGTTGTTGTTTAACGTTTTTCTCCCTTTTTGACTGGTTGTCGTTCTTCTGTATTGTTTGTTTCCCTAGTCATTACTTTTCTTAGTTTTACTTTAAAATAATACTTTTTTTTTATATTTAACGTTCTTCCATATTTTTTGTGAAAATAATTGATGGTTATTGTTGGGTAGACCAAGGCAAACAAGTCGTGTCAACAACATATAGTAGCTCTTTCAGCCTCTTTGTGAGTAAGCTCGTATGTAGAATATTATCAAAATATGTTTAGATTTCGATTTAGTATTTAGAACCTTGAAAGAACAAACTGCTAAAATTTGTTCGTTTTAACTGTTTCCCATTTAGTAGAAATGAATGTTTGGTTGGGATATCATGGTACATTTTAAATGTTTGGTTGGGATATCATGGTACATTTTAAATGTTTGGTTGTAAGAGTCGCTTTGTCATTTCTTAGTCGTTTCTTGACAAACAATTCTCTGGCCACATAAATTTTGAAGAAACATTTACATGCATGTTTGTTTTCACCGTGTGTTTTTTTTATGTTTGGATGTCATGACATTGGATAATAAATACAATATAGGTACATTGTCGGATAATATAAAATCCATTCGCACTGGCTGCCAAACAGGACAGGAAAGCTAAATAGATAGAAAAGCGAGTCGTTCTGTCCTGTTTCGCAGCGAGTGCAAATGAATTTGATATTTTCCGACAATGTACGTGTATTGTACTTATCCTAAAATGTCAAAAAGCCCAAAACAAAAGCAAAATTGTCTAAAATGAGTAGAAACAAGCGTCATTCTACTCGATATTTGATAGTATCCTCTAGGAAGTCCGCTCTTATGTTGTAACTGTTTCGTACCGTTGCTCAACATGGACCAGATACCAGTAGAATTATACCTTTGACTGCTCAAATAGATCATGTGCAGGATAAATATTTGTATTGGATATGTATCATGACAAAAAAAGGTTTAAACTGTGATGACATCAATTTCACCAATATCAGCAAAATGAACAATCACTTCTCATCTTAGCTCACTGAATACAAAAAAGACCACGACATATGATGTTAGAAATCCAGGTCCTGGGTTGGGACAGGCATAAAAGTGTGGCGGGATTAAACCGGTCAATATGTGTTTGTTATTAGTATGTTTTTCGTGCAGGGTGGTGGCTTTACTTTGCATTAATAAACCTAATAAAAGCTTAAAGGTATACTTATAAAGAAAGTCTCTGTAGCAGGTATTTTCCACGTGTATTACAAACTCTGGATAAGGTTTTTTTTTATACTAGTATATATTTTTTTTTTATAAGAAACATATTTTATCATGGATTATGAACATATAATGACTAGAAGGATAAGATATAATGTTAAATCTTTAATTAGATACTAAGAAGAAGATTTCAGAGACAAGTGCGTGACAATTAGCACAGATAAATATTGTTGTGGTAGGTAGTCAATCGCAACGGACTTCTTGTAAGTAAATAATTGATCAGGTTCGGGTAATGACCAGTATTGATCCTAAGTGTTTTATCACATTAGACCATTATTAAACGTTTTGTACCATTCATTAACACGAAATCCACACTTAATTCAACAGTTTTCACCATCACAGATAGCGTAATAGAAACATGAAAAGGCCATTAATCTCGATACAAAAGGGTAAAATAAAGGCAAACGGAATCGTGTACTTATAAAACCATTTAACATCGCCATGTTCTTAAGAGGTCGAATTTCCGTGTATTTATTCCTAGTTAGGCTGACACGCAAATAAGATTAAAACCGACAATAAGTCAGTATGTTTTTCACGGACAGTCAGCGAGCCTTTAATTTTGTGGGCAGGTACGTACATATGTCATGGAGATGTCAGTTAAGCATTTAGGCATGAAACCTTAGCCGATTTTGGCTATCCTATTTCTAGGCTCTTTGATTTACTTGCTCCCAGAGAATTTTAAATTATTTGTTTTTCCAATCTGTTAACAATGGGCGTACCTGAAGAACGCTATTCTAAAGACGTTCCGTGCGTACTAAATTAAATACATTGTATCTATATTTTTTAATTATTATCAGCGGATCAATGCTTCTGCTGATGGGGTATTAAGTCTCCCAGGGTATCATCCACTCAGTAATCAGTGCTTTGGTACTGACAATACTGTAATTTAGTGTAGGTTTTCTATTCTATTCTATTCGATTTCGTCTATCCCGTTTTGGATCTTTAGATTACTTGCTCTCGAACTATTTTTGCTTTGCTGCAGAACCGTAGCTCTTAGTGGTCTTTTTTTCTATTTGTGGTAGAAAAAAAGACCGTTAAGAGCCACGGTTCCGTAGCTAACCTGATGAAGGTTACTAGAGTATTCCAGAAATCCGTCGTGCGCACTAAATTAGCTATCAACGTTTGATGGACTATTAGTCCGTTGACTACCATCTGCACAATAGTCAGTGTTTCAGCAGACTATTAGTCCGTTGACTACCATCTACACAATAGTCAGTGTTTCAGCAGACTATTAGTCCGTTGACTACCATCTACACAAAAGTCAGTGTTTCAGCAGACTATTAGTCCGTTGACTACCATCTACACATTAGTCAGTGTTTCAGCAGATTATTAGTCTGTTGACTACCATCTACACAATAGTCAGTGTTTCAGCAGACTATTAGTCCGTTGACTATCATTTACACAATAGTCAGTGTTTCAGCAGACTATTAGTCCGTTGACTACCATCTACAAAATAGTCAGTGTTTCAGCAGATTATTAGTCCGTTGACTACCATCTAAACAATAGTCAGTGTTTCAGCAGACTATTAGTCCGTTGACTACCATCTACACAATAGTCAGTGTTTCAGCAGATTATTAGTCCGTTGACTACCATCTACACAATAATCAGTGTTTCAGCAGACTATTAGTCCGTTGACTACCATCTACACAATAGTCAGTGTTTCAGCAGATTATTAGTCCGTTGACTACCATCTACACAATAGTCAGTGTTTCAGCAGATTATTAGTCCGTTGACTACCATCTACACAATAGTCAGTGTTTCGGCAGACTATTAGTCCGTTGACTACCATCTACACAATAGTCAGTGTTTCAACAAACTATTAGTCCGTTGACTACCATCTACACAATAGTCAGTGTTTCGGCAGACTATTAGTCCGTTGACTACCATCTACACAATAGTCAGTGTTTCAGCAGATTATTAGTCCGTTGACTACCATCTACACAATAGTCAGTGTTTCAGCAGACTATTAGTCGTTGACTACCATCTGCACAATAATCAGTGTTTCAGCAGACTATTAGTCCGTTGACTACCATCTACACAATAGTCAGTGTTTCAGCAGACTATTAGTCCGTTGACAACCATCTACACAATAGTCAGTGTTTCAGCAGACTATTAGTCCGTTGACTACCATCTGCACAATAGTCAGTGTTTCGGCAGACTATTAGTCCGTTGACTACCATCTACACAATAGTCAGTGTTTCAGCAGACTATTAGTCCGTTGACTACCATCTACACAATAGTCAGTGTTTCAGCAGACTATTAGTCCGTTGACTACCATCTACACAATAGTTAGTGTTTCAGCAGACTATTAGTTCGTTGACTACCATCTACACAATAATCAGTGTTTCAGCAGACTAGTAGTCCGTTGACTACCATCTACACAATAGTCAGTGTTTCAGCAGACTATTAGTCCATTGACTACCATCTGCACAATAATCAGTGTTTCAGCCGACTAGTAGTCCGTTGATTACCATCTACACAATAGTCAGTGTTTCAGCAGACTATTAGTCCGTTGACTACCATCTACACAATAGTCAGTGTTTCAGCAGACTATTAGTCCGTTGACTACCATCTGCACAATAGTCAGTGTTTCAGCAGACTATTAGTCCGTTGACTACCATCTGCACAATAATCAGTGTTTCAGCAGACTATTAGTCCGTTGACTACCATCTACACAATAGTCAGTGTTTCAGCAGACTATTAGTCCGTTGACTACCATCTACACAATAATCAGTGTTTCAGCAGACTATTAGTCCGTTGACTACCATCTACACAATAGTCAGTGTTTCAGCAGACTATTAGTCCGTTGACTACCATCTACACAATAGTCAGTGTTTCAGCAGACTATTAGTCCGTTGACTACCATCTGCACAATAATCAGTGTTTCAGCAGACTATTAGTCCGTTGACTACCATCTACACAATAGTCAGTGTTTCAGCAGACTATTAGTCCGTTGACTACCATCTGCACAATAATCAGTGTTTCAGCAGACTATTAGTCCGTTGACTACCATCTACACAATAGTCAGTGTTTCAGCAGACTATTAGTCCGTTGACTACCATCTACACAATAGTCAGTGTTTCAGCAGATTATTAGTCCGTTGACTACCATCTACACAATAGTCAGTGTTTCAGCAGATTATTAGTCCGTTGACTACCATCTACACAATAGTCAGTGTTTCAGCAGACTATTAGTCCGTTGACTACCATCTACACAATAGTCAGTGTTTCAGCAGATTATTAGTCCGTTGACTACCATCTACACAATAGTCAGTGTTTCAGCAGACTATTAGTCCGTTGACTACCATCTACACAATAATCAGTGTTTCAGCAGACTATTAGTCCGTTGACTACCATCTACACAATAGTCAGTGTTTCAGCAGACTATTAGTCCGTTGACTACCATCTACACAATAGTCAGTGTTTCAGCAGACTATTAGTCCGTTGACTACCATCTACACAATAATCAGTGTTTCAGCAGACTATTAGTCCGTTGACTACCATCTACACAATAATCAGTGTTTCAGCAGACTATTAGTCCGTTGACTACCATCTACACAATAGTCAGTGTTTCAGCAGACTATTAGTCCGTTGACTACCATCTACACAATAGTCAGTGTTTCAGCAGACTATTAGTCCGTTGACTACCATCTACACAATAGTCAGTGTTTCAGCAGACTATTAGTCCGTTGACTACCATCTACACAATAGTCAGTGTTTCAGCAGACTATTAGTCCGTTGACTACCATCTACACAATAGTCAGTGTTTCAGCAGACTATTAGTCCGTTGACTACCATCTACGCAATAGTCAGTGTTTCAGCAGATTATTAGTCTGTTGACTACCATCTACACAATAGTCAGTGTTTCAGCAGACTATTAGTCCGTTGACTACCATCTACACAATAGTCAGTGTTTCGGCAGACTATTAGTCCGTTGACTACCATCTACACAATAGTCAGTGTTTCAGCAGACTATTAGTCCGTTGACTACCATCTACACAATAGTCAGTGTTTCAGCAGATTATTAGTCCGTTGACTACCATCTACACATTAGTCAGTGTTTCAGCAGGTTATTAGTCCGTTGACTACCATCTACACAATAGTCAGTGTTTCAGCAGATTATTACTCCGTTGACTACCATCTACACAATAGTCAGTGTTTCAGCAGACTATTAGTCCGTTGACTACCATCTACACAATAGTCAGTGTTTCAGCAGACTATTAGTCCGTTGACTACCATCTACACAATAGTTAGTGTTTCAGCAGACTATTAGTCCGTTGACTACCATCTACACAATAATCAGTGTTTCAGCCGACTAGTAGTCCGTTGACTACCATCTACACAATAGTCAGTGTTTCAGCAGACTATTAGTCCATTGACTACCATCTGCACAATAGTCAGTGTTTCAGCAGACTATTAGTCCGTTGAATACCATCTGCACAATAGTCAGTGTTTCAGCAGACTATTAGTCCGTTGACTACCATCTGCACAATAATCAGTGTTTCAGCAGACTATTAGTCCGTTGACTACCATCTACACAATAGTCAGTGTTTCAGCAGACTATTAGTCCGTTGACTACCATCTACACAATAGTTAGTGTTTCAGCAGACTATTAGTCCGTTGACTACCATCTACGCAATAGTCAGTGTTTCAGCAGATTATTAGTCTGTTGACTACCATCTACACAATAGTCAGTGTTTCGGCAGACTATTAGTCCGTTGACTACCATCTACACAATAGTCAGTGTTTCAGCAGACTATTAGGCCGTTGACTACCATTTACACAATAGTCAGTGTTTCAGCAGATTATTAGTCCGTTGACTACCATCTACACATTAGTCAGTGTTTCAGCAGATTATTAGTCTGTTGACTACCATCTACACAATAGTCAGTGTTTCAGCAGACTATTAGTCCGTTGACTATCATTTACACAATAGTCAGTGTTTCAGCAGATTATTAGTCCGTTGACTACCATCTACACAATAATCAGTGTTTCAGCAGATTATTAGTCCGTTGACTACCATCTACACAATAGTCAGTGTTTCAGCAGACTATTAGTCCGTTGACTACCATCTACACAATAGTCAAGTGTTTCAGCAGATTATTAGTCTGTTGACTACTATCTACACAATAGTCAGTGTTTCAGCAGACTATCAGTCCGTTGACTACCATTTACACAATAGTCAGTGTTTCAGCAGACTATTAGTCCGTTGACTACCATCTACACAATAGTCAGTGTTTCAGCAGACTATTAGTCCGTTGACTACCATCTACACAATAGTCAGTGTTTCAGCAGACTATTAGTCCGTTGACTACCATCTACACAATAGTTAGTGTTTCAGCAGACTATTAGTCCGTTGACTACCATCTACACAATAATCAGTGTTTCAGCCGACTAGTAGTCCGTTGACTACCATCTACACAATAGTCAGTGTTTCAGCAGACTATTAGTCCATTGACTACCATCTGCACAATAGTCAGTGTTTCAGCAGACTATTAGTCCGTTGACTACCATCTGCACAATAGTCAGTGTTTCAGCAGATTATTAGTCCGTTGACTACCATTTGCACAATAATCAGTGTTTCAGCAGACTATTAGTC
The DNA here is from genome assembly GCA_963383655.1 of Bathymodiolus septemdierum. Taxonomy (NCBI): domain Eukaryota; kingdom Metazoa; phylum Mollusca; class Bivalvia; order Mytilida; family Modiolidae; genus Bathymodiolus; species Bathymodiolus septemdierum. Next base: position 16,057,393 of record OY726519.1, on the reverse strand, counting down.
CGTTTACTACCATCTACACAATAGTCAGTGTTTCAGCAGACTATTAGTCCGTTGACTACCATCTGCACAATAGTCAGTGTTTCAGCAGACTATTAGTCCGTTTACTACCATCTACACAATAGTCAGTGTTTCAGCAGACTATTAGTCCGTTGACTACCATCTGCACAATAGTCAGTGTTTCAGCAGACTATTAGTCGTTGACTACCATCTGCACAATAATCAGTGTTTTAGCAGACTATTAGTCCGTTGACTACCATCTACACAATAGTCAGTGTTTCAGCAGACTATTAGTCCGTTGACTACCATCTACACAATAGTCAGTGTTTCAGCAGACTATTAGTCCGTTGACTACCATCTACACAATAGTCAGTGTTTCGGCAGACTATTAGTCCGTTGACTACCATCTACACAATAGTCAGTGTTTCAGCAGACTATTAGTCCGTTGACTACCATCTACACAATAGTCAGTGTTTCAGCAGACTATTAGTCCGTTGACTACCATCTACACAATAATCAGTGTTTCAGCAGACTATTAGTCCGTTGACTACCATCTACACAATAATCAGTGTTTCAGCAGACTATTAGTCCGTTGACTACCATCTACACAATAGTCAGTGTTTCAGCAGACTATTAGTCCGTTGACTACCATCTACACAATAGTCAGTGTTTCAGCAGACTATTAGTCCGTTGACTACCATCTACACAATAGTCAGTGTTTCAGCAGATTATTAGTCCGTTGACTACCATCTACACAATAGTCAGTGTTTCAGCAGACTATTAGTCCGTTGACTACCATCTACACAATAGTCAGTGTTTCAGCAGACTATTAGTCCGTTGACTACCATCTACGCAATAGTCAGTGTTTCAGCAGATTATTAGTCTGTTGACTACCATCTACACAATAGTCAGTGTTTCAGCAGACTATTAGTCCGTTGACTACCATCTACACAATAGTCAGTGTTTCGGCAGACTATTAGTCCGTTGACTACCATCTACACAATAGTCAGTGTTTCAGCAGACTATTAGTCCGTTGACTACCATCTACACAATAGTCAGTGTTTCAGCAGATTATTAGTCCGTTGACTACCATCTACACATTAGTCAGTGTTTCAGCAGGTTATTAGTCTGTTGACTACCATCTACACAATAGTCAGTGTTTCAGCAGATTATTACTCCGTTGACTACCATCTACACAATAGTCAGTGTTTCAGCAGACTATTAGTCCGTTGACTACCATCTACACAATAGTCAGTGTTTCAGCAGACTATTAGTCCGTTGACTACCATCTACACAATAGTTAGTGTTTCAGAAGACTATTAGTCCGTTGACTACCATCTACACAATAATCAGTGTTTCAGCCGACTAGTAGTCCGTTGACTACCATCTACACAATAGTCAGTGTTTCAGCAGACTATTAGTCCATTGACTACCATCTGCACAATAGTCAGTGGTTCAGCAGATTATTAGTCTGTTGACTACCATCTACACAATAGTCAGTGTTTCAGCAGACTATTAGTCCATTGACTACCATCTGCACAATAGTCAGTGGTTCAGCAGATTATTAGTATGTTGACTACCATCTACACAATAGTCAGTGTTTCAGCAGACTATTAGTCCGTTGACTACCATCTGCACAATAGTCAGTGTTTCAGCAGACTATTAGTCCGTTGACTACCATCTGCACAATAATCAGTGTTTCAGCAGACTATTAGTCCGTTGACTACCATCTACACAATAGTCAGTGTTTCAGCAGACTATTAGTCCGTTGACTACCATCTACACAATAGTTAGTGTTTCAGCAGACTATTAGTCCGTTGACTACCATCTACGCAATAGTCAGTGTTTCAGCAGATTATTAGTCTGTTGACTACCATCTACACAATAGTCAGTGTTTCGGCAGACTATTAGTCCGTTGACTACCATCTACACAATAGTCAGTGTTTCAGCAGACTATTAGTCCGTTGACTACCATTTACACAATAGTCAGTGTTTCAGCAGATTATTAGTCCGTTGACTACCATCTACACATTAGTCAGTGTTTCAGCAGATTATTAGTCTGTTGACTACCATCTACACAATAGTCAGTGTTTCAGCAGACTATTAGTCCGTTGACTATCATTTACACAATAGTCAGTGTTTCAGCAGATTATTAGTCCGTTGACTACCATCTACACAATAATCAGTGTTTCAGCAGATTATTAGTCCGTTGACTACCATCTACACAATAGTCAGTGTTTCAGCAGACTATTAGTCCGTTGACTACCATCTACACAATAGTCAAGTGTTTCAGCAGATTATTAGTCTGTTGACTACTATCTACACAATAGTCAGTGTTTCAGCAGACTATCAGTCCGTTGACTACCATTTACACAATAGTCAGTGTTTCAGCAGACTATTAGTCCGTTGACTACCATCTACACAATAGTCAGTGTTTCAGCAGACTATTAGTCCGTTGACTACCATCTACACAATAGTTAGTGTTTCAGCAGACTATTAGTCCGTTGACTACCATCTACACAATAATCAGTGTTTCAGCCGACTAGTAGTCCGTTGACTACCATCTACACAATAGTCAGTGTTTCAGCAGACTATTAGTCCATTGACTACCATCTGCACAATAGTCAGTGTTTCAGCAGACTATTAGTCCGTTGACTACCATCTGCACAATAGTCAGTGTTTCAGCAGACTATTAGTCCGTTGACTACCATCTGCACAATAATCAGTGTTTCAGCAGACTATTAGTCCGTTGACTACCATCTACACAATAGTCAGTGTTTCAGCAGACTATTAGTCCGTTGACTACCATCTACACAATAGTCAGTGTTTCAGCAGACTATTAGTCCGTTGACTACCATCTACACAATAGTCAGTGTTTCAGCAGACTATTAGTCCGTTGACTACCATCTACACAATAGTCAGTGTTTCGGCAGACTATTAGTCCGTTGACTACCATCTACACAATAGTCAGTGTTTCAGCAGACTATTAGTCCGTTGACTACCATCTACACAATAGTCAGTGTTTCGGCAGACTATTAGTCCGTTGACTACCATCTACACAATAGTCAGTGTTTCGGCAGACTATTAGTCCGTTGACTACCATCTACACAATAGTCAGTGTTTCAGCAGACTATTAGTCCGTTGACTACCATCTACACAATAGTCAGTGTTTCAGCAGACTATTAGTCCGTTGACTACCATCTACACAATAGTCAGTGTTTCGGCAGACTATTAGTCCGTTGACTACCATCTACACAATAGTCAGTGTTTCGGCAGATTATTAGTCCGTTGACTACCATCTACACAATAGTCAGTGTTTCAGCAGACTATTAGTCCGTTGACTACCATCTACACAATAGTCAGTGTTTCGGCAGACCATTAGTCCGTTGACTACCATCTACACAATAGTCAGTGTTTCAGCAGACTATTAGTCCGTTGACTACCATCTACACAATAGTCAGTGTTTCAGCAGACTATTAGTCCGTTGACTACCATCTACACAATAGTCAGTGTTTCAGCAGACTATTAGTCCGTTGACTACCATCTACACAATAGTCAGTGTTTCAGCAGACTATTAGTCTGTTGACTACCATCTACACAATAGTCAGTGTTTCAGCAGACTATTAGTCCGTTGACTACCATCTACACAATAGTCAGTGTTTCAGCAGACTATTAGTCCGTTGACTACCATCTACACAATAGTCAGTGTTTCAGCAGACTATTAGTCCGTTGACTACCATCTACACAATAGTCAGTGTTTCAGCAGATTATTAGTCCGTTGACTACCATCTACACAATAGTCAGTGTTTCAGCAGATTATTAGTCCGTTGACTACCATCTACACAATAGTCAGTGTTTCAGCAGATTATTAGTCTGTTGACTACCATCTACACAATAGTCAGTGTTTCAGCAGACTATTAGTCTGTTGACTACCATCTGCACAATAATCAGTGTTTCAGCAGACTATTAGTCCGTTGACTACCATCTACACAATAGTCAGTGTTTCAGCAGACTATTAGTCCGTTGACTACCATCTACACAATAGTCAGTGTTTCAGCACTGATATGTTTAATACAACGATTTATGTTTGAAATTTACTGTTGCTAAGTAATGTAATTGATTAAAACTATGGTTAATTTCCCTAAGGCATATGTAACATTTGCTTACTTTGACAGTCCTGTTTATGGCACTTTATTATTTACAATCTTGATTATGAACAGTAAATTATGAAGGTTGTATCACTGGTTTGATACCTCTGCTGGTGGAACTATTAGCCCCGCGAGAATCATCCGCACAGTAGCCAGTGCTGGTCACGGGAACAATTAGCCCCGCGAGAATCATCCGCACAGTAGCCAGTGCTGGTCACGGGAACTATTAGCCCCGCGAGAATCATCCACACAGTAACCAGTGCTGGTCACGGGAACTATTAGCCTCGCGAGAATCATCCGCACAGTAGCCTTCGGTACTGATATGTTTTATTAGATAAACATTTTGTATTTTATTTTTTAAATTTACACACATTTTGTATTTTATTTTCTAAATTTACAGTACCTCAATGACAAAACTATTAGGCCCTTTGACTCTCAAAGACTTAAATATTATTTGGCTTTCCAATCTTGACTGCGCAGTACCTGATGAAGGCTATATAAAAAATGTTTCATGCGCACTAACTTAGATAACTATATAATATGTACATGTAATAATAATAACAAGATATCTATATAAGATATACACCAGTAAGATATAAGACATTCTGATTGGACGATGTCAAATATTTTGCAGCATCAATGACACGACTGATGCCATCAAACAGTTCATGCATGTTGAAACAATTTATCCGGTTAAATTAGAACGCAGTATCCATAAAGTTATTAACAATGTAAATAAATTAAAAAGGGAAAACTCAAGCACGATATGAACGATGTACAAACTTTAATAAAGAAACAACACAAATAAAGATATCAACAGTATACAATAATAAAGAAAGAAACGGCACAAATAAAGACAAACATGAATAAAGAAACAACATTAATAGCGATTTCAACAGTGTACCAACATAAATAAAGGAACAGCACAAATAAAGACAAACATGAATAAAGAAACAAAAACAACATAAATAGCGATTTCAACAGTGTACCAACATAAATACAGGAACAACACAAATAAAGATATTAACAGTGTACAAACTTTAATAAAGAAACAACACAAATAAAGATATTAACAGTGTACAAACTTTAATAAAGAAACAACACAAATAAAGATATTAACAGTGTACAAACTTTAATAAAGAAACAACACAAATAAAGATATTAACAGTGTACAGATTTAAAAAAAGAAACGGCACAAATAAAGATATTAACAGTGTACAAACTTTAATAAAGAAACAACACAAATAAAGATGTTAACAGTGTACAGATTTAAAGAAAGAAACGGCACAAAAATAAAGATATTAACAGTGTACAAACTTAAAGAAAAAACGGCACAAATAAAGATATTAAAAGTGTACAAACTTAAAGAAAGAAACGACACAAGAATAAAGATATTAACAGTGTACAAACTTAAAGAAAGAAACGGCACAAATAAAGATATTAAAAGTGTACAAACTTAAAGAAAGAAACGGCACAAAAATAAAGATATTACCAGTGTACAAACTTAAAGAAAGAAACGGCACAAATAAAGATATTAACAGTGTACACACTTAAAGAAAGAAACGGCACAAATAAAGATATTAACAGTGTACAAACTTAAAGAAAGAAACAGCACAAAAATAAAGATATTAACAGTGTACAAACTTAAAGAAAGAAACGGCACAAATAAAGATATTAAAAGTGTACAAACTTAAAGAAAGAAACGGCACAAAAATAAAGATATTAACAGTGTACAAACTTAAAGAAAGAAACGGCACAAATAAAGATATTAACAGTGTACACACTTAAAGAAAGAAACGGCACAAATAAAGATATTAACAGTGTACAAACTTAAAGAAAGAAACGGCACAAAAATAAAGATATTAACAGTGTACAAACTTAAAGAAAGAAACGGCACAAATAAAGATATTAACAGTGTACAAACTTAAAGAAAGAAACGGCACAAATAAAGATATTAACAGTGTACAAACTTGAAGAAAGAAACGGCACACATAACGATATTAAAAGTGTACAAACTTAATGAAAGAAACGGCATAAATAAAGATATTAAAAATGTACAAACTTAAAGAAAGAAACGGCACAAAAATAAAGATATTAACAGAGTACAAACTTAAAGAAAGAAACGGCACAAATAAAGATATTAAAAGTGTACAAACTTAAAGAAAGAAACGGCACAAAAATAAAGATATTAACAGTGTACAAACTTAAAGAAAGAAACGGCACAAATAAAGATATTAAAAGTGTACAAACTTAAAGAAAGAAACGGCACAAAAATAAAGATATTAACAGTGTACAAACTTAAAGAAAGAAACGGCACAAATAAAGATATTAACAGAGTACAAACTTAAAGAAAGAAACAACACAAATAAAGATATTAACAGTGTACAAACTTAAAGAAAGAAACGGCACAAATAAAGATATTAAAAGTGTACAAACTTTAATAAAGAAACGGCACAAAAATAAAGATATTAACAGAGTACAAACTTAAAGAAAGAAACAACACAAATAAAGATATTAACAGTGTACAAACTTGAAGAAAGAAACGGCACACATAACGATATTAAAAGTGTACAAACTTAAAGAAAGAAACGGCACAAATAAAGATATTTAAACTGTACAAACATTAATAAAGAAACAGCACAAAGATAAAGATATTAACAGTGTACAAACTTAAAGAAAGAAACGGCACAAATAAAGATATTAACAGTGTACAAACTTAAAGAAAGAAACGGCACAAAAATAAAGATATTAACAGTGTACAAACCTAAAGAAAGAAACAACACAAATAAAGATATTAACAGTGTACAAACTTTAATAAAGAAACAACACAAATAAAGATATTAACAGTGTACAAACTTAAAGAAAGAAACAACACAAATAAAGATATTAACAGTGTACAAACCTAAAGAAAGAAACAACACAAATAAAGATATTAACAGTGTACAAACTTTAATAAAGAAACAACACAAATAAAGATATTAACAGTGCATACACATTAAGAAAGAAACGGCACAAATAAATTTCAAATATATTAACAGTGTACAAACTTAAAGAAAGAAACGGTACAAATAAATATATTTTAACAGTGTACAAACTTAACGAAAGAAACGGCACAAATAAAGATATTAACAGTGTACAAACTTAAAGAAAGAAACGGCACAAATAAAGATATTAACAGTGTACAAACTTGAAGAAAGAAACGGCACAAATAAAGATATTAACAGTGTACAAACTTAAAGAAAGAAACGGCACAAATAAAGATATTAATAGTGTACAAACTTAAAGAGGCATTAACTACGATTTTGACTGAAAAAATTATATGTTTTGGAAATTGGTAAATAGCTTTATAAGGATGAAATAAAGGTAAATATTTCACATTAAACAGCTTATCGTTCCACTTTTCGCCTTTTGAGAACGAAAATTACCATCAATTTGTTATTTCCTTGCAAGCAAATAATTTGACCTTGCTTTCTCCGTAAACAACTTACTAGTGACAGGTAAAAACGATTAATTTGCATTTTGTCGCTTATTAGCTGCAAACTTGCATGGTTCTTTGTCTGTAATTAACGCCGACTAAAAGCAGATTCACAGAAAATAAGAAATAAGTGCATTGTTGTATTGATTTAATGACGATTCGGCAAACTCCGTAAACAATGCCGATAATTAATAAGATGGCGTCCATTTCTTGATCGATCTCAAAACACGAGCAGTTGCACCTTTTTTCCCCGATGCGCGTACATTTCATAACATTTACAAGTTACAGAAACACGTTTTATTAAGGCATCAATCATATTTGATAGTTTTTATGGGTAACAAAAATTTACGATTTTGGCAGATAATGCTCCTTTAAAAAAATTGTTGGGAGTCACTATTGATTCTGATTTGAATTTTGATAATCATAATTCGGAAATGTGTAAAAAGGCTTCCAGACAATTAAATATTTTAAAAAGAATTGGTAAATATATGAACAGATTGGGAATTCTGACATCTTACTATTCGTTTATCCTTTCAAATTTTAATTACTGCCCAGTGATATGGCACTATTGTTCGGAAAAAATTTCAATTAAAATGGAAAAAATCCAAGAACGTGCATTACGGTTTATTTATGAAGACTATGATTCTTCTTATGAAGATTTACTTCAAAAATCCAAATTACCATCATTGAAGATTCGGCGAATAATAACAATTGCAATCGAAACTTTTAAAATAATACATAGAAAGAGTCCACAATATTTACATGATCTTATAGATATTAAAACCCGGTCTTATAATTTCAGGTAAAAAATACCGCAGCTGTGCCTAGAGTAAGGACCACAAGGTACGGCATGCAATCTTTTAGATACAATGCTGCACAAATCTCGCCAGGAGTCCTCTTTCGATCAATTCAGAAACATTATACAAACATGGGACCCAGTTGATGGCTCATGCCGGTGCAGTGCATGCTTGTAAGTGATTTTTTGTTTATGCCTGCTGCGTTCTTGCTTGTTCCTTTTAGTTAGCATCCTTTTTATTTTTAGTTCATTATGTTTTAGTTAGCATCCATACATTTTTTAGTTGATGTTTTTACTTTAGTTTTCATTCTGAACTCTAGCCTGATTTTATACTGCTTTTCGTGTCAGCATGTTTGTGTATCAAATATATGTGCATATGTTTGGCTTTTTAAAATATTATGTGCTTTATTTATTTATATGTGCTGTATGTTGTATGCATTTTTTTGTATCAAGTATCAAGTATATAATGTGGATATGTATGGCTTGATGATTTTAAATTATTATGAGCTTTTTTTTTATATGTGTTGTATGTTGTATGCATGTTATGTCATGTATGTGTTGTTCAATGTATAGTCGAATTTAAAAGCTTGTTAGAGCTTGTGTTATGCTTGTTGTACATGCTTCGACTTTAAATAAAACTTATTTATTTATTTATTATTCATTTAAAGAAAGAAACGGCACAAATAAAGATATTAACAGTGCACACACTTTTAAATTCCTCCCTGTGCCCCTCTCCCTCCCTCTTATTAGTAATGTCAATGATACCATTATGATTTTAATATTTTTGTCTGTTTAATATATAATTATTGTTATAGTTTTTGTATTGTGTATAGTTAAAGGTATACAGTCGCTCAGATTGGTTTATTTTTTATATTGAAAGTTGCCAATATTCGATGTTTTATACTAACTGCAGTTGAAATTTTCCATAATATCATACGTATTTAACCTGGAACGAAGGAAATATGTCGCTGTTTGATTTTCTTACGACCAGTAAAGAATTCAATGTTTACCAGCATGATATTCATATATTCATGAATATGATCATATGACCATTGATGACCTACACAGTGACCTCATTCGGTAAAGTGTTTGCTCATGTGCGAAATTGTTTGCTGAAAAAAGCACATGTTATAAATAAAAATAATAACGGATTCTACGCGAAAACGACACAGGAGGATTCAGCAAGATTTGTGTAAAAATTTAAAAAAGATGTTAAACCGACCTACTCCATTTTTCAACACGTAAGCATAATTTATATATCTTTTTTCGGCTGAATCGTATTTTGACAGAATTGCATCGTAGTTTTTTTTATCTTTTTTTTTCAGGAGAAAACGCTAGGTGACATCACTTTTAGAGACTAAAATAATGAACTTCATGTCTGGTTTTTTTTCTAAAAAAATATAATCAAGACAACTCAAGTGTTGTCAATAATATGCAATACAATTTGTTTACAATTTTCCTTTTATCGGGCCCCTTTGCAGAGTTCCGGTTTGTTTTTATTGATTTCATCACGTATTTTCGATTTTAAATGTCATTCTCACTAAATACTATTATATAATATTAACTGATTACCCCGGGATCTAATTTCATAGATATATTTCTTAAATTATATTAATTTTAACCAATATTTACCTGCAACATGCTTTCTGGTTATCTATAATTAGGTGTGTTAATGGCGATTTCACCAACAAACATTCGAATTCTTTTAGTTTAAACATATTTTATTAATTAATTCAATATAACATTACAACTATCAATAAAAAAACAAAAAGCAAAAAACAATCTGAGCGACTGTATGCCTTTAAGGGTAGCATATTTTATTTTCTATGATGAGTAGATATTACTTTTTAATTAGTTTTAAGGTGGGCACATTTTTGTTGGCCCACCTTTGCCTAGTGATGAAACTTTAATGTATAATTGTTAAAAATAGATAGATTAAATGACCACAATAGGTGGCCCAGAAAATTCCAGTTGTTGTCTAGTTGTTTTTATCCTACAAGGCAAACAGAGCAAGCTGCTTAGGTGTATATAAATTATCTTTTTGTAGGAGGTATATCGTTGATTCAATTGGCGTTGTTGAGATGTGTTGCTATATATTGAGGGAGCATAAATAAAGATATTAACAGAGTACAAACTCAAAGAAAAAAACGGCACAAATAAAGATATTAAGAGTACACACTTTAAGAAAGAAACGGCACAAATAAAGATATTAACAGTGTACAAACTTAAAGAAAGAAACGGCACAAATAAAGATATTAACAGTGTACAATGATAAAGAAAGAAATGGCACAAATAAAGACAAACATGAATAAAGAAACAACATAAATAGCGACTTCAACAGTGTACCAACATAAATAAAGAAACAACTCAAATAAAGACAAACATGAATAAAGAAACAACATAAATAGCGACTTCAACAGTGCACCAACATAAATAAAGGAACAACTCAAATAAAGATATTAACAGTGTACAAACTTAAATAAAGGAACAGCACAAATAAAGATATTAACAGTGTACAAACTTAAAGAAAGAAACGGCACAAATAAAGATATTAACAGTGTACAAACTTTAATAAAGAAACAACACAAATAAAGATATTAACAGTGTACAATGATAAAGAAAGAAATGGCACAAATAAAGATATTAACAGTGTACAATGATAAAGAAAGAAACGGCACAAATAAAGATAAACATGAATAAAGAAACAACATAAATAGCGACTTCAACAGTGTACCAACATAAATAAAGGAACAACTCAAATAAAGATATTAACAGTGTACAAACTTAAAGAAAGAAACGGCACAAATAAAGATATTGACAGTGTACAAACATAAATAAAGGAACAGCACAAATAAAGATATTAACAGTGTACACACTTAAAGAAAGAAACGGCACAAAAATAAAGATATTAACAGTGTACAAACTTAAAGAAAGAAACGGCACAAATAAAGATATTAACAGTGTACAAACTTAAAGAAAGAAACGGCACAAATAAAGATATTAACAGTGTACAAACTTAAAGAAAGAAACGGCACAAATAAAGATATTAACAGTGTACAAACTTAAAGAAAGAAACGGCCCAAATAAAGATATTAACAGTGTACAAACTTAAAGAAAGAAACGGCACAAATAAAGATATTAAAACTGTACAAACATTAATAAAGAAACAGTACAAAAATAAAGATATTAACAGTGTACAAACTTAACGAAAGAAACGGCACAAATAAAGATATTAACAGTGTACAAACTTAAAGAAAGAAACGGCACAAAAATAAAGATATTAACAGTGTACAAACCTAAAGAAAGAAACAACACAAATAAAGATATTAACAGTGTACAAACTTGAAGAAAGAAACGGCACAAATAAAGATATTAAAAGTGTACAAACTTAAAGAAAGAAACGGCACAAATAAAGATATTAACAGTGTACAAACTTTAATAAAGAAACAACACAAATAAAGATATTAACAGTATATACACATTAAGAAAGAAACGGCACAAATAAATTTCAAAGATATTAAAAGTGTACAAACTTAAAGAAAGAAACGGCACAAATAAAGATATTTACAGTGTACAAACATAAATAAAGGAACAGCACAAATAAAGATATTAACAGTGTACAAACTTAAAGAAAGAAACGGCACAAATAAAGATATTAACAGTGTACACGCTTAAGGAAAGAAACGGCACAAATAAAGATATTAATAGTGTACAAACTTTAATAAAGAAACAACACAAATAAAGATATTAACAGTGTACAAACTTAAAGAAAGAAACGGCACAAATAAAGATATTAAAACTGTACAAACATTAATAAAGAAACAGTACAAAAATAAAGATATTAACAGTGTACAAACTTAACGAAAGAAACGGCACAAATAAAGATATTAACAGTGTACAAACTTAAAGAAAGAAACGGCACAAAAATAAAGATATTAACAGTGTACAAACCTAAAGAAAGAAACAACACAAATAAAGATATTAACAGTGTACAAACTTGAATAAAGAAACAACACAAATAAAGATATTAACAGTGTATACACATTAAGAAAGAAACGGCACAAATAAATTTCAAAGATATTAAAAGTGTACAAACTTAAAGAAAGAAACGGTACAAATAAAGATATTTTAACAGTGTACAAAGTTAAAGAAAGAAACGGCACAAATAAAGATATTAACAGTGTACAAACTTAAAGAAAGAAACAACACAAATAAAGATATTAACAGTGTACAAACTTTAATAAAGAAACAACACAAATAAAGATATTAACAGTGTATACACATTAAGAAAGAAACGGCACAAATAAATTTCAAAGATATTAAAAGTGTACAAACTTAAAGAAAGAAACGGTACAAATAAAGATATTTTAACAGTGTACAAAGTTAAAGAAAGAAACGGCACAAATAAAGATATTAACAGTGTACAAACTTAAAGAAAGAAACAACACAAATAAAGATATTAACAGTGTACAAACTTTAATAAAGAAACAACACAAATAAAGATATTAACAGTGTATACACATTAAGAAAGAAACGGCACAAATAAATTTCAAAGATATTAAAAGTGTACAAACTTAAAGAAAGAAACGGTACAAATAAAGATATTTTAACAGTGTACAAAGTTAAAGAAAGAAACGGCACAAATAAAGACAAGCATGAATAAAGAAACAACATAAATAGCGACTTCAACCGTGTACAAACATAAATAAAGGAACAACTCAAATAAAGGCAAACATAAACAAAGGAACAACACAAATAAAGACTTTACAATGTACAAACATGAATAAAGAAACAACATAAATAGCGACTTCAACAGTGTACAAACATAAATAAAGGAACAACTCAAATAAAGGCAAACATAAATAAAGGAACAACACAAATAAAGACTTTACAATGTACAAACATGAATAAAGAAACAACATAAATAGCGACTTCAACAGTTTACAAACATAAATAAAGGAACAACACAAATAAGGACATTAACAGTGTAGAAACATAGTAATACATCGAGCAAAATATATATTAACAGTGAATAAACACGAACAAAGAAACATCATAGGTCAAAAAACGTACAAACATTACAACATAAAGTCAGTATTGTATCATCAGTGAATATAGATGTATTATTGTACAAACGAGTCCACACTTATATTATTACTATATAGACTTTAAAGAAGCCATCAACGGAGAACTACATGTAAACACAATGGCGACACGATTCCTAAATGTGAAATTAACATTCACAAATGACGGGGGAAAATCGATTCTAAGATAATAAGTCGTTGATGGATACAACAACTACAAAGTTCTACCACAGGGGCTTGGGGAATATATTTTTGTTATTTGTATGGTAGTATAAAAAATAATGAAAATATCTCCCACGCCTCTATGAGTTCTACCACGACGATTTTACCAGCAACAGTTTTATATAAAGAGACCCATCTTTCCGACATCGTTTCGTCTTGCTTTCACACATATACAAAGATACATAATAGTTTTCCTTTTTCTCATTAACAAATTATATTACCTACATATATAATTACACAGTGACAAGGTTAGTTAGTTTTATTGTTAAATATTATTGTTCAATTTCTCCGCTCTGTCTCGCACTTAATTCCTGAAAATACTCTAATTAACAATGAACAAAAACCAGAATCTCCTTCTTCAAACTAATCCATATACATGTATTGCCTACCGTGGCGTTCAGTCCCATTTCTTCTTGTATTGTATTAAATTTAAATTATTAAATTTAAAGTGTCAATTAAGAAATATAAAAAAAAAATGTCTCACCTGATCATCATAATATGGACCAGGCATCCTGTCTCTTCCAGGAATGTTTTGTCTCTGTGTTGATTATAGGTAGATGTTACCAACTATAACCTGACGAATTAATTATTGATATCTCCATCTCAGGTAAGAATTAATTATACATGGTACCTTTAATTCCTTAATACATGGATGGTTCTGATATCACGGAAATACACCAGGGCTTTATATCGTATAGATAAACATAAACAAGACTATAAACAACAATAGAACAACTACTAGTGAAGAATTTAATTGTCCAACGGCGTAATAAACTATCTACGTCAACTTCAAAAACTTACATGTAAATACGAGTTGCCACATTATCACAACCAGAGGTTCACCTGGGTACTAGATGTCATCAATTTGACTTGGAGTAGCATTTTAACATACATTTGTATTTTAAACATTAACTACAGGTTCCCCGTATTATCACCTGGTTTTCAACTTCACTTCTTAATTTTATAGAAAATTTCAGTTGATCCTTTTTTGCCACTTAGTGAAATTTCTATTTGTAGTATTGGCGGCCATCTTGGATGGGATGAGGGGTGTCGCACTTCATTTTCATGTTTGAAAGTGATTTGTTCCCCTCAATATATGTATAATCGGTATAAATAGGCTGAAGAGAAAATTTCACAGAAAAACACAGAAGAATTGTTTAACTATTATTTATCATGCAGCTGCAGTTTAAATTTGAGCTTAGTTTGACTTAAAATAGAACAATAATAAACAATAACAGAAAATCATATATTTAGTAACAATGACCATATTGAATGAAATGCGTTGTCAGACACAATTTTGAGGGATAATCAAAACCAAGTTTATTTGAATTTGTTTCGGATGGGGTTTGAGGAGTAGATTTAGATATGATCTTTTTTCAAAATATGCCTAATTTGCATATTCGGTATAAATTAGTCGAAAGAAAAATCTTAAAGAAAAACACGAAATATAAATTAGGCACAGGCTACGAATACGACGGAAACGTATTCGTAGCCTGGGTTCTACAAGTACGACGGGTGGAAGTTGTGACTAAATGATCAACCGGTTTCCGGACATGGACACCTATTTTACGGAAATAAATCACGTATTGCTAACATCTAGAGGCTACGAATACGACGGATTTTTGTTTTCTTAAATATATTGTTTTTATTTCATTAAATGACAATTTACGAATTTTTTATATAATTTTCTGTTTGTAGTTTATTTTTATTCCAATAAAATCTGATGTATGAGTACTTCTCAAAGTACAACTCGCACTTCCCAAAACTAATTATTTTCAAAATAGACGACGATGGTAGTACGCTCCGTGTTGGAGCAAAGTATAAATCTTTTACAGATTTAGAGTGTGCCCTAAAAATATTCCAGTAGGATAACTACGTCCAACTTTATAAGCGTAGCTCAAGGAAGCTTGGTACGAGGTCCAAATATAAAAACATGGAAGTTACTTTGAGATATATGAAGAGCTGAAGCAGACAAATTTGGAGTCTGTTATAAAGTTTTTCAAGGACAACTGGCATCCTATCAGATCCGAGTGGGCAGAGGGAATGCAGTCAAATGCACACAATTATCTTAACAGAACCAACAATAGGGTAGAATCAATTAACCAGAAGCTAAAGGAAGTAATTTCGAAATTTTCAAATATCGTTACTTTCTTTGAGGATATGATGAGAGTTGTTTCATCATTGAGGACGGAAAGGGATCATAAAGCGATAGTTGTTTTTCAAAAAGTTAAGGTGAACCTGTATGGAAACAACCAAGATCTGATGGATTACGCACAACATCTTACTCCGTTTGCGTTTGGCGTTGTGACAAAGCAATATAAAGAAATGAGTAAAATTAGTTACAGTGGTGACATTTACAAGAATACAGTTGCCATTTCAATTAAATCGTCAGAAGGAGACGTAACAGTCTCAGAAAGTATATGTGAATGTAACTTTCATTCATGCATGTCCTTACCCTGTCGTCATATATTCTTCTTCCGAAAACATAAGAATATGTCTTCCTTTGATCAATGTCTCGTCGAACCACGATGGACCAACACTTATTACAAGAAAAACCACGTAATATTTGACGATCAACCCTGTCCAGAAACTGTTGTAACAGTTACACCTCGTCGACGACGTGTCCGTGTTTTGTCAGGACAGGACAAATACAGACGTGTTCATCTTGTGACACAACAGATAGCAGAGCTGTGTCCGATATGTCCACCTTCCAGTTTCATCACCATCTCAGTCAGCTTGAAAAGTTTGCAAACATACTTAGTCGTGGCAAGGAATACAACATTACAGAAATGACTGAGGGCTGTGGTATATTGTTTAATTTATCTTTTAACACATTGATTTTTGTTAAATTTAAACATCACGAATCTTTTCCTAAGCATTTTAATTTCAAGGATTAAGAAAACTGTTCTCAATAAATTTTCAAATAGATTTTGTCATTTTTTTCTGTATATAATTACTACTTGCCGCACACAAATCAATATAACTTTTAAAATATACGTATACAATATATTCTTCAGAAAATGAAGAAACACTTCCAGGGATCCCAGAAGTTACAGAAGAAATGCCATTTCCAGAAAATGACCAACAGATGGCATCTCAGGTTGTTACCCATGAGACGGCACCACCAGACAGTACACTGGAAATTAAATCTCAAAAACTGTACACTGCCAAACTGATCTGCATTCTGAAGATTGTGTTGCTGCGATGTCTGTCTCAACTAGTACCATCTAAGATGTATTGGACTACGTTTTGCGCCGAAAAAAACCTACTGGTGTTGCCGAAATTGCTTTCAATAACTTTAAACATTATTAATTTAATACATTGTATTTACCTATTGTCTTACTTGAAATCTTAAATTGTATGTGATATTTCTTTAAACTTTATAGTATCACAGTAATAAATGTCTAAAAACAATATATTTATGAAAACAAAAATCCGTCGTATTCGTAGCCTCTAGATGCTAGCAATACGTGATTAATTTCCGTAAAATAGGTGTCCATGTCCGGAAACCGGTTGATCATTTAGTCACAACTTCCGCCGGTCGTACTTGTAGAACCCAGGCTACGAATACGTTTCCGTCGTATTCGTAGTCTGTGCCTATAAATTATGTTGACCTACTCATTTCCATGTGGCTGAAGTTAAAATTATGAGATAATGTTGACTTATAACAAAGAGGAAATAGACAATTAAAGACATTTCTATTTTAGTAAAGACCGCCATGGTGAATGGAGGATAAGGTTGTTGGGCACAATTTTGGAAAGAGGCCACCCAGGAATCAACCACAGCAATCTATTAATCAACCATGTAGCTCAGTTCTGCAACAAAAGTTCTGTCTGATTAATGTTCAATGTTCAGTATGACATCTTCCACTAGGTACATCTGGTGTCATATTGTCCACACATTTAAAATCAAGCGAATACTTAAGTCAGCCATAAATAATTCCTGAAGATATTGTATTGAAATGGCTTACAATTTCCAGAATGATCATAATAAAACGAGGTTGTTGGTCATCTCTGCATAAAACTCAGTAAGCCATATTCATGTTATATTTATAATGGTCTAGATATCAGTAAGCTTTATACAAGGGCTGAGCTATGCCCAATTTCATGTAAGGCAGAATATGGTGATGTGAGGGGGAATTCACCTCCTCCCCCAAGCAGAGGCTGGCGGGGGAAATGGGCTCCATTGTGTTATGGAGGTCCGGGATGAAGTCCACCGGAAGCTAGTGAGTTTATATATAAAGAATTCTTTGTCAATTTTTTTTTTCTATATCACATTAATCAATATTGATACTAGAACCTTTAGTACTTTGCTTTTTTTCTGTAAAGTGTCATCATGTCATATGTACATTGTAACATGTTGGACAAACCTAAAAAGTTCTTTTTCATTCACATACACCCATATTTCAATACCTTAAAATTATTTAAATTGTAAATTGTAATAAAGCATGTCCAAACAATTCATGACTGGAACAAAAACAGGCATTATCTATTTCCTTTGACATCTTCAAACTTTTCCATTCACTTCTATTTATCCTTCAGTTCCTCTACAAAGAGTTTCTATAGTTCAGGATGCCCTGTGCATCAAACCCCCCCCCCCCCCCCCCCAGACACTGTCACTTCCAAATCGTTAGTAGTTAAACATGTACCATTTAATTTGGATACTTTAGAGTTATTTGTGTCAGGTGTAAATAATGCAAGAGATTTGTGCCAGTTATATAACCAATATCATACCTGCTGAAGGTTATTCTAGATATAACCAATATCATACCTGCTGAAGGTTATTCTAGATATAACCAATATCATACCTGCTGAAGGTTATTCTAGATATGGTTATGACAACAATACCTGATTCACATGATTTAAGTTGCAAATCCAATTATCAGCCTTATTGGGTAGAAAAACAAGATTGTTATTATTTTCTGTTTCAGTCTTTTTTTGAATTTTTCACCAGAGATATTTGCCTCAATGTAGCAAGAGTAATGTAAGCTTCCTATATTTATAATTTAAGATATCAGTAAACCATGTTCACCAATAAAACTGACGGCCATGATATAACTGAAATACTGCTGAAAGTGGTGTTAAACACCACAACCTTAATCCTTATTCATGTTATATCTATATTGGCCTGGATATCAGTAAGCTGTAAGCATGCTATATTTTAAAGGCCTGAATATCAGAAAGAGGTTAGCATGCTATATTTCAAAGGCATGAATATAAAAAAAACAAACATAATATCAGATTTATTATAAATATAAAACCATTTCCACTCAAATATAAGCTATTAACAAGTACAATCAAAAACATTTGTGATGATTATTTACACACAATCCCATGGTAACAAAATTAATGACAACATTGTTATGGTAACAAAATAACAGTTTTGGTATTACTTGATGTAGAGATAAGATTTAATCATCTTAAGGGAATATTATATTAATTATAAATCATCAATGTATGGAAGGATAGACTATTAAACAGTCACAACCTTTGGTTGACAACTGATGAAAAGAACAAATCATTAAATCAGATTTACAATAAATTGATCAGGTAAATACAGTACTTGTCTTGTGAATTTTACACTGAGCCACAAATTGATCATGTTAAATACAGTACTTGTCTTGTGAATTTTACACTGAGCCATAGAATGTGACTTATTTTGTTATGGCTGCTGAGATTATTGACCATCACTGTTCAACATTTTCTGTCATTATTTTTTTCAGAAAAATCACATTAAATACACATGTACAAATAAGGAAGGTAAATGCGCAGCACTGCAAGTGCATACAAAACAAGATATGATTATAATCTAATGATTATGAAGTCTCCCAAACCGGCCACTGACAACAGGTTTAAAAAATAAATCAAAAGCTACCTTTGAAATCGAACAATGTTGAATTTTTGCGGTATTGTGGTGGCCATTTTGAAAATGGAGACCGATAGAAATTTTTCGATGTCAGGAATCAATTCAGGACATCATAATCTACCTACATATGCAATTTCGTTGAAATCGAACAATGTTGAATTTGTGCGGTTTTGTGGTGGCCATTTGAAAATGGTCACCGGTAGAAATTTTTCGATGTCAGGAATCAATTCGGGACATCATAATCTACACACATATGAAATGTCCTTGAAATCGGACAATGTTGCATTTGTGCGGTATTGGGGTGGCCATTTTGAAAATGGCGACCGGTACAAATTTTTCAATGCCGGGAATCAATTCGGGACATCATTATCTACACACATATCAAATTTTGATGATATCGGGCAATGTTGAATTTTTGCGGTATTGTGGCGGCCATTTTGAAAACGGCGACCGGTAGAAATTTTTCAATGTCGGGACATCATTATCTACCCACATATCAAATTTTGATGATATCGGACAATGTTGAAATTTTGAAAATGCAGAATTGCTCCTCTAATGGTGACCTATCACTATGTCAAATTTTATGTCTCTATCATTATCTATTTAGAAGTTATCAACATTAATGTACGAAATTTCAACTTTCCCATAGGATTCTATAGTAACCCCCACCCCCTTTGAACCCCTCAAAATATGACTTTGACCCCCTTTACCACAAAGCTGAAAACTTTAGGACCAACTAGAAACATATATCTATAACTCCACCAAGTTTCATGAAATTCTGTCCAGTAGTTCCTGAGATCTGCCGTGGACACGTTCATGTGCCAAAGAAAGAAAGGAGAAGAATAATAATAATAAGAAGAAACGGAGCAAAAACAGTAAGTCTCCAAATGTTGTTTGGGAGACTTAATTAAACGATTTCTTATATGTTTAAACATAGATTTTGTTACATTATGTATTATAATTTTATCAAGAGTCCTGTATCTAATGCATCAGATGTGTGGAATTACTCAAGTATTGTAGACCATATAAAATGGAGAAAAAAATTAATAAGTTTTACAAATCAAAATGATCATAAACAGAGAAATATTAGGGACCACTAATGATCCCAATCAGTCAGTAACTGTAGAGCTTTACAATGATACCAGTCAGTAACTGTAGAGCTTTACAATGATACCAGTCAGTAACTGTAGAGCTTTACAATGATACCAGTCAGTAACTGTAGAGCTTTACAATGATACCAGTCAGTAACTGTAGAGCTTTACAATGATACCAGTCAGTAACTGTAGAGCTTTACAATGATACCAGTCAGTAACTGTAGAGCTTTACAATGATACCAGTCAGTAACTGTAGAGCTTTACAATGATACCAGTCAGTAACTGTAGAGCTTTACAATGATACCAGTCAGTAACTGTAGAGCTTTACAATGATACCAGTCAGTAACTGTAGAGCTTTACAATGACCACAAAATTGGACCTCTTTTGTAAAATGGACCAAAAACTTGGAACTCTGTTGTAAAATAGACCACAAATTTGATATCTTGTTTTTGCTAAATAAACAAAAAAATTTATATTTTGTTTTTGTAAAATAGACAAAAATATTAGACCTCTGTTGTAAAATGGACCAAAAAATTGGACCTCTGTTGCAAAATGGACCATAAGCTTGATATCTTTTTTTTGTCAAATAGACAACAAATTTAACCTGTTGTAAAATGGACCAACAAAATTTGACATCCGTTGCAAAATAGACCAAAACATTGCACATCTGTTGTAAAATGGACCAAAAATTTGATATCTTGTTTTTGTAAAATAGACTAAAAAATTGTATATCTGTTGTAAATTACAGCAAAAATTGAACATTTGTTGTAAAATAGAATATACCAAAAAATTTACATCCACTGTAAAATAGATTATAAATTGGACATCATTTTTTTTATACTAGACCAACAATTTTTAAATTGATGTAAAATACCAATGTAATACAAGTGTATGTTGGTGCTAAAAAACCAGAAGTAATTGACAATGTTTTGTTTTGATTTTTTTTTGCTAAGGGGGTGGGGGTGAATTTCATTTCTATTGACTCAAACTTGTGCTTCCTTCTCAGTCTTAAATGTACCATGAAATATGCCTCCTATTGTACAGGTATAATATGTTTATATATTGGTAATTTTAAATATATCATAGTACACTGTATTAAGCAAAACGAGTGTGAAATTATTTTTTCTAACTCAATGGACCAAAAATTGACCCATTTAAACCACTCAACTGGAACATTGGTAAAGATATAATAAAAATTACTTACAATATAATAAAATAAATATATAAATGATTCCCATTTGTCTACTTACCCCTAAGTCATGTATTAAATATTTCATCATGAAGGAAATTATCGTTTAAATGAATTTAACTGATTTTGTTTACTTTAAAATCAATGGGATAATGTATAATTAATATAATAATCCTTCAAGCTACCTATAACATACAAATAAAAGATGCTGGAATACAAATATCATGTATAACTATTGTTGATACATATGTTCTGGTTTTCTGTAAAGAGAAATCATCAATTATCAGATACAAGATGGTATAGGATGCTTTGCTGCTGGAGCGAGCGCTAGTAAACGAATCATTAAGGTTTATATTCCGACGAAAACTGACAATTGATAATATCTGATGCATGAAAGCCAGATTTTATTGTTATCATGTTTTTTTAATAAACTATTTCAATGTTTTAAAATGTGAATTTCATTTGGTGAGTTGCCCAATAACTAAATCTGAAGTGAAGTCAAAGAGGAGATAAGTTTTGTGTCAACCACTGTGACATCATCAATGTTCTGGTGGACAGAGTATTACTCTTCTGATACAGCTATAGAAACTGATAGATAAATACAAATAAAGGCATAAAGGGTGCAATTTTCACCAAAAAAATATACAAGCCAATATTTCATTATTAAATTGATTTAATTGATAAAGATAACTAGTGCATTTATTCTTGTATTGTCCATATGTACCTTTTTGTATTGTCCATATGTATCTTTTTGTATTGTCCATATGTACCTTTTTGTATTGTCCATATGTACCTTTTTAATGCCATAGAAGACAGAAGTAGAGTTGAGTATTCATATAAACTTTGTTGACCTCTTACGAAACTTTACTGGAATTTTGTGCACAGGTTTACTTTGTTGTTGATGAGAAAATGTTGATAATTATAATTTCAACAATTGTTAGTAAATGGAACAGAAAATAATTAATTGAAAAGAAAACATCTATTGTCTATAATTATTAGAATAGATCCTACTTCACCATCTATAATCAGGAATCTGGGTTAGTACTACATCAACAGCCGATTAAAAATGATCAGATCTTTTTATTAATTACACCTTTTAAGCACATTTTTTTGACAGAATAGTTAAGAACATATTTATTTATATTATGCTTTATATATACCAACACATTTATAACAAGAAAAATTATGAATTTGACGACTTTTATGCCTTTAAATACTGATATATACTTGTACATGAAATTTTTTCAGTGTATTTAGATTATAACATGAAGAAGAAAGTAAGCAAGTATTTAATTTTTTAATATGATAATAAACAATATCATCATTTAAAAAAACAATATGTTTATTATATATTGGTAAGCAATATCACTGGTATTTATTTCTCTGGGAAAATATGAAAAAAAAAGTGAGTCAGTCTCATACCTGACATCTCGAAAACCAGATTATAATTTCTTTAGTAAGACTGTTTTTACATTGACATAAAATACTTGATTGTAATAATTCTTATATAGGATCAGATCTAACAGAATGTTGTAGTTTCATTTGCTGTAGAAAAGCAAAACAATTTACATCACAAAAAAGTAGACACAAAATCACAATCAAAATAAAAACATAATTATATTATAGATCAAATGTAATGTTATCAATAAACACACAAAAACAAGCCACTAACAAATTAATACACAGTAATACAAATTATTACAAAGTAATACATATTATTACAAAGTAATACATATTATTACAAAGTAATACATATTATTACAAAGTAGTACATATTATTACAAAGTAATACATATTATTACAAAGTAATACAAATTATTACAAAGTAATACAAATTATTACAAAGTAATACATATTATTACAAAGTAATACATATTATTACAAAGTAATACATATTATTACAAAGTAATACATATTATTACAAATTATTACATATCATTACAATGTACTTGTGTCATCAACATATACATACAATCAACACATGGAATGTACTGCTCATTTCACAGCTAATGTCAATAGCACCTTTTTATTGCACAAAAAACTTATCAATAACCATGAAAAATGTCTGGTCACACACAGAGTCACACAATATGATGTCTAGCACATGTTGTATGCATGTTAAAACTTAAAATCTTAAAACTGAAAAGAAAATAATCTTTATCTTAATACTTTCCTTAAAAGTGTTGATTCTTTGGAAAATCCTAATTTTTTTAATATATATTTTCCTGGGAAAGTGACAAATTTGTCCCCAATACACATTACTTTTCTTACAAATTATGATAATAGTAGTTAAATGGTTCGTCATTATACTAAAAGGATTGATGCTGTGGGTTTGTCAGTTTAAAAATGTTCAGATGCAGATGTTTATATAAAAATATATATTTATAAATACAGCCCTGTATCCTTCATATATAATATGAGTCATACAATTCTAACACTGTTTGAAACGTTATTAATTTAATTTTGATGTCTATCTTGATTCTAGTATGCTGTGTTCAAATTCCAAGGAAATTGGTCAAAGGGTGTTAATACATACTGCATAAAAAAAAGCTTTCATAAAAAACTGTGGTTACCTCCCTTTCTACAATAATTTATGTTTATATCAAACGAGTGAGTCAGAATTTCTTAGTTATTATTTTCCTTACAAATGATATATTTCAACATTTATCTATTAATAATAACAAAATCAAATGAGTGTTAAATCTCCTCACTCTAATAGTTATCTTGAGAATTAGATAAAACACGTTTCTTTCATCAAAACAATATTTTATAAAACAATTTTAATTTGTATGACAATAATAGTTCCACAAATTGAATTCTGTTATTTACTTGTAAGAGGCTGTCAGTGAATCATCAACATGTTGAGATTAGCTGTGAAATGAATATGGAATTTAAAAATGGAAGCACCATAATTTGTCTATATCCACCATTATATACAATAGTTATACAACACAAAGAATGAGGAGTGACCTTGATGAGATGAATGACTTACAAAATATATGATTAAATTGCATAATGAATGACCTTGCTTTATGACCGACACATTGGATGGTGTAGGTTGACTTGCAAAATCAATGATGTTATGACCTAAACTAGAGGTTCACCTGAGCCTGAATCGCTCAACTGAACAAACCTTAAAAATATGGCTTATTTCCATAATAGGCAAAAATCAATAAAAGTGTAAATTGACGGAAAAAACCTTGAAATAGTTATATAGAGCTTCTAGTCATGTTCTATGGTTATGGCTTCAAATAAGGCTGTTACAAAAAAGGGTGCACTCGACTCGCAGCCGCAAGTGATTAAGTTTACCAGTTGCTTGCCCATGGTCGGTGGTTCTCTCCGGCTTCTTCCACCACTAAAACTGGTCGCCATGATGTAGTTGAAATATTGCTGAAAGTGGCGTTAAACACCAAAAAATCAATCAATCAATCAATCAAATAAGGCTGCTTTGAATTTGTTTGGTAATGGCTCCCATCTTGGATGGAATTCTAATCAATCAGATATAATTTAGAATGAAGATCACTAAAGGATTATTCCTGTCCAGTTTCATTCATATAGGTAGAGTAGTTTCAGAGAAAAATATTTTTTAATGATTGTTTGCTTAAATAAGTCTTAATTCTGCAATCGACAAAAGTGTAAACATGATAAAACAAAGAATACATGTTAAAGAGCTCTTAATTATACCCTTACAGTTAAATTTTGAACTGTTTTTGACTTCGAATAATGCTGATTTGGCCCATTTAAGAATTTCCTATCATATACATAAAAAAAATGGGGATCAACCAAGGACCATTTCTTTTAAGTTTGGTCCTCATTGGCCAAGTGGTTTGTGAGAAGTGGATTAAAATGTAAAAACTTAATGACGGACATGGGAAGAATGACACCAAGTGATGGCAAAAACTCGTACTGACTGGAAGTCAGGTAGGCTAAAAATGAATGGAACAAGAGACCTTGTAATAACTAATCTTGCTTTGACTTATGACTTAAACAATGAATGAATGACTTATGACTTGAAGAATGAATGAGTGACTTATAACTTGAAGAATGAATGACTGACTTAATGACTTAAACAATGAATGACATTTGATGTACAATTTACATATTTGTGAAAATTAGCTCCAACAATTACTATCAACAATATATTTATGTTATACTTTATATAAAGTATATATCTAGGTCAGATTTACATAGTAACAAAGGAAACAGTCTTATAAATATACAATATTGGTGTATTGATGGTAAATATAGAATTTATGTGGCAAGGCTTAGAAACGGGGGAAAGACGAGCTTTCAGCGAGTCTTTCCAACCGTTTCGTGACGAGCCACATAAATTCTATATTTACCGTCAATACACTAATATTGTATTAATTAAAAAAATGTTTGATTTAATTAAAAAAAAAGATAACGGAGTCCCGGTAAGGGGCGTGGCTTAATAGCATTATTAGGCTAATGTGAAAAGTGTTATTATGACAGGGCAGGGGCGGATCCAGTTTTTACTGGTTACAAAGGAAACTATTTTTTTTCAGATCAACAGAAGATTACATTTTTTCATATCTTAAGTTAAACACCTAAACATTACAGTTAAAGCACAGATTTTTTGTGAATCTTTAATAAAAGGTCTTTGAAATTTATGGGGGAGAATTGAGAAATGCTGTAATTAATTATTTACTGGTTTCTGTATAATCATCAGTTACTTATTGTAAGTATAATTATTTAATGACATACTGGTAGTAGACTCCAAAGTACATGTAATCTTTAATTTGTATTTTTTTCTTAATAAATTCATTTTTGCAATTTTTTTTAAAGAAAATAAATGAAAGAAAAAGTTATATATATATATAATTTCTTAATTTCACATCTCTACAAGTCAGGGTGTATTAAATACATTAAATGAAACAACTTGAAATGTTAATTTATATCAAGCTATCATGAGTATGTCTACAAACAAGATTTGATGGAAGAATAATTAAAACACAAATATTATATCATTGCACACATTAAACAGTTACATCTCCAGACTTAATGGAAGCCTGAATTCTCAACTGAAACGTTTAGGTTTTTTCATTGCACACATTAAACAGTTACATCTCCAGACTTAATGGAAGCCTGAATTCTCAACTGAAACGTTTAGTTTTTTTTTTTTACATTTCATAAAGTTTTTACCTCATGAAGAAAATTTCCTTGAAAATAAAAAATTCTAGTATAAAATTAGGCCACAACAATTTGATTCTTAACAAATAAAATCCTTTGCTACTTGAAAAAAATTGATAAGATCCCCCTCCACTCATGGCTTAAAAAAAGAAATATATATGAATTTGGTATGGCTTAATGTTACACTAAACATTGATCAAAGAATGATTTTGTATGCTGATAGTTCCATTGATGGAATGCTTAATTTATCTGATGGTAAAATGTTTAATTTACTATTGTCATATAAATGTGTTAGAGTTGTTTCCCTTGCACTGTAAATTTTAAAATCTGGAAAAATGGAAGACAATGTGAGTTGTTTACTTAGAGGACACTGGAGATAATTTACATTAAATCCACATTTATATCCCCTTCGATGTAAGATTAAACTACTCCCGTCGTAGTCAAGGTCAGAGTTCACCAGGTTTTTCAAACTAACTAATGATACATCACACGGCAAAGAACTTATCACATCAAAAGTAGATTGGATGACATCTGTGTTAATTGTTGTGTAGAATACTGTCGGAGGCTGCTGGAGCCCCTCATTTACTATCATGGCCGATAGTGATGGCGATGTTGTCATTTGATCTAGAACAGGTTCTTTTGTATCTTTGTACTCAATTTGTAATATAAACTCACTTAGAGAGGGTTTGTTGTCAGTCACACCCTGTCCAAGTCCACGCTCATCATCATAGACTAACTGTCGATCTAACATTACTTCCAACTCTCCTTGTCGTAAACTAGCTACACCATGTGCTTGTCCAGAGTGTAGTGTAACCTGTTTAACAGAATCTTCTATTATAGCCATGGTTGTCATAGGGAAATAATTTGTAGCGATACCTAATTCTGGTTTAGTTTTCCGTTTAATCAGCTGGTAACCATTTTGATCAGTATAATACTGTAGATTTTCGTTTTTTACGTCAGTGTGAAGCCTCATTATGACTTCCCAGTCTTTTGTGTTTGATGCATGCATATTAATGACATTCTGTATATGAAAGTTTTGACCTTGTTCTGTGGGAACATTATATAATATAACAGTATGATGTACAATAGGGTGCATAACTTCAATCTTTGACATCAGCGGACCCTCCGTTGTACGTACTACAGACGGCCCAGATATATCAGGCAACGATGATGCTTCCCCTCTTGGAAAAAATAAATATGCTCCACTCCCTCTAGAAACATAATACATAAACTGAATCTGTACATGTGTTACATTTTGTGTTCTTTTGTCAACAACTTTCTGTAAAAGTCCAGTAATAGGGTCAAATTCTCCCAGTAGGAAGTCATTTTCTATTGTTAATAAACTGTGTGAGTTTGGTTTTAATACTGGTCGATTCTGTGCAAACTTCAGATTTGGTGCTACGTCTAGTTCCATTGTGTTGTAAATACTTAATAATGATGGATACATCTCCTTTGAAGGAGCTTTAAACAATGTCAATGTTCTAATCCCAAGAGGAGATAACTCCACTAAGATAGTTACTTCAAATTTTTTACTTGAAACAGAAACGTTAGATTTCCAAACTGGATTTAACTGGTATGAAACTAGTTTTTTGTTGGAATCCACAACCTGTATATTGTCTGTGTCAATTATTAAAGAAATCAACATATTTCTTACTTTAGGTAAAGGATTGAAGACGACAATTTTGGATCCAGAATCAGAAATTGCTATAGTTTGTTGCTGAGTTCTAATATTATACTTTGGCCTTACAAGATCTGGTGATAAAATCAAAGTTGAAGTAAACCTTCCTTTTGTAAGTAATGTTTGTAAGGCCATGCTTATTACTTTCTGTGTGTCATTGTATGCTTCAAGAAGTTTACTTTCATAATTTTCCATTACATAATCTTTTGAAGTACCTGTAATTGCATCATGATGTAAAAATAGTCCTAAATGACGCCTTGCTTGTTGTAACAGTGATGCACTTTCATGATAATGAAAATAATCTACATTCCATTTTCTACAATAGCCTAAAGCTAAAGTATTAAGTATATCAGCAGATCGTAGACTCGACTCCACCTCACGAGAAAATCGCTTGTCAAATGGTCGTGTACTATAATACCCTGTCCAATACAGCATGTTTTTGTCAGAATACGGAAAGAAATCACCTGATAGGGTTGGAAAGCTTGGACGACTGCTTTTCTTACTCTTTCTATTAAGAAGTTTGAAATAATCTGCCACTGTACCAAATTGTACATTTATATTCCAATCTTTGTTAGAATTCATGTAGTGTGACAGAAGATTGTAGTTTTTATACTGTTCATCCCACTCATGTAGAGAATCATACCTAAAATCATCACCGATCGGCACGAGGATCGTATTATACTGATACAAAGTCGACTTTTTACGGAATTGTTCATACAAGTATCTTGCCATCTTATCAATATTGGCTGCAGTTATTTTCCTTTTTGCAAAAGCTTTTTTCTCTGGATTATCAGAATGACGGAAATCAAATTGAAAACAAACAAATGGATCGGGTCCACATGTGAACTGAACGCTATATAACATGTACGGCATGACATGACATAGTATGTCATATTGTCCTGCAGTATCCCAATACTGGTGCCAGTAATATTCTAAACTTTTCACTGATGCTAAGGCACCTTTAGTGGCTTGATGAATTCTCTGAATCACCATATTATTAATTCCTGATTTTTTCAGTAGATATGGAATAGTACCAGAATGACCAAATGGATCTATAGACCAGCTGTTTTGAGGTTTTACGTGTAAATTTTCCTGTAACCATAAATGTCCTTCCATCAATTGATCAATAACAGAAACATAATGTGTGGAAGCTTCGTCAGGCATCACCCAGCCTCCTAAAACTATCTCTAATTGACCACGTTTTACTAAGTTACGGACATGGACCTTCATGTCATCTTCTAGTTCATTCCACCACATACTAAGAAACACAGTTTCTGCCCAGACAAAAGTCATGTTAGGGTACTGACGTAATTTGATAACCATGTTATTAAGAATTTTTTTAGTTGTGTAAACATAATATTCTTCCAATGTTCGTAGCCATCCGGCATCATTGTGGGAGTGTGGAATTAGGACTACATTTAATCTTTCTGGAATGTCATCAGTATAAGAATATTCCATTGGCAGTTCATACTGTCCATTACTTAATGTCTCATATTTAGCTTTATCTCTGAGATAAAGTGATGTTATGTTGGGAATCGACTTGAGGCCATCCAGTAGATGGCACTGCTGTTGGTCTGGTTCGGGCCAATCATGATTTGTCAAATGAAGAGGAGATTCACGAAGACTGACTTTCAGATGACCAGAATCATAAAGTTTGACAAGTTCAACATCAGCCAGGAATATGAGGTATACGACAACAACCAAACTTGTAGCCGCAATAAAAACAAGACGCTGCTGAAATTTCATACTGCCATCTTGTTGCCATAGACACAAGGGCTTCTCCAAACTGCCTGGAATAGAAAGACAAAATATGCAGTTACAGGTGCCTACAAGTATCATAAATATGTATTTACAGGTGTCCACAAGTATCATAAATATGTATTTACAGGTGTCCACAAGTATCATAAATATGTATTTACAGGTGTCCACAAGTATCATAAATATGTATTTACAGGTGTCCACAAGTATCATAAATATGTATTTACAGGTGTCCACAAGTATCATAAATATGTATTTACAGGTGTCCACAAGTATCATAAATATGTATTTACAGGTGTCCACAAGTATCATAAATATGTATTTACAGGTGTCCACAAGTATCATAAATATGTATTTACAGGTGTCCACAAGTATCATAAATATGTATTTACAGGTGTCCACAAATATCATAAATATGTATTTACAGGTGTCCACAAATACCATAAATATGTATTTACAGGTGTCCACAAGTATCATAAATATGTATTTACAGGTGTCCACAAGTATCATAAATATGTATTTACAGGTGTCCACAAGTATCATAAATATGTATTTACAGGTGTCCACAAGTATCATAAATATGTATTTACAGGTGTCCACAAATATCATAAATATGTATTTACAGGTGTTCACAAGTATCATAAATATGTATTTACAGGTGTCCACAAGTATCATAAATATGTATTTACAGGTGTCCACAAGTATCATAAATATGTATTTACAGGTGTCCACAAATACCATAAATATGTATTTACAGGTGTCCACAAGTATCATAAATATGTATTTACAGGTGTCCACAAGTATCATAAATATGTATTTACAGGTGTCCACAAATACCATAAATATGTATTTACAGGTGTCCACAAGTATCATAAATATGTATTTACAGGTGTCCACAAGTATCATAAATATGTATTTACAGGTGTCCACAAGTATCATAAATATGTATTTACAGGTGTCCACAAGTATCATAAATATGTATTTACAGGTGTTCACAAGTATCATAAATATGTATTTACAGGTGTCCACAAGTATCATAAATATGTATTTACAGGTGTCCACAAGTATCATAAATATGTATTTACAGGTGTCCACAAGTATCATAAATATGTATTTACAGGTGTCCACAAATATCATAAATATGTATTTACAGGTGTCCACAAATACCATAAATATGTATTTACAGGTGTCCACAAGTATCATAAATATGTATTTACAGGTGTCCACAAGTATCATAAATATGTATTTACAGGTGTCCACAAGTATCATAAATATGTATTTACAGGTGTCCACAAGTATCATAAATATGTATTTACAGGTGTTCACAAGTATCATAAATATGTATTTACAGGTGTCCACAAGTATCATAAATATGTATTTACAGGTGTCCACAAGTATCATAAATATGTATTTACAGGTGTTCACAAGTATCATAAATATGTATTTACAGGTGTCCACAAATACCATAAATATGTATTTACAGGTGTCCACAAGTATCATAAATATGTATTTACAGATGTTCACAAGTATCATAAATATGTATTTACAGGTGTCCACAAGTATCATAAATATGTATTTACAGGTGTCCACAAGTATCATAAATATGTATTTACAGGTGTCCACAAGTATCATAAATATGTATTTACAGGTGTCCACAAGTATCATAAATATGTATTTACAGGTGTCCACAAGTATCATAAATATGTATTTACAGGTGTCCACAAGTATCATAAATATGTATTTACAGGTGTCCACAAGTATCATAAATATGTATTTACAGGTGTCCACAAGTATCATAAATATGTATTTACAGGTGTCCACAAGTATCATAAATATGTATTTACAGGTGTCCACAAATACCATAAATATGTATTTACAGGTGTCCACAAGTATCATAAATATGTATTTACAGGTGTCCACAAGTATCATAAATATGTATTT
Source organism: Bathymodiolus septemdierum (assembly GCA_963383655.1). NCBI lineage: Eukaryota > Metazoa > Mollusca > Bivalvia > Mytilida > Modiolidae > Bathymodiolus > Bathymodiolus septemdierum. The sequence continues at coordinate 16,024,995 of OY726519.1, read as the reverse complement.
ACAGGTGTCCACAAGTATCATAAATATGTATTTACAGGTGTCCACAAGTATCATAAATATGTATTTACAGGTGTCCACAAGTATCATAAATATGTATTTACAGGTATCCACAAGTATCATAAATATGTATTTACAGGTGTCCACAAGTATCATAAATATGTATTTACAGGTGTCCACAAGTATCATAAATATGTATTTACAGGTGTCCACAAGTATCATAAATATGTATTTACAGGTGTCCACAAGTATCATAAATATGTATTTACAGGTGTCCACAAGTATCATAAATATGTATTTACAGGTGTCCACAAGTATCATAAATATGTATTTACAGGTGTTCACAAGTATCATAAATATGTATTTACAGGTGTCCACAAGTACCATAAATATGTATTTACAGGTGTCCACAAGTATCATAAATATGTATTTACAGATGTTCACAAGTATCATAAATATGTATTTACAGGTGTCCACAAGTATCATAAATATGTATTTACAGGTGTCCACAAGTATCATAAATATGTATTTACAGGTGTCCACAAGTATCATAAATATGTATTTACAGGTGTCCACAAGTATCATAAATATGTATTTACAGGTGTCCACAAGTATCATAAATATGTATTTACAGGTGTCCACAAATACCATAAATATGTATTTACAGGTGTCCACAAGTATCATAAATATGTATTTACAGGTGTCCACAAGTATCATAAATATGTATTTACATGTGTCCACAAGTATCATAAATATGTATTTACAGGTGTCCACAAGTATCATAAATATGTATTTACAGGTGTCCACAAGTATCATAAATATGTATTTACAGGTGTCCACAAGTATCATAAATATGTATTTACAGGTGTCCACAAGTATCATAAATATGTATTTACAGGTGTCCACAAGTATCATAAATATGTATTTACAGGTGTCCACAAGTATCATAAATATGTATTTACAGGTGTTCACAAGTATCATAAATATGTATTTACAGGTGTCCACAAATACCATAAATATGTATTTACAGGTGTCCACAAGTATCATAAATATGTATTTACAGATGTTCACAAGTATCATAAATATGTATTTACAGGTGTCCACAAGTATCATAAATATGTATTTACAGGTGTCCACAAGTATCATAAATATGTATTTACAGGTGTCCACAAGTATCATAAATATGTATTTACAGGTGTTCACAAGTATCATAAATATGTATTTACAGGTGTCCACAAGTATCATAAATATGTATTTACAGGTGTCCACAAGTATCATAAATATGTATTTACAGGTATCCACAAGTATCATAATTTCTGTGGATGTAAGCAGAAAAGTGTGTTTATTAAAAAAGGAAATGATTGGGTCAGAAACTGGATTTTCATTGGCATATGACAAGTTTTTGTGCGTTCAACGACTTCAGGTGAGAGTTACGTTCAATGACTTCAGGTGAGAGTTACGTTCAATGACTTCAGGTGAGAGTTACGTTCAATGACTTCAGGTGAGAGTTACGTTCAATGACTTCAGGTGAGAGTTACGTTCAATGACTTCAGGTGAGAGTTACGCTCAATGACTTCAGGTGAGAGTTACGCTCAATGACTTCAGGTGAGAGTTACGTTCAATGACTTCAGGTGAGAGTTACGTTCAATGACTTCAGGTGAGAGTTACGTTCAATGACTTCAGGTGAGAGTTACGTTCAATGACTTCAGGTGAGAGTTACGTTCAATGACTTCAGGTGAGAGTTACGTTCAATGACTTCAGGTGAGAGTTACGTTCAATGACTTCAGGTGAGAGTTACGTTCAATGACTTCAGGTGAGAGTTACGTTCAATGACTTCAGGTGAGAGTTACGTTCAATGACTTCAGGTGAGAGTTACGTTCAATGACTTCAGGTGAGAGTTACGTTCAATGACTTCAGGTGAGAGTTACGTTCAATGACTTCAGGTGAGAGTTACGTTCAATGACTTCAGGTGAGAGTTACGTTCAATGACTTCAGGTGAGAGTTACGTTCAATGACTTCAGGTGAGAGTTACGTTCAATGACTTCAGGTGAGAGTTACGTTCAATGACTTCAGGTGAGAGTTACGTTCAATGACTTCAGGTGAGAGTTACGTTCAATGACTTCAGGTGTGAGTTATGGTAGTTGTTTGTTTTGTTGATATTGTTCTTATCCGGTAAATGATACAGCATCTGCTTTAAATGATCTCTTATCAGCACTAGGTACAAACATACACATAATCTTGAACCTTGTCTATAGTAAATACACACAGATAATGCAGTAGAGTGTAATTATATCTCATATAACAAGTTAATTAAGTAAAATGGCTGATGCAAATTTTAGCAGAAAATCTGTAAAGGAATTACAAAAGTATTTAAAAGAAAGAAGTGTTACATTTTCTGATTTATGAAAGGCTGAATTAGTAGAAATATGTGAAGCTGCTGACAGATTAGGAATAGATGTAGATCCTGATGGACTTTTAGAAGACAGGGAGGATATATTAAGAGAAAAACTTCTGATACCAGAAAAAGCTTTTTGATTATTTGAAGACGGATATGTACTCGACATTGAATGCTGCTCACTGGGTGGACATTATAGCTCTGTTAAGTCAAATGTGAGACCAAGAACTAATGACAAAGATCCAGTCTCTAAGCTTAAATACTATAATGCATGGATAGTCTTTAGTAAATCAGACAAAGGCACAGTTGTTTCTGCTTACTGTTCTTGTAAAGGGAGGTAAGTATACATAACATCTATATTTTTATCAATCATATCTTACGTGTATTAATGAAATAGTTATTGTTTCTGACATGATGATCAATTAGCTGTATTTTCAAGTGTCTAAGTGTGTTATCACTGCTTAATGCTTCATAGTTTTATATTACATGTACTACTATTTATACTTTCACCAAATCATTATGTACCTTTGTTCATGAAATTACACTGTAAAAAGGACAGATATGGGGTAATGTATAAACAAAATCACACGACATACAGCAAAAGCACATATATACATGTATTATAGTAAATATTCTGTAATATGTCAAATGTAAAGATTAATACTTTAAATTTTCAGGATTGACGGTGGATGCCGACACATAGTAGCCATTTTATTTGAAGTGAGTGATTTTTTACACGATAGAAATAAGGATAATGTAACCTCTGGGCCATGTCTTTGGGTGAAAAGGGCATCCAAAACATCTGATCCTGTTTTGGTAACAGACTTAGATACAAGTCTTACTGAGATTCCAGATGATTCGATTGTGAAACCAAAGCAAGACATTTATACACTGATTCCTGAGGACACAACTCTTCCAGATCCAGAGAGATTTTGTTGAATTAGTCCGAGATGTGCAACCAAATGCATGCAATGTTGGATACTTGGGAAATAAGACAAAACACTACAGAAGAAATTAAAATAAATGTTAAATTATCAATGGAAAAAACTGTGGATTTCTGGAAAGCACATCTATTACATCTGTGTTCACAAGAATGTAATCGTGAGTTTTAACAATATCTGTCTTATTTGTCTGAGGATATTGTAAAGATTGAGGAGTGAACATGAGGACAACACACAAATCCAAATTGGAAGTCTGCTCGTAACGATTTGCTTACAAGTTCAAATTTCAAAACTATTTACCATTCTACAGATATGACTAATACAGCAAACAATTAACTTCAAGAATCAGCCATAAATGAAGAACATTTACCACCACCAATAGAATACCGTCGCAAAAATGAAGCAAAAGCTAGAGATTTATTCATTAAATCACACAGATTTCGACATCGTAAAGTGGATGTTCCTGGACTAAGTATCAGTTCAAGTGATCCAATGTTAGGAACTAGCCTTGACGGCATTGTGGATTGTTCCATTTGTGGACCATTTTTAATTGAAATCAAATGTATGTTTTCACATCAAAATTTTCACCCGTCATCAGCTCTATTAGCTCTAAAAAAATTGTGAAAAAAATGGAGATGAACTAGAAATAACAAAACAACATAAATACAATATCAAATTGAGGGACAGATGGGAATAACTGGAATAACAAAGTGTGTTTACAAACAAAGGCATTTTTGCTTTGATGAAGATATGTGGGACAAAATGAAGGCAACATTAACAAAGTTTTATGAACAGCACTATTTGCCTGTACTTTTGAGAAGGAATAATCTCAGATAAAATTGTCATTAATTAGCACAGAATAATGTAGTTACGGTACTTTTTTGTTTATTGAAAAGAAATTGTGTGTGAAGTCAAATATTCTTAATTATCAAGAGAAAAATGCATTGTTAACATTGTGTGTTGATAAGAGGTTAGTAGAAACAGAACAGATGTTTGTACCTAGTGAGATATTTGGTAACAGGATATCCCTGTAGATAACTACTACCAGGAGTAGAGCTGACCATCACTGATTAAACTTTCTTTAAAAAAATATACATATATCAATTTTCCATCTAAAAAAGAGTGATACAGTACCACTGATAAAAGATATAAAAAAAAATTTTTGATACCAGTAATAACTTTTATCCTGGAATTGTGTGATTTGGATGGTTTTGGTTTGGTTTATGGTGTTTAACGCCAATTTCAACAATATTTCAGTTATATCATGGCGGTCAGTTTTATTGGTGGAGGAGACCGGAGTACCCAGAGAAAACCACTGACCTGTCGCAAGTCACTGAGAAACTTTATCACATAATGTTGTATCAAGTACACCTCGCTATGAACGCTATGAACGGGGTTCAAACTCACAACTTTAGTGGTGATAGGCACTGATTGCACAGGTAACGACCATTTAGAGTACTTATAAAGGGGTCAAATAAACTTCAGTGTTACTAAGTCATGGACCTAATAAAGCTTTTCTATGGCAACAGTATAAGAGTGAATGTGAGAGGATACCAATGAAAACGATTGGAGAGATGCTTTTTTCTGTTATTTTCAGACAATTTGGTAGTTGTTTTGGACTTTTTCACATTGCAGTATAAACACAATATACACTGCTGGTAAATATATAAAGTTAATTTGCACTTGCTGTGAAACATGCCACAAAAGCTTGCCAAAGGCTCATTTCTCTACCTGTCTCTAAAGCTCCTCCAAATAAATCTTATATTTTCAGAGACAATGTAGTATATTGTATATGTATACAGTTCTTTAAAGTGTAGTATTATTGTGATAAACTTATTACTAACAATTTCATGTTTCAACTATTTGTTTGGTAAAACCTAGTTGTAGATGAAATATATAACACTTAAATAGTCTAATATTCTATCATTTAATCTCTTTCAAGTCATGTTATATACTTTCCTCAAGAGATAATTACCCAAAAATTACCTCATATCAATATATATCTCAATCTTAAATCTTAACTTTCAATAAAAATTTTACATAATATAAAAACAACCCTTTCCCAAGACTTTCTAACATAAATATTTTCTCAAAGTTTATATAAAACTATTTTTACCTCATGTTTTTTTAAAACATAAATATTTTGGTGCATAAAATTTATTTACCTGTAGAGCAGGTGTATGTACTCTACCTGTAAAGGGGTATTGGATTACATCCCTTCTAACATACCCCCTCCCCGTTATCTACATCTTAATCCCCATTAGACAAGATTGTTTATATTGAATGTTAAACATCTAGTGATACCATATGTTCTTCAACACTTATCATCTTACTAAACATCAACAAAATGTACGAGAATGCTGAAAAATAACTCCCTATCAAAACAGACTTTATCAGACAAATTCTGGAAACAGACTGAAATCTCAGCATTCCTGCTGTTAAAACACAACCTTTCTTCAAACAAACTCTACCTTTGTCTGCATTTAACATGCAAAAAAAGTTCCACCCTGTCATTGATTTTCTCCTAGATTTCAATATTGTGCTTTATACTTTTGCTATTTTAGACTTAAAGAAATGAATCAGAAACTTCCACAAATATATGCAAGTTATCCATCAACTGGTTTACTACAAAACTTCAAACCTTGGCTTCAAAATATATTTAAAATATCTCATTATCAAACAAATTCCATTCAACTATGGCTTGAATAATGAGATCTTAGTACACTTAATTTATAAAGTATACAGTAGTCTCCCTCTAAGGGGGGCCGTTGTGGTCGTACGGTAGTTGGAATTACAATTACCTATGCAATCAGTACCTATAATCACAAATGTTGTGAGTTCAAATCCCACTCAGGCGATACATTATGTGATAAAGTTTGTCAGTGACTTATGCCAGGTTGGTGGTTTTCTCTGAGGATTCCGGTTTCCTCCACCAATAAAACTGACTGCCACGATATAACTGAAATATTGTTGAAAGTGACGTTAAACACCATAAACTAACCAAATAAAACCAAACTCTCTTATAAGGCCACTCCTAGCAGTGGCCATTCCTCTTATCAAGCCAGATTTCAGATGAACTGAGATAGTAAAATGGTAACCCTCAATAGAGGACACCATCATATAATGCTAGTATTTCATTACAGAAGGGATGGCTTTATCAGAGGGTGACTACTGTATAGGAAATTGGTGTTTGACACCACCTCAGCAATATTACAGTTACAGTTTGGTGGTCAGTTAAATTAATGTATGGAACCACCGACCTGCCACAAGTTACTGACAAACTTTATCACAGGTTGTATTGAGTACACCTTGCTATGGGTGAAAATTGAACTAATTTGACTTTTTAAAGTACTGTAACTGACAACGAATAACTTAGCATACACTTCTAAAATGGTACAAGTTTGAATAACTTAGCATACACCTCTAAAATGGTATGAGTTTGAATAACTTAGCATACACCTCTAAAATGATATGAGTTTGAATAACTTAGCATACACCTCTAAAATGGTATGAGTTTGAATAACTTAGCATACACCTCTAAAATGGTATGAGTTTGAATAACTTAGCATACACCTCTAAAATGATATGAGTTTGAATAACTTAGCATACACCTCTAAAATGGTATGAGTTTGAATAACTTAGCATACACCTCTAAAATGGTATGAGTTTGAATAACTTAGCATACACCTCTAAAATGGTATGAGTTTGAATAACTTAGCATACACCTCTAAAATGGTATGAGTTTGAATAACTTAGCATACACCTCTAAAATGGTATGAGTTTGAATAACTTAGCATACACCTCTAACATGGTATGGGTTTGAATAACTTAGCATACACTTCTAAAATGGTACGAGTTTGAATAACTTAGCATACACCTCTAAAATGGTATGAGTTTGAATAACTTAGCATACACTTCTAAAATGGTATGAGTTAGATTAATTTAGCATACACCTCTAAAATGGTATGAGTTTGAATAACTTAGCATACACCTCTAAAATGGTATGAGTTTGAATAACTTAGCATACACCTCTAAAATGGTATGAGTTTGAATAACTTAGCATACACCTCTAAAATGATATGAGTTTGAATAACTTAGCATACACCTCTAAAATGGTATGAGTTTGAATAACTTAGCATACACCTCTAAAATGGTATGAGTTTGAATAACTTAGCATACACCTCTAAAATGGTATGAGTTTGAATAACTTAGCATACACCTCTAAAATGATATGAGTTTGAATAACTTAGCATACACCTCTAAAATGGTATGAGTTTGAATAACTTAGCATACACCTCTAAAATGGTATGAGTTTGAATAACTTAGCATACACCTCTAAAATGGTATGAGTTTGAATAACTTAGCATACACCTCTAAAATGGTATGAGTTTGAATAACTTAGCATACACCTCTAAAATGGTATGAGTTTGAATAACTTAGCATACACCTCTAAAATAATATGAGTTTGAATAACTTAGCATACACCTCTAAAATGGTATGAGTTTGAATAACTTAGCATACACCTCTAAAATGGTATGAGTTTGAATAACTTAGCATACTTTTCTAAAATGGTATGAGTTTGAATAACTTAGCATACACCTCTAAAATGGTATGAGTTTGAATAACTTAGCATACACCTCTAAAATGGTATGAGTTTGAATAACTTAGCATACACCTCTAAAATGGTATGCATTTGAATAATTTAGCATACACCTCTAAAATGATATGAGTTTGAATAACTTAGCATACACCTCTAAAATGGTATGAGTTTGAATAACTTACCATACACCTCTAAAATGGTATGAGTTTGAATAACTTAGCATACACCTCTAAAATGGTATGAGTTTGAAAAACTTAGCATACACCTCTAAAATGGTATGAGTTTGAATAACTTAGCATACACCTCTAAAATGGTATGAGTTTGAATAACTTAGCATACACCTCTAAAATGATATGAGTTTGAATAACTTAGCATACACCTCTAAAATGGTATGAGTTTGAATAACTTAGCATACACCTCTAAAATGGTATGAGTTTGAATAACTTAGCATACACCTCTAAAATGGTATGAGTTTGAACTTCAAAAGTAATCTACAGAAATCAAATGTATAATTCAAAAACAAGCACACCAGGAGAAAACGAGAAATAGAATAAGAGACTCTTCTTCCAAAATCATTTGACTGTAAATTTGTGTTTTAAACAAGTGAGCAGGTAAAGTTCTAATTCTAATAAATAACTCCCTTTAACTTGTTCTAAACCAAATATAATCTGATTGCTCAACATTACAAAATCTACATTTTGTTAAATTTTATTATTTCACATTTATATAAAATTAAGGACATGCATCTCCTTGGCAGAGTGCTAGTCAAATATCAAGGAAACTTGGCAGGGGGTAATCCCTTAGGAGGAGATATCTAGTGATAAGGAGGCTAACATCTTCCTCTGAGATCACTTCATTTGTTTGTTTTATCTATGATGTAGAAATAGTATACAGTGCTGTACTAGTTCAACTAGTATTAAAAATGTTCAGTTATCAATGGGGAAGGTAAACTAATTAGGTCAAATAATTAAGTCATTAACTACATTTTATTAAGTATGTTTTATTTATACCATGTCTTTCTTTATTCACCCTCCTTTCACATTCATTGAACTACATTTGTATAATTACTAAAACAAAGGTTCTCCTCCCTCAGACATAGGTGACCTTAGCCGATTTTGGCTCTCCTGTTTAGGTTCATTGGTTTACTTGCTTAATTTAACTTAATTTATTACTATCATTGGGTCAATACCTCTACTGGTGGAGCATTAGTTCCTGAGGGTGTCATCTGCCCAGTAGTCAGTGTTTTGGCACCAACATGATTAATTAAACATATTTATCACTGAAATTTACAGTTCCTAGATAATTCAATACTTATTCAAACTAAGGTTTCTTCCCTTAGGAATAGGTAACCATAGCTGATTTTAGCTATCCTGTTGAGGGTCTTTGGTTTTCTTGCTCCAAAAGATTTATAATTTTTTTGGCTTTCTAATCTTTATGAATTTTAGCGTACCTTATGAAGGTGATTCCAGAAACATGTCCTACACACTAATTTTAGCATACCTTATGAAGGTGATTCCAGAAACATGTCCTACACACTAATTTTAGCATACCTTATGAAGGCGATTCCAGAAACATGTCCTACACACTAATTTTAGCATACCTTATGAAGGTGATTCCAGAAACATGTCCTACACACTAATTTTAGCATACCTTATGAAGGCGATTCCAGAAACATGTCCTACACACTAATTTTAGCATACCTTATGAAGGTGATTCCAGAAACATGTCCTACACACTAATTTTAGCATACCTTATGAAGGTGATTCCAGAAACATGTCCTACACACTAATTTTAGCATACCTTATGAAGGTGATTCCAGAAACATGTCCTACACACTAATTTTAGCATACCTTATGAAGGTGATTCTAGAAACATGTCCTACACACTAATTTTAGCCTACCTTATGAAGGTGATTCTAGAAACATGTCCTACACACTAATTTTAGCATACCTTATGAAGGTGATTCTAGAAACATGTCCTACACACTAATTTTAGCATACCTTATGAAGGTGATTCCAGAAACATGTCCTACACACTAATTTTAGCCTACCTCATGAAGGTGATTCTAGAAACATGTCCTACACACTAATTTTAGCCTACCTCATGAAGGTGATTCTAGAAACATGTCCTACACATTAATTTTAGCATACCTGATGAAGGCGATTCCAGGAACATGTCCTACACACTAATTTTAGCATACCTTATGAAGGTGATTCCAGAAACATGTCCTACACACTAATTTTAGCATACCTTATGAAGGTGATTCTAGAAACATGTCCTACACACTAATTTTAGCCTACCTTATGAAGGTGATTCTAGAAACATGTCCTACACACTAATTTTAGCATACCTTATGAAGGTGATTCCAGAAACATGTCCTACACACTAATTTTAGCCTACCTCATGAAGGTGATTCTAGAAACATGTCCTACACACTAATTTTAGCATACCTCATGAAGGTGATTCTAGAAACATGTCCTACACATTAATTTTAGCATACCTGATGAAGGTGATTCCAGGAACATGTCCTACACACTAATTTTAGCATACCTGATGAAGGTGATTCCAGGAACATGTCCTACACACTAATTTTAGCATACCTTATGAAGGCGATTCCAGAAACATGTCCTACACTAACTTTAGCCTACCTCATGAAGGTGATTCTAGAAACATGTCCTACACACTAATTTTAGCCTACCTCATGAAGGTGATTCTAGAAACATGTCCTACACATTAATTTTAGCATACCTGATGAAGGTGATTCCAGGAACATGTCCTACACACTAATTTTAGCATACCTGATGAAGGTGATTCCAGGAACATGTCCTACACACTAATTTTAGCATACCTTATGAAGGCGATTCCAGAAACATGTCCTACACTAACTTTAGCCTACCTCATGAAGGTGATTCTAGAAACATGTCCTACACACTAATTTTAGCCTACCTCATGAAGGTGATTCTAGAAACATGTCCTACACACTAATTTTAGCCTACCTCATGAAGGTGATTCTAGAAACATGTCCTACACACTAATTTTAGCCTACCTCATGAAGGTGATTCTAGAAACATGTCCTACACACTAATTTTAGCATACCTGATGAAGGTGATTCCAGGAACATGTCCTACACACTAATTTTAGCATACCTAATGAAGGTGATTCCAGAAACATGTCCTACACTAATTTTAGCCTACCTCATGAAGGTGATTCCAGAAACATGTCCTACACACTAATTTTAGCCTACCTCATGAAGGTGATTCCAGAAACATGTCCTACACACTAATTTTAGCATACCTTATGAAGGTGATTCTAGAAACATGTCCTACACACTAATTTTAGCCTACCTCATGAAGGTGATTCTAGAAACATGTCCTACACACTAATTTTAGCCTACCTCATAAAGGTGATTCTAGAAACATGTCCTACACACTAATTTTAGCATACCTGATGAAGGTGATTCCAGGAACATGTCCTACACACTAATTTTAGCATACCTTATGAAGGTGATTCCAGAAACATGTCCCACACTAATTTCAGCATACCTGATGAAGGTGATTCCAGGAACATGTCCTACACACTAATTTTAGCGTCCCTTGTTAAGGTGATTCCAGAAACATGTCCTACACACTCATTTTAGCATACCTTATGAAGGCGATTCCAGAAACATGTCCTACACACTAATTTTAGCCTACCTCATGAAGGTGATTCTAGAAACATGTCCTACACACTAATTTTAGCCTACCTCATGAAGGTGATTCTAGAAACATGTCCTACACATTAATTTTAGCATACCTGATGAAGGCGATTCCAGGAACATATCCTACACACTAATTTTAGCATACCTTATGAAGGCGATTCCAGAAACATGTCCTACACTAATTTTAGCCTACCTCATGAAGGTGATTCTAGAAACATGTCCTACACACTAATTTTAGCCTACCTCATGAAGGTGATTCTAGAAACATGTCCTACACACTAATTTTAGCCTACCTCATGAAGGTGGTTCTAGAAACATGCCCTACACACTAATTTTAGCCTACCTCATGAAGGTGATTCTAGAAACATGTCCTACACACTAATATTAGCATACCTGATGAAGGTGATTCCAGGAACATGTCCTACACACTAATTTTAGCATACCTAATGAAGGTGATTCTAGAAACATGTCCCACACTAATTTTAGCCTACCTCATGAAGGTGATTCTAGAAACATGTCCTACACATTAATTTTAGCATACCTGATGAAGGCGATTCCAGGAACATGTCCTACACACTAATTTTAGCATACCTTATGAAGGTGATTCTAGAAACATGTCCTACACACTAATTTTAGCATACCTCATGAAGGTGATTCTAGAAACATGTCCTACACACTAATTTTAGCCTACCTCATGAAGGTGATTCTAGAAACATGTCCTACACACTAATATTAGCATACCTGATGAAGGCGATTCCAGGAACATGTCCTACACACTAATTTTAGCATACCTTATGAAGGTGATTCCAGAAACATGTCCTACACTAATTTTAGCCTACCTCATGAAGGTGATTCTAGAAACATGTCTTACACACTAATTTTAGCCTACCTCATGAAGGTGATTCTAGAAACATGTCCTACACACTAATTTTAGCCTACCTCATGAAGGTGGTTCTAGAAACATGCCCTACACACTAATTTTAGCCTACCTCATGAAGGTGATTCTAGAAACATGTCCTACACACTAATATTAGCATACCTGATGAAGGTGATTCCAGGAACATGTCCTACACACTAATTTTAGCATACCTAATGAAGGTGATTCTAGAAACATGTCCTACACACTAATTTTAGCCTACCTCATGAAGGTGATTCTAGAAACATGTCCTACACACTAATTTTAGCCTACCTCATGAAGGTGATTCTAGAAACATGTCCTACACACTAATTTTAGCCTACCTCATGAAGGTGACTCCAGAAACATGTCCTACACTAATTTTAGCCTACCTCATGAAGGTGATTCTAGAAACATGTCCTACACACTAATTTTAGCCTACCTCATGAAGGTGATTCTAGAAACATGTCCTACACACTAATTTTAGCATACCTCATGAAGGTGATTCTAGAAACATGTCCTACACACTAATTTTAGCATACCTCATGAAGGTGATTCTAGAAACATGTCCTACACACTAATTTTAGCCTACCTCATGAAGGTGATTCTAGAAACATGTCCTACACACTAATTTTAGCCTACCTCATAAAGGTGATTCTAGAAACATGTCCTACACACTAATTTTAGCATACCTGATGAAGGTGATTCCAGGAACATGTCCTACACACTAATTTTAGCCTACCTCATAAAGGTGATTCTAGAAACATGTCCTACACACTAATTTTAGCATACCTTATGAAGGTGATTCCAGAAACATGTCCTACACTAATTTTAGCATACCTTATGAAGGTGATTCCAGAAACATGTCCTACACACTAATTTTAGCATACCTGATGAAGGTGATTCCAGGAACATGTCCTACACACTAATTTTAGCGTCCCTTGTTAAGGTGATTCCAGAAACATGTCCTACACACTCATTTTAGCATACCTTATGAAGGTAATTCCAGAAACATGTCCTACACACTAATTTTAGCATACCTTATGAAGGTAATTCCAGAAACATGTCCTACACAATCATTTTAGCATACCTTATGAAGGTAATTCCAGAAACATGTCCTACACACTAATTTTAGCATACCTTATGACAGGCAAACTGGTACCAGGTCTAGTAAAAGCAATGAAAGTACAACAAATTTGTGTATAACTTTTTTCATAATTTGTAAATATTTGAACAGATTATGAATATATGTTATTTTCATATGAATTTTGCATGAAAGGAAACCCTTTTTGCCTGCCATAAAGGGAAATAATTAATGTAAACCGCATAATTTTAGAATCAAGTCAGGAATGTGCAAATGGTTTATATTGTCTGACTACTGACTAACTCTTACATTGTGGTTCTTACAGGTTTTGGGTAGTTTTAATAGAGGGTGGGTGCACTATGGAAGTTTTACAGTACATGTTTGCTTAAAGATATTTTTTTTAATTGTAAGGAATGGTCAAGTTATTGGTACAACTATATATAATTTTTATTACAGGATATTAAACATTCCTTATATTCTTAATTCTGAATACATCCCAGTATCTTATTGTGATGTACATAAAAATGAGAATTGGTGCTTTAGTTTGTTCCCATAATTCTGTTTAGTGTCAGTAGGAGGTTTGCTAACAGCAGTCAATTTTATTTACATTATCTACAGATTACAACTTGAGATTAAAATATGCCTCTAATATTTCATAGAACACATGTTAATCGGTACCCCATGTTAATACTTCTAACTTTAATTTTGTTTTTAAATCAACATTAGCCAGACAGATACATATACAATATACGTACATTGTCGGTAAATATAAAACTTATTTGTACGAGCTTTAGAAACAGGCAGAATAACGAGCCTTTGGCGAGCTTTTCACGCCCGTTTCGCAGTGAGTACAAATGAATTTTATATTTAACGACAATGTACGTATATTGTGTTTATCCTGCAATGTCAAAAAAAGTCGGAAAACTTGTCAGATTTAAACAAAAAGGACAGAAACAAGCGTCATTCCTCGCCTTTCATAAATGTTGTCAAGGGTGGCTTCTTGGTGCACCGTCTTCTTCGTGGTCCGCGTTATATTAGTACCAGTTTCATACTTGTCTGCGCCCTCCGCTGTTACATAGCTACAGGGTACCAGGAAAGTTTATTCATTGGCTGAAAAGTTTATTCGTATAGTACAAAACTTTATTTGTTTAGTACGAATAAAGCAAAAATTTATTCGTATAGCATATTTGTACAGCAAATGTACTGATTGCAGGATAAAATCAAATTTCACACAGGTATACTAATTTATCTATAGTCATTAATTTATTTATCCAAAATGAAATATTGAAAAGCACATCCAAAATGTCCTGGCTTAACAATTGAATAAAGAAAGATTTTGTTTTACTGGGAGTTAAACCTTTTTCCATGAAACTCTCAATTCATTTTTACATGTATTGGTATTTCTGTTTTTATCAACTATTATGAATTTTCATATGATCTGCAAGTTGTCTTGATTTTTGGAACCATGCACACCAATGAAACACAACTAATTATGTAGTGTATGTCACAATTGACGACAATTATACAATTATACAGTGCCGTTGTCACAGCTGACTTTTAATTATCTAAGGTCAGTGCTTTCTTTTATATATAGGAGAAGTAACTCTATATTTGTGCCACATTTACATGCCTTAGTTTTCATTTTTTAAAGGGCAGTAATTCTGTAACTAACAGTATTAATCTATGAACCATCAAGAAGCATTAAATTATGATAAAAACCCAAACAGTACTATGTTTTATTAGCTTTCTTCATTCATAAAAACTTTGAAACAATCATCCATATTAAAGAGGTGTCAATATATTGTAGAGAAAGCTATTTGAAGTCTGAGATAATTAAGTCAAAAACACTGATCTGAGAAAAAGAGTGATCTATTTAACTACTATTTTATAGATATAGTTGTCATAGAAATCTAGGATCCACTCAACAGCTGTAGATACAGGACATTTATTGTCACATTGTAAAAACCTCTATCAGATCTAGCTATCATATGAGGTTATCTTCACTCTGACTCCTCATTCCCTCCACAATAATTTTTATAAATTATGTAATTTTTTACATAGTAATATTTGTAGTGTTCAAAAGAGGAAATATTCCCTGAAACTTTATCTTAAGTAAAATTGGTTTGTATATAAAACATTACAACAGTAAATTCCTGTTATACAAGTTATAATTTCTTCCACAAGTCATGGTAAATTAATGTCCTTTTGTAGTATTAGAGAAATATAATTAAAAAGAAAACAGACTTCTAAAGAGACCACTTTACTTGTCAAGATACCATTGAGTCACAACATTTTAACCAGTGGGAGATTTCTAGATTATGACCGTGTTCACATAGAGATCGATTGCAATCGGTTTAAGTTAGTTCGATTCAGTTTGAAACCGCTTTGTGTTCAGATTGGATCGATCTCGAACCGATTGCAATCGTTTCCCGTAATAACCACTGTTCATACTGCTCATCTAATTCGATCTCGAATCGATTCAATTTTCTGTTGTCTTCCGGGCACGTGCCATCAGCAGACTGTTGCTTAGATATAATCATGGCTGATCTTGCAAACAGAGTGTTGTTTATGCTTATTTGCATTTTAAATGCAATGATAGTTGACTTTATGACCAGAAGACTGCTTCAAAGGAGGATCTACAGACTTTTTATTCAACGCATGCCTAATGAACACGTTTTGAACCGATCTCGAATCGATTTAGTTGTTCTCATCTAACTGTGAAAGCGCTCTAGTTTAGAGCAATCTAATTTAAACCACATATTTTATGGTTCTCAAATTAGACCGATTGTGATCGATCTTTCTTTGATGTGAACATTGAAATGGATCTCGAAGCGATCGCGATCGATCTAAATACGCTTAGTGTGAACAGGGTCTTAGTTGAAACATATTTGCAAATAAACATAAAGGATAAGACACAAGTAAGTGAAGTTTTCTCCAGATTTCTATGTGGATAATTATATTTTATTTTATAGGTATTATAGGTAATTTGTTTTTCTAGTTGTCTCTAAATGTAGGTTTCACAAAGAGTAATATAAATAAGATAAAAAAATGAATTATTTTTTAAGTACTTTTTTTATCAAAGCAAAAATATTAAGATGAATAACAACCGATTAGATTATAAACACTTTTGTTCTGAGATATTATAATATTTATAAAGGTTATATGAGTACATTGTGTTTGATTGTCAAATTGTCTGTTCATAAATTTGTTCACGCTGATATTTATGGACACATGAGATTTCTTAGGAGATTTTAGGAGCTTGTCAGTCTCCTGTTATTGTATGACTGTGTTAGAACTAAAAAACTTTATATACCCCCCCCCCCCCTCCCAAATAACTAGAATACATTGTTAAATTGAAGTAATATCAGTAGTCCAATGAATTTCTACATAACAAGGTCTGTCATTCCAAATACGAAAATAGAGATTCATCCATGAATATGCAATGTAACTGGTTTTTTTTATAATAGGTATGATACAGGACATACTTTGTTATCACTAATAATTCTACATTTTATAATAGGTATGATACAGGACATACTTTGTTATCACCAATAATTCTACATTTTATAATAGATATGATACAGGACATACTTTGTTATCACCAATAATTCTACATTTTATAATAGGTATGATACAGGACATACTTTGTTATCACCAATAATTCTACATTTTATAATAGGTATGATACAGGACATACTTTGTTATCACTAATAATTCTACATTTTATAATAGGTATGATACAGGACATACTTTGTTATCACTAATAATTCTACATTTTATAATAGGTATGATACAGGACATACTTTGTTATCACTAATAATTCTACATTTTATAATAGGTATGATACAGGACATACTTTGTTATCACTAATAATTCTACATTTTATAATAGGTATGATACAGGACATACTTTGTTATCACCAATAATTCTACATTTTATAATAGATATGATACAGGACATACTTTGTTATCACCAATAATTCTACATTTTATAATAGGTATGATACAGGACATACTTTGTTATCACCAATAATTCTACATTTTATAATAGGTATGATACAGGACATACTTTGTTATCACTAATAATTCTACATTTTATAATAGGTATGATACAGGACATACTTTGTTATCACTAATAATTCTACATTTTATAATAGGTATGATACAGGACATACTTTGTTATCACTAATAATTCTACATTTTATAATAGGTATGATACAGGACATACTTTGTTATCACTAATAATTCTACATTTTATAATAGGTATGATACAGGACATACTTTGTTATCACCAATAATTCTACATTTTATAATAGGTATGATACAGGACATACTTTGTTATCACCAATAATTCTACATTTTATAATAGGTATGATACAGGACTTACTTTGTTATCACCAATAATTCTACATTTTATAATAGGTATGATACAGGACATACTTTGTTATCACTAATAATTCTACATTTTATAATAGGTATGATACAGGACATACTTTGTTATCACTAATAATTCTACATTTTATAATAGGTATGATACAGGACATACTTTGTTATCACTAATAATTCTACATTTTATAATAGGTATGATACAGGACATACTTTGTTATCACTAATAATTCTACATTTTATAATAGGTATGATACAGGACATACTTTGTTATCACCAATAATTCTACATTTTATAATAGGTATGATACAGGACATACTTTGTTATCACCAATAATTCTACATTTTATAATAGGTATGATACAGGACATACTTTGTTATCACCAATAATTCTACATTTTATAATAGGTATGATACAGGACATACTTTGTTATCACTAATAATTCTACATTTTATAATAGGCATGATACAGGACATACTTTGTTATCACCAATAATTCTACATTTTATAATAGGTATGATACAGGACTTACTTTGTTATCACCAATAATTCTACATTTTATAATAGGTATGATACAGGACATACTTTGTTATCACCAATAATTCTACATTTTATAATAGGTATGATACAGGACATACTTTGTTATCACTAATAATTCTACATTTTATAATAGGTATGATACTGGACATACTTTGTTATCACTAATAATTCTACATTTTATAATAGGTATGATACAGGACATACTTTGTTATCACTAATAATTCTACATTTTATAATAGGTATGATACAGGACATACTTTGTTATCACTAATAATTCTACATTTTATAATAGGTATGATACAGGACATACTTTGTTATCACCAATAATTCTACATTTTATAATAGGTATGATACAGGACATACTTTGTTATCACTAATAATTCTACATTTTATAATAAATATGATACAGGACATACTTTGTTATCACTAATAATTCTACATTTCACCTGAGATATAAACAAACACAGATGTAAAAATCTTTGTACATGTAGAACAATCTGATACAGTTATGATACAGTATCATAACAAGAAGTAACTATGGGGGTATCTTGTGGTAGGGGTCAAAACAGCTGGATATTTAAAAGATCACAGAATTATTCATACATTTTTGTGGCCCTAACAGACCAATTAGCTATCAATTTACTTTCCTCAGTTATCATGACTCAACAGTAAGTACAAGTCTTTGGAAAATTTCTTGAAACAATAAAAACCATAATTCCACCTTATATATGAATGTTGTCTTCTGATTGGTTGATGAAAGGGGTATTTTTTAACCAATCCTTAGTTTTTTTCGCTTTATCCCCATAGTCAGGGTATTTGCCCTTTTTACCTAAGCAAATACCACAGAACTATAGGCAAATACCCCACTCGAGGGGAAATCCCTTCTTTAAATAGTTTATGACATCACAGATGTAATTCAAATTACTCGGGTTTCTCCTTTCAACCAACGCAAAAGTAAAGAAAAATGACAGACGACAGTGTCAGCCGTTATGCTTGAAATCGTTGAAATGTATATATTTCAAATTTATTTGCATTATTTTTTTTTACATGTATATTAAAGCAAAACCTAGATTTATTCTATTTTTGATTTTGTTCCATAAAGATTTTCCCGGTTTTCGTACATTGATAAAAGTCTTGAAAATCAAATGAACGAGGTGGTCTGAAGTTCTGAACCTACTTGCATGCCACTGTTTTACTTGCTGTTAAATATTCCACGGAATTAAACAAATATATCTTGCTAAAGCGGTTTGGGATATTTGCCTCTCCTCTCAACTGGTATTTTTCGCAAATAACCCTCACTAACAGGATATATTTGTATAATATTCCACAATTTTCGTTTTTTCAGCATTGAATATTTTATGACCTTTATACAAAATACAATATACATACATTCTTTTTTATATATGTCATATATGTTACTAATCATCAAAATCATTGTAAGTGTAAAATGTAAATATCTGTAATTCTGTGCTCTCATGGGCTTCTTGATTGATTTAATAAAAACTATTCAATTCTATTCTATTCATACAAGATATACATATATTATAATGTCTTTCACATTATTTGTATTATATATGTTAGCATGATATAGAGTAATTTGTACAATAATGTCTTAAAATGTAATAAAATACCCCTCATTAATCATGATTAATCTTAAGATAAGGACAAATTCCTCAAGATAAAATATTAAGTTATCATTGTGTATCAATCTAGGAGTCTAAGTCAGGTATAACATGGGGCATCCTTGGTATAACCTACACATGTATGAGATAACATTATATATTTTGTCATTTAATTGACATATTTTCATATATTTATTAGCAGGATATATGAACATATTTCAGTGACCAATCCCAATATAACAATTTATTATCTCCTCCTGTGTATTATATAATATTATAGAAAGATAATATACACCAGGGGGAGTATGTACTATTTAACAAATATACAACTGTTTCAATTAGTGAAAAGCTTTCCTTATCATAGAACAATAGGCAAAACAACAAAAATATATTTATCTACAGGCCTTCAGTCTACCAGAGATAAAGTATAGTTCCATTGGTTTGATATTATTATCTATCGCCCTGTTCCAATGGCTGATATCAAATTGTCTATCACATCTGATTACGTCCAGATTTCCTCTTAATAAATCACTAAAACACTCTCTAAATTGCTTTTAATCTACATTCCAAATCACAGCTTTACAAAAAACAACTCAAACATTTCCTTTCAACTTAAAAAGAATTCCTGAAAATGTTAAGTAAATAAAAACAAAGATATACAATATTTTAAGAGACATCTGGTACTACCAACTTGTCAATTATAAATATAACTTTGTCACAAATATGAAAATAACTTCAAAGACTACATTTTTTTTGTATGTCTAATATGATAATTTATAGAAGGGTTTTTTGATATATTACAAATAAATATTTAGTCAGAAATGTTGACATAAGTTTGGTATTATATAAAACATGTGAAATATTTGTAATTAGTTGTCTTTACTTTGCTGCAAATGAAACATTACTATAATCTGAAGTCACAACATTTTTTTCTTCTTTTAAATTCGTAAAAAATTAATTGGAAGGAATTATGTTTATAGTTGTGTGAAAATTTGATAAAATATCCAAAAATGATTCTAGAGTCATATTTTGCAGTGAATCAACAAATCATTTACATATGTCTAAAATTCATTGCTAGCAAACAAAAATTGTTTTGTTTTTTCAGTATACAACTCTATCAATGTTTCAAATATGAAATATCAAATTGATTTTTTTTTAATAAAATAAAATTGATAGTTTTGCATTCCTACCATAATACAATATAAGAAAAAAAAACCTGTGATACAAGTCAAACTTAAATCTTATAGTATCTTATTCCCACAATACAAAAACACTACTACAAGACGATAAAAGTATTAATATTTGCAGTGTTTTAATTTTCGCTATTTTTGAGGTAAAAAACTATGAAGACATTAAAAAAATTTCTTTCACTTCCAACAATTTTTTTTCAAATTACTTGATAATGAAACTAAAACAAAATATACCTATGTAATTGTATGATAACCCTGATTATTAATTAAATTATGGCTGTTTTATACAGGAGAGATATATTGGTTTTTTTTTAACCAAAATTCACAAACATCTGATTACTATTCTGATATTAATACTAAAATAATATAACTTCCTATTTTATTGTGTGTTTATTACAGACAAAAGATGTCTATGAAAATAATCAAATTAATTAAAAATTATAGAAAAAACTACAAAAAACTGAAGATAAGTAAAGTAAGGTATCTTACCCTTCATATTTGCTGTGTTGTGTATAATTACATCCTACTACTACTGAGTTCTGCTATCATACTGAGAGGTAATTTATTTGACAAAACTTCTCTTCCACAGCACTCTATTAATATTACCTTCAACTCTCAAAACATATTATTTCAGTTTTCAACATTTTTTTTCATTTCATATCATATTCTAACAAATCTCCTTGTGTTATCTATGAGATAAGGTTCTCCACAAATAAACCGGTTGTGTGTTATAAAGTCAGATTTTATATAAACCTCCTTTGAGGCCCCTCTACACATGGTAGATGGTCATTTTTCTGACAAATTAGTGATAGGAATCTGAAGATAAACATTTCTCTGTGAAAAATGGTTCATCAGAGATCTTTCATCCCCTGACACATTAACACATTTAAACTTTATAAATATAATGTAAATTTTACAAGCGTTTGAAGGATGGCATAAATTGTCTGTTTATTTTTACAAACTTTTAGTTTTGACAGAAACTTATTCCAACTTTTTTCCATTATGTGAAAATAAATGCATGTTTATTTTTTCATGTGAGGTTTTGACAGATATAAATACTTACTTTTCACATTATTTCAAAATAATAGATTTTCAAAAGAAATGCTCTAAATTTTTGATAATTTGTCAGAATTGTATTCTAATTATGAAAAAAAGATTTAACACAAGAACATTTACACAGATAAAGAAGAAATAAAGAAAACAGTTGCTAGACAACATAGTAAGGATTAAACAGATGAATTTATAGGACACTAAATTAGACAACTAAAGGGCTAAACCAGCAGAACACTATACATTAGAGCATACATAATTGACATATTCATAAATAATTGTATATGTCCATGTCACATGATGTTTATGCCACTTAACAGTAACACAACAGGTGCCACTAGTGCAACAGGAACCACTTCCCTTTCCAGAGCACCAGAGTTCACACCAGGTGTTTTGTGATGTTCAATCTGCAGTTTTTTTTGTAGTGTTTTGTACATCATTGTTGGTTTCTTGTCATTTTTTCTTTTGGCCACTGTATTGTCTGTTCTTCTTCTTTTGGCCACTGTATTGTCTGTTCTTCTTCTTTTGGCCACTGTATTGTCTGTTCTTCTTTGAGTTACAGCTCCTTATAACTCTTTTGGCCACAGTATTGTCTTTTTCTTCTTCTTTTGGCCACTGTATTGTCTTTTTCTTCTTCTTTTGGCCACTGTATTGTCTGTTCTTCTTTGAGTTACAGCTCCTTATTACTCTTTTGGCCACTGTATTGTCTGCTCTTCTTTGAGTTACAGCTCCTTATTACTCTTTTGGCCACTGTATTGTCTTTTTCTTCTTCTTTTGGCCACTGTATTGTCTGTTCTTCTTTGAGTTACAGCTCCTTATTACTCTTTTGGCCACTGTATTGTCTTTTTCTTCTTCTTTTGGCCACTGTATTGTCTGTTCTTCTTTGAGTTACAGCTCCTTATCACTCTTTTGGCCACTGTATTGTCTTTTTCTTCTTCTTTTGGCCACTGTATTGTCTGTTCTTCTTTGAGTTACAGCTCCTTATCACTCTTTTGGCCACTGTATTGTCTTTTTCTTCTTCTTTTGGCCACTATTGTCTTTTTCTTCTTCTTTTGGCCACTGTATTGTCTGTTCTTTTTTGAGTTACAGCTCCTTATTACTCTTTTGGCCACTGTATTGTCTTTTTCTTCTTCTTTTGGCCACTGTATTGTCTGTTCTTCTTTGAGTTACAGCTCCTTATTACTCTTTTGGCCACTGTATTGTCTTTTTCTTCTTCTTTTGGTCACTGTATTGTCTGTTCTTCTTTGAGTTACACTCCTTATTACTCTTTTGGCCACTATTGTCTTTTTCTTCTTCTTTTGGCCACTGTATTGTCTGTTCTTCTTTGAGTTACAGCTCCTTATTACTCTTTTGGCCACTGTATTGTCTTTTTCTTCTTCTTTTGGCCACTGTATTTTCTGTTCTTTTTTGAGTTACAGCTCCTTATTACTCTTTTGGCCACTGTATTGTCTTTTTCTTCTTCTTTTGGCCACTGTATTGTCTGTTCTTCTTTGAGTTACAGCTCCTTATTACTCTTTTGGCCACTGTATTGTCTTTTTCTTCTTCTTTTGGCCACTGTATTGTCTGTTCTTCTTTGAGTTACAGCTCCTTATCACTCTTTTGGCCACTATTGTCTTTTTCTTCTTCTTTTGGCCACTGTATTGTCTGTTCTTTTTTGAGTTACAGCTCCTTATTACTCTTTTGGCCACTGTATTGTCTTTTTCTTCTTCTTTTGGCCACTGTATTGTCTGTTCTTCTTTGAGTTACACTCCTTATTACTCTTTTAGCCACTGTATTGTCTTTTTCTTCTTCTTTTGGCCACTGTATTGTCTGTTCTTTTTTGAGTTACACAGCTCCTTATTACTCTTTTGGCCACTGTATTGTCTTTTTCTTCTTCTTTTGGCCACTGTATTGTCTGTTCTTCTTTGAGTTACAGCTCCTTATTACTCTTTTGGCCACTGTATTGTCTTTTTCTTCTTCTTTTGGCCACTGTATTGTCTGTTCTTCTTTGAGTTACAGCTCCTTATCACTCTTTTGGCCACTATTGTCTTTTTCTTCTTCTTTTGGCCACTGTATTGTCTGTTCTTCTTTGAGTTACAGCTCCTTATTACTCTTTTGGCCACTGTATTGTCTGTTCTTCTTCTTTTGGCCACTGTATTGTCTGTTCTTCTTTGAGTTACAGCTCCTTATCACTCTTTTGGCCACTATTGTCTTTTTCTTCTTCTTTTGGCCACTGTATTGTCTGTTCTTCTTTGAGTTACAGCTCCTTATTACTCTTTTGGCCACTGTATTGTCTTTTTCTTCTTCTTTTGGCCACTGTATTGTCTGTTCTTTTTTGAGTTACAGCTCCTTATTACTCTTTTGGCCACTGTATTGTCTTTTTCTTCTTCTTTTGGCCACTGTATTGTCTGTTCTTCTTTGAGTTACAGCTCCTTATTACTCTTTTGGCCACTGTATTGTCTGTTCTTCTTCTTTTGGCCACTGTATTTTCTGTTCTTCTTTGAGTTACAGCTCCTTATTACTCTTTTGGCCACTGTATTGTCTTTTTCTTCTTCTTTTGGCCACTGTATTTTCTGTTCTTCTTTGAGTTACAGCTCCTTATCACTCTTTTGGCCACTATTGTCTTTTTCTTCTTCTTTTGGCCACTGTATTGTCTGTTCTTCTTTGAGTTACAGCTCCTTATTACTCTTTTGGCCACTGTATTGTCTTTTTCTTCTTCTTTTGGCCACTGTATTGTCTGTTCTTCTTTGAGTTACAGCTCCTTATTACTCTTTTGGCCACTGTATTGTCTTTTTCTTCTTCTTTTGGCCACTGTATTGTCTGTTCTTCTTCTTTTGGCCACTGTATTGTCTGTTCTTTTTTGAGTTACAGCTCCTTATCACTCTTTTGGCCACTATTGTCTTTTTCTTCTTCTTTTGGCCACTGTATTGTCTGTTCTTCTTTGAGTTACACTCCTTATTACTCTTTTAGCCACTATTGTTTTTTTCTTCTTCTTTTGGCCACTGTATTGTCTTTTTCTTCTTCTTTTGGCCACTGTATTGTCTGTTCTTCTTCTTTTGGCCACTGTATTGTCTGTTCTTCTTTGAGTTACAGCTCCTTATTACTCTTTTGGCCACTGTATTGTCTGTTCTTCTTTGAGTTACAGCTCCTTATCACTCTTTTGGCCACTATTGTCTTTTTCTTCTTCTTTTGGCCACTGTATTGTCTTTTTCTTCTTCTTTTGGCCACTGTATTGTCTGTTCTTTTTTGAGTTACAGCTCCTTATCACTCTTTTGGCCACTGTATTGTCTTTTTCTTCTTCTTTTGGCCACTGTATTGTCTGTTCTTCTTTGAGTTACAGCTCTTTATCACTCTTTTGGCCACTATTGTCTTTTTCTTCTTCTTTTGGCCACTGTATTGTCTGTTCTTCTTTGAGTTACAGCTCCTTATTACTCTTTTGGCCACTGTATTGTCTGTTCTTCTTCTTTTGGCCACTGTATTGTCTGTTCTTCTTTGAGTTACAGCTCCTTATTACTCTTTTGGCCACTGTATTGTCTTTTTCTTCTTCTTTTGGCCACTGTATTGTCTGTTCTTCTTTGAGTTACAGCTCCTTATTACTCTTTTGGCCACTGTATTGTCTTTTTCTTCTTCTTTTGGCCACTGTATTGTCTGTTCTTCTTTGAGTTACAGCTCCTTATCACTCTTTTGGCCACTATTGTCTTTTTCTTCTTCTTTTGGCCACTGTATTGTCTGTTCTTTTTTGAGTTACAGCTCCATATTACTCTTTTGGCCACTGTATTGTCTTTTTCTTCTTCTTTTGGCCACTGTATTGTCTGTTCTTCTTTGAGTTACAGCTCCTTATTACTCTTTTGGCCACTGTATTGTCTGTTCTTCTTCTTTTGGCCACTGTATTTTCTGTTCTTCTTTGAGTTACAGCTCCTTATTACTCTTTTGGCCACTGTATTGTCTTTTTCTTCTTCTTTTGGCCACTGTATTGTCTGTTCTTCTTTGAGTTACAGCTCCTTATCACTCTTTTGGCCACTATTGTCTTTTTCTTCTTCTTTTGGCCACTGTATTGTCTGTTCTTCTTTGAGTTACAGCTCCTTATTACTCTTTTGGCCACTGTATTGTCTTTTTCTTCTTCTTTTGGCCACTGTATTGTCTGTTCTTCTTTGAGTTACAGCTCCTTATCACTCTTTTGGCCACTATTGTCTTTTTCTTCTTCTTTTGGCCACTGTATTGTCTGTTCTTCTTTGAGTTACACTCCTTATTACTCTTTTGGCCACTGTATTGTCTTTTTCTTCTTCTTTTGGCCACTGTATTGTCTGTTCTTCTTTGAGTTACACTCCTTATTACTCTTTTGGCCACTGTATTGTCTTTTTCTTCTTCTTTTGGCCACTGTATTGTCTGTTCTTCTTTGAGTTACACTCCTTATTACTCTTTTGGCCACTGTATTGTCTTTTTCTTCTTCTTTTGGCCACTGTATTGTCTGTTCTTCTTTGAGTTACACTCCTTATTACTCTTTTGGCCACTATTGTCTTTTTCTTCTTCTTTTGGCCACTGTATTGTCTGTTCTTCTTCTTTTGGCCACTGTATTGTCTGTTCTTCTTTGAGTTACAGCTCCTTATTACTCTTTTGGCCACTGTATTGTCTGTTCTTCTTCTTTTGGCCACTGTATTTTCTGTTCTTCTTTGAGTTACAGCTCCTTATTACTCTTTTGGCCACTGTATTGTCTTTTTCTTCTTCTTTTGGCCACTGTATTGTCTGTTCTTCTTTGAGTTACAGCTCCTTATTACTCTTTTGGCCACTGTATTGTCTTTTTCTTCTTCTTTTGGCCACTGTATTGTCTGTTCTTCTTTGAGCTACAGCTCCTTATTACTCTTTTGGCCACTGTATTGTCTTTTTCTTCTTCTTTTGGCCACTGTATTGTCTGTTCTTCTTTGAGTTACAGCTCCTTATTACTCTTTTCATACTAGTATATTGAAACTTTTGTTAGAGCATACATATACATAAATAATTGTATATTAATAGCATACATATACATAAATAATTGTATATTAATAGCATACATATACATAAATAATTGTATATTAATAGCATACATATACATAAATAATTGTATATTAATAGCATACATATACATAAATAATTGTATATTAATAGCATACATATACATAAATAATTGTATATTAATAGCATACATATACCAAAATAATTGTATATTAAATGCATACATATACATAAATAATTGTATATTAATAGCATACATATACATAAATAATTGTATATTAATAGCATACATATACATAAATAATTGTATATTAATAGCATACATATACATAAATAATTGTATATTAATAGCATACATATACATAAATAATTGTATATTAATAGCATACATATACATAAATAATTGTATATTAATAGCATACATATACATAAATAATTGTATATTAATAGCATACATATACCAAAATAATTGTATATTAAATGCATACATATACATAAATAATTGTATATTAATAGCATACATATACATAAATAATTGTATATTAATAGCATACATATACATAAATAATTGTATATTAATAGCATACATATACATAAATAATTGTATATTAATAGCATACATATAAATAAATAATTGTATATTAATAGCATACATATACATAAATAATTGTATATTAATAGCATACATATACATAAATAATTGTATATTAATAGTATACATATACATAAATAATTGTATATTAATAGCATACATATACCAAAATAATTGTATATTAAATGCATACATATACATAAATAATTGTATATTAATAGCATACATATACATAAATAATTGTATATTAATAGCATACATATACATAAATAATTGTATATTAATAGCATACATATACATAAATAATTGTATATTAATAGCATACATATACATAAATAATTGTATATTAATAGCATACATATACATAAATAATTGTATATTAATAGCATACATATACATAAATAATTGTATATTAATAGCATACATATACATAAATAATTGTATATTAATAGCATACATATACATAAATAATTGTGTATTCATACAAATACATAAATAATTGTATATTAAGACAAGGATTTGTATAGTAAAAAGGATATGAATCTCGCGAGATTTAACATATATTGTATGTAAGTATGTTGCGTGGGTCGAGAACAAATGAGATTACCCATAGAGCAATTCGTTGACAATGCACGTGCCTTGATTAATGGTGGAAATTTAAATCACTTCAACATTTTAAACCAGTATTTGTAAATATATAAAACCATAATTACAGGTATAAAGTGAAAATATTTGTCATAAATACCAATCATTGATAAAGTATCGACTTTTTGTAGATGTATCACCCATATTTCATCAGTAATTGACATTAATCGATTTGCCCTTTTAACCTTCATAATCCCGCCTATTATGGGCGGTCAAGACTCAAATTTAAATTTCAAACTCCTCTCTTCTCTCATCATACCGAATATTGAAGCGGAGCCGTCATTTGTGTGATAATATATTATTTTTCAATTTATAGGAGTTTTACAGTGCTCCCAATTTGTATTTATTATAAGGATTGCTTACCATTATTTGTCAAAATGGCGGCATTCTGGGCGGAAATGGGGGTGGCCTATTTAAAAATCAATAAACTTCCTTGTTTACATGAAATCGACACCCCAGTGTATAAATGTGTAGTTTAGAGTGTATTTGATGTATAGAACAAAACTTGGTGTGATTGGTTGCTTTGTTTTATCATTTTTGATATGTTTTTAGATGCATGAAACTCTACTTTTGTTATTTTACATGTACAAGTAGCATAAAACTTCGCCTGTGAGATAAAGCAAGAAAATACTATTTAAATCCTTGATTAAGAGCATACACATATATAAATAATTGTATAACTAGAGCATACATATACATAAATAATTGTATGTTAAGAGCATATATATACATAAATAATTAGAGCATACACATACATAAATAATTGTATAATTAGAGCATACATATACATAAATAATTGTATATTAAGAGCATATATATACATAAATAATTATATAATTAGAGCTTACACATACATAAATAATTGTATAATTAGAGCATACATAAATAATTGTATAATTAGAGCATACACATACATAAATAACTGTATAATTAGAGCATACACATACATAAATAATTGTATAATTAGAGCATACACATACATAAATAATTGTATAATTAGAGCATACACATACATAATAATTGTATAATTAGAGCATACACATACATAAATAATTGTATAATTAGAGCATACACATACATAAATAATTGTATAATTAGAGCATACACATACATAAATAATTGTATAATTAGAGCATACACATACATAATAATTGTATAATTAGAGCATACACATACATAATAATTGTATAATTAGAGCATACACATACATAAATAATTGTATAATTAGAGCATACACATACATAAATAATTGTATGATTAGAGCATACACATACATAATAATTGTATAATTAGAGCATACATATACATAAATAATTGTATAATTAGAGCATACACATACATAAATAATTGTATAATTAGAGCATACACATACATAATAATTGTATAATTAGAGCATACACATACATAATAATTATATAATTAGAGCATACACATACATAAATAATTGTATAATTAGAGCATACATAAATAATTGTATAATTAGAGCATACACATACATAAATAACTGTATAATTAGAGCATACATATACATAAATAATTGTATGATTAGAGCATACACATACATAAATAATTGTATAATTAGAGCATACACATACATAAATAATTGTATAATTAGAGCATACACATACATAAATAATTGTATAATTAGAGCATACACATACATAATAATTGTATAATTAGAGCATACACATACATAATAATTGTATAATTAGAGCATACACATACATAAATAATTGTATAATTAGAGCATACACATACATAAATAATTGTATGATTAGAGCATACACATACATAATAATTGTATAATTAGAGCATACATATACATAAATAATTGTATAATTAGAGCATACACATACATAAATAATTGTATAATTAGAGCATACACATACATAATAATTGTATAATTAGAGCATACATATACATAAATAATTGTATAATTAGAGCATACACATACATAAATAATTGCATATCTATAGAATACATATACATAAATATTTTGACGAAGTGTACAACATTATGTGATAAAGTTTGTTAGTGACTTGTGATAGTTCGGTGGTTTTCTCCGGGTTTTCCGGGTTTCCTCCACCAATAAAACTGATCGCCATGATATAACTGAAATATTGTTGAAAGTAGGGTTAAACACCATCAAACAAACAAACAAACGTAAATATTTTGCACATTTAGAGTGTACATATACATAAATAAAGCATTGTGCATTCAGAGCATACATATACATATATATAGTTCCACATCTAGAGCATAAAATACATATAAAAAGTATGTTACAGAGCATATGTATATTGTGTTTATCCTGCAATTTCAGAAAGTCCAAAACATCTTCCAAATTATCTGAAACAAGCATCGTTCTAATTGTTTTCAAAGGTGTCATCTGTTATGTCAATGCTTATACTGTTACCGTTTCTTTCTGTTGCTCTGCATGAATCAGGAACCAAAAATTCTTTATTTCCATGAAATTTATTTGACCTCCTTTATTAGTACTCAAAATCACAAAATTGCAGGATAAATATATTCATTGTGTCTTTTATAGAACAAGAATAAATAAATAAAGTGCTTAGCTATTTTAAGCATTAAAGTTGACACAAAGATTAACCATTTAAATCCAAAGGATAGATAAATAATAATAATTCTTTATTGGATAAAGCACAGCAGATAACAATGTGTAATCCATGTTCACATACAATGACAATACAAGTATATAAATACTGATGCATATAAATATAAAGAAATGATTTAATTATAATTATAATAACACCATACAAATGACATATTACAAAGTGAAACCATTCTAAGACTAGCCAACATTGAACTGCTTTTGACGTATGTCAAAGGATTCTTTCAGAAAAATACATAAATTTTTAGCATCAGTCACGTTGACTGGGTTCAAAATTCTAGATATTAAATAAATTTCATCTGAATCAGATTGAGATTCTTCATTTATAATATATTTATTTCTTAAGTTTTTATATAGAGGACAATACAACTTTATTTTTGCAATTTTTGCAGAATCTTCCTGGCACAGGTAATGGAGGTTTCATATATCTCCCTGTTTCAATTGCAAGTTGGTGGGCACTTATTCTTATTTTAGTTATGAGAGACCTATTAAATTTAGGAAGATCAAAACTGAATAAATACAGAGTTGGATCTACTTGAAAATCAAAATAGACCAAAGATGTGTATACAGGGTCCTTCTTCACTATGTGTCAGCTGTAGACCGGTTGTATGTTCTAGTAAATAGTAATTTAATTTAGGAGAATGAAATATACGTGAAAATTGAATGTGGTTTACAAAAACTAGTAGCTATAATTGATGAGAGTTTCAGAAATATTTGATAGTTTCTAAAATCTGCTGTAGAAGACAAAGGCTGACAAACCAAGGAAACAGGAAAAGAACTAAAATATTTCTTTTACAGACATCTTAAAAAAGATTCCCCATTCTTCACTTTCATAAACATCTTAAAAAAGATATATCATTTCTCACTTTCATAGACAACTTAATAAAAGTTTGCCATTCTTCACACTATATGTCACATTTCTGGAATAATCTATAAACTGAGTACCTGTTGTAACATGATTTCTCACAGAGAACATCAAACATTAAGTGATAGGTACCAGTCAAAGTTCACTAGTAATTATAACCAGTTTGTAACATACATCCATCATTACACACAAAATGATGTTGTTTGTCAAAACTTTATGCTTGCTGATGATGTTTCTTTAAGATGAGTGACAATAATGGCTTTACCAGAACATGCCAAGACTCTTCTTTAAACCAAACACAAACATCAGTGTATACTTGTAATGCTGTAGCTTATTACCACCAAAATTACTAAATAATTTGTGTATAATTAAAAATCTGTGAAGATGCTCAAATTTTGACTGTTATTACAAATTGTAGATGATACAAATTGTAAAATAATTCTAGTGTTGTATAATTAAAACAGCTGCAGCACTCATTGATGAGGCAGACAAAGACAATTTGATAACATATCAACATCTGATACTAAATGTATATACCTTGATGTTAATAATAATAAACTTACTATACAATTATAAAACCTGATTATCTTGACAACTAATATATACTACACATTCTAGCACAATAAAAAACAGAAGGATATAATTTACATTTTTTTGTGTTATTTTATAACAAAACAACAATTCCCAGTATAATATAACATGATGAATCCTGAAATAGTATGCATAACAGTAACACAAGTCTTAGGGATCTAACATTTTATTATCAGGTAGTAAGAAAATTGTTCAGACAGAATCTTTCTTTCATTTCCGAGGGCATGTAAGGAAAAGAGGAATATTATAGCAAAAGAATTTATTTTATTAAACAGCAAAAAAAAAAAAAAAATCCAAAAGAGTGCCATGTTCTCCCTAGAAAAGAAAATGGTTGGTGTCTTAATTTCAAATTCTCAAATATACTGGTAGTGCCATATTTTGGTTCAAGTGCTATTATATGTCTTTCTACATGTAATCACACAATAAAATGAGAAACTACAATTCTCAACCAATGTCTATCTACATGTAGAAAAGAACATCATGCAATATCTACCTACATGTAGACATGAACATCATACAATGTCTACCTACATGTAGACATGAACATCATACAATGTCTACCTACATGTAGACAAGAATATCATACAATGTCTACCTACATGTAGACAAGAACATTATACAATGTCTACCTACATGTAGACATGAACATCATACAATATCTACCTACATGTAGACAAGAACATCATACAATGTCTACCTATATGTAGACAAGAACATCATACAATGTCTACCTACATGTAGACAAAAACATCATACAATGTCTACCTACATGTAGACATGAACATCATACAATGTCTACCTACATGTAGACAAGAACATCATACAATGTCTACCTACATGTAGACAAGAACATCATACAATGTCTACCTACATGTAGACAAGAACATCATACAATGTCTACCTACATGTAGACAAGAAC
This sequence comes from Bathymodiolus septemdierum, assembly GCA_963383655.1. Lineage (NCBI taxonomy): Eukaryota > Metazoa > Mollusca > Bivalvia > Mytilida > Modiolidae > Bathymodiolus > Bathymodiolus septemdierum. The sequence continues at coordinate 15,991,388 of OY726519.1, read as the reverse complement.
ATCATACAATGTCTACCTACATGTAGACATGAACATCATACAATGTCTACCTACATGTAGACATGAACATCATACAATGTCTACCTACATGTAGACAAGAACATCATACAATGTCTACCTACATGTAGACAAGAACATCATACAATGTCTACCTACATGTAACCATAGAGGACAGACAAGAACATCACACAATGTATACCTACATGTAGACAAGAACATCATACAATGTCTACCTACATGTAGACAAGAACATCATACAATGTCTACCTACATGTAGACAAGAACATCATACAATGTCTACCTACATGTAGACAAGACCATCAACCAATGTCTACCTACATGTAGACAAGAACATCACACAATGTCTACCTACATGTAGACAAGACCATCATACAATGTCTACCTACATGTAGACAAGAACATCATACAATGTCTACCTATATGTAGACAAGAACATCATACAATGTCTACCTACAGGTAGACAAGAACATCATACAGTCTACCTACATGTAGACAAGAACATCATACAATGTCTACCTACATGTAGACAAGAACATCACACAATGTCTACCTACATGTAGACAAGACCAGCATACAATGTCTACCTACATGTAGACAAGAACATCATACAATGTCTATCTAAATGTAGACAAGAACATCATACAATGTCTACCTACATGTAGACAAGAACATCATACAATGTCTACCTACATGTAGACAAGAACATCATACAGTCTACCTACATGTAGACAAGAACATCACACAATGTCTACCTACATGTAGACAAGAACATCATACAATGTCTACCTACATGTAGACAAGAACATCATACAGTCTACCTACATGTAGACAAGAACATCACACAATGTCTACCTACATGCAGACAAGAAAATCATACAAAGTCTACCTACATGTAAACAAGAACATCATACAATGTCTACCTACATGTAGACAAGAACATCATACAAAGTCTACCTACATGTAACCATAGAGGACATACAAGAACATCAACCAATGTTTACCTACATGTAGACAAGAACATCATACAATGTCTACCTACATGTAAACAAGAACATCACACAATGTCTACCTACATGTAGACAAGAACATCATACAATGTCTACCTACATGTAGACAAGAACATCATACAAAGTCTACCTAAATGTAGACATGAATATCATACAATGTCTACCTACATGTAGACAAGAACATCACACAATGTCTACCTACATGTAGACAAGAACATCATACAATGTCTACCTATATGCAGATAAGAGCATCATACAATGTCTACCTACATGTAGACAAGAACATCATACAATGTCTACCTACATGTAGACAAGAACATCATACAATGTCTACCTACATGTAACCATAGAGGACAGACAAGAACATCAACCAATGTCTACCTACATGTAGACAAGAACATCATACAATGTCTACCTACATGTAACCACAGAAGACAGACAAGAGCATCCTACAATGTCTACCTACACGTAAGCACGGAAGACAGGCAAGAACATCATACAATGACTACCTACACGTAACCACAGAAGACAGACAAGAACTCCCAACAAAACATCTATACAACAGTGCAGCTATCTAAATGATGTCAGCCATAATTAAATGTCTAAGGAGATTAAGGTAAAACAAGTTAAAGTGACTCCTCTTCACTTGAAAAAAGAACAAGATGCTATAAATACAACAACAAAGTTATAAAATGATGATGGATGTTTAATGTTTTAGTTAGACGTTGCTTGGGAATTAAGCCATGAGCCAAATGGCCCAGAAGGTTCCACTTAATAAAACTCATGTCTTAATTCTGGTAAAGCCTTTGCACTGGTACACTGGTGGGAATTACCACCATTCATTATTAATTAATCCCAGGCACACACTGGTAAAAGGATCATGTAATATTTATGTTATGTTTAGTGGGTGCAAAGTTTTCTCTTTATTTTAACAAGATAGAAATTAGTAACACAATCTTAGTGTTTTTATTACGGTAGAACTCTACAAAATAAAAATCTGGTGTCACTACGCTATGGTACTGTAACACCAGACGGATGGCATTACAAGAATAAATTGTACTTTTTGCTGCTTATTCTTCATTAATAATTTAAATCTGACCTACTTAATGAAAAGTAGATTTCCCCACATGCTCCTTCCTCCCCCTTTTTTCTTTGTTGCTTTTTTACATTTGTTTTTAATTGGTGGTTTGTTTGGTTCAAATGCAGGTAATGCTTATGTACTAAGAAAAAAAGAAAGAAAATTAATGCATTTTTAAAAAATAGATTGGTAACACCTGCCTTAAACTAAAATGGGTGGATATATAGAACATTACTTCCTAAAATAACCTACAATTGATTTAATGGCAACCATCTAATTATCTTGTACAATCTATCTACAATTTATCTACAATTTATTCTGAAAGTAAAAGGATAATTTAAAGCAAATCTGTTTATAATAATATGAAATTATTAGAGGTATGATCTGGTACCTTGTTAACAAAGGACAGATAAGAAAAAATACCAGAGGCCCTCAAGAGCTTGTATAACTCAATTGAGTTAAATACCCGTTGGCAATATACGAAAAAAACTGAAATTTCTCATCAGGAATTGATAACATAACGAGATTCAACTGTATTTGTGATCTAACTGATACAGAACCACCTAAGTTAAACTAAATTCTGTGGTGGCGGCAATCATTGATTATTTGTGATCCAACTGATAGAGAATCATCAATGGAATATTCTTAAAGTATAACAATTTAATCTCCAAAGTGGTTTCTGAGAAGAATTTTTAAATTTCACTCAGTCAGTTTATACTACAGGTAATGGCAGTCATGTTGAATTTTCAAATGAATTTTTGGGTCAAAATGAGTCTAATTTACATATTCAGAAAAATTTGACAAAACTTTAAATATCACAGAAAAACCTGGAATATATATGTTATAGAAATATTTATCTTGTATCTACTGTTCAAATTTAAGCCACTTCCAGTTTTGAATATTTAATAAACTTTCTATTTTTTAAGTTATAGCCATCTTAGATAGAGGTCATGGCTGTCGTATACAATTTTGAAAGGAGACATTCCAAGGACTATCCAAGCCTAGTTGGATAAAATTGGCTCAGTGGTTTTAGTGGAGAATATTTAAAAAAAAAAATTGGGGTGTCGAAATCAGCTTTATTTGTCAATTTTCTGCAAAAATAAGCAAAGCCCATAATATATATCATACCTTTCAATAAAATGAAAATACAGTTCAAATTTCAGTTCCTTTTGGTGGGAAAATGTGTGTTTAATGGCTCTGATATGTGTGTTTTACCCCTATGAACAATTGATAGCAACACCAGCCATATGTCAAATGATTGACCGGATCATCAGATATAATTTTAAAAATATACTTCCTAAGGATGATTCTGGCCAACTTTGCTTGAAATTGACCCATTCTTTCAGAGCAGAAGATTTTCTAAAAAGGTTACAATGGAGAATTATGGATGCTAAGTGATTGCAATAGCTCAGGTGAACTAAAAAAAAACTGTTGTCCTATTATAAAAAATAGTTGAATGACATATTTAATTAAGAATTCACACAGACTCCTGGAAGATTGACATTCCCACACCCCATTTTCAGATTATTTCACCATTTTAGGCCTAATTACCCCCTATGCCAGACACAAAGCAATTCTCATAGTGTCTACAAGGTATTAAACACTTAATGTGGCATAAGGCTGGGGCATCTGGACACTGTTCATATACTAAACAAATCATTACTTAATTAGTGAAATCCATATCAATTAGTTTCTGAGGCATGTTGTTATGGATTCCTTATAGATAACCAAGGGTTGATTCAATTTAGGTGTTTCACTGGGAAAAAAACTCTCCAAATATGTACTGCACATGTTCTGTAAACACGGTATAAAAAATAAAGATGAAAAAATGAATTAAATTTTAATCAAGGAACAAATTAACAGGTATTTAGGGACATAAAATACAATGAGTTAACCCTGTATCAAGTGACAATTACTCTACACAGCTACCTCAGAAACAAGTGACATTTACTCTACACTGAGCTACCTCAGAAACAAGTGACAATTACTCTACACTGAGCTACCTCAGAAACAAGTGACAATTACTCTACACAGAGCTACCTCAGAAACAAGTGACATTTACTCTACACAGCTACCTCAGAAACAAGTGACATTTACTCTACACTGAGCTACCTCAGAAACAAGTGACAATTACTCTACACAGCTACATCAGAAACAAGTGACAATTACTCTACACAGCTACCTCAGAAACAAGTGACATTTACTCTACACAGCTACCTCAGAAACAAGTGACATTTACTCTACACAGCTACCTCAGAAACAAGTGACATTTACTCTACACTGAGCTACCTCAGAAACAAGTGACAATTACTCTACACTGAGCTACCTCAGAAACAAGTGACAATTACTCTACACTGAGCTACCTCAGAAACAAGTGACATTTACTCTACACTGAGCTACCTCAGAAACAAGTGACAATTACTCTACACAGCTACCTCAGAAACAAGTGACATTTACTCTACACAGCTACCTCAGAAACAAGTGACATTTACTCTACACAGAGCTACCTCAGAAACAAGTGACATTTACTCTACACAGCTACATCAGAAACAAGTGACAATTACTCTACACTGAGCTACCTCAGAAACAAGTGACAATTACTCTACACTGAGCTACCTCAGAAACAAGTGACAATTACTCTACACAGAGCTACCTCAGAAACAAGTGACAATTACTCTACACTGAGCTACCTCAGAAACAAGTGACAATTACTCTACACAGAGCTACCTCAGAAACAAGTGACAATTACTCTACACTGAGCTACCTCAGAAACAAGTGACAATTACTCTACACAGAGCTACCTCAGAAACAAGTGACATTTACTCTACACTGAGCTACCTCAGAAACAAGTGACAATTACTCTACACTGAGCTACCTCAGAAACAAGTGACATTTACTCTACACTGAGCTACCTCAGAAACAAGTGACAATTACTCTACACAGCTACATCAGAAACAAGTGACAATTACTCTACACAGCTACCTCAGAAACAAGTGACATTTACTCTACACAGCTACCTCAGAAACAAGTGACATTTACTCTACACTGAGCTACCTCAGAAACAAGTGACAATTACTCTACACAGCTACATCAGAAACAAGTGACAATTACTCTACACTGAGCTACCTCAGAAACAAGTGACAATTACTCTACACTGAGCTACCTCAGAAACAAGTGACAATTACTCTACACAGAGCTACCTCAGAAACAAGTGACAATTACTCTACACTGAGCTACCTCAGAAACAAGTGACAATTACTCTACACAGAGCTACCTCAGAAACAAGTGACAATTACTCTACACTGAGCTACCTCAGAAACAAGTGACAATTACTCTACACAGAGCTACCTCAGAAACAAGTGACATTTACTCTACACTGAGCTACCTCAGAAACAAGTGACAATTACTCTACACAGCTACATCAGAAACAAGTGACAATTACTCTACACTGAGCTACCTCAGAAACAAGTGACAATTACTCTACACAGCTACATCAGAAACAAGTGACATTTACTCTACACAGCTACATCAGAAACAAGTGACATTTACTCTACACTGAGCTACCTCAGAAACAAGTGACATTTACTCTACACAGCTACCTCAGAAACAAGTGACATTTACTCTACACTGAGCTACCTCAGAAACAAGTAACATTTACTCTACACTGAGCTACCTCAGAAACTAGTGACATTTACTCTACACTGAGCTACCTCAGAAACAAGTGACAATTACTCTACACAGCTACCTCAGAAACAAGTGACAATTACTCTACACTGAGCTACATCAGAAACAAGTGACAATTACTCTACACAGAGCTACCTCAGAAACTAGTGACAATTACTCTACACAGAGCTACCTCAGAAACAAGTGACAATTACTCTACACAGAGCTACCTCAGAAACTAGTGACAATTACTCTACACAGAGCTACCTCAGAAACAAGTGACAATTACTCAACACTGAGCTACCTCAGAAACAAGTGACATTTACTCTACACTGAGCTACCTCAGAAACAAGTGACATTTACTCTACACTGAGCTACCTCAGAAACTAGTGACAATTACTCTACACAGAGCTACCTCAGAAACAAGTGACAATTACTCTACACAGAGCTACCTCAGAAACAAGTGACATTTACTCTACACTGAGCTACCTCAGAAACAAGTGACATTTACTCTACACTGAGCTACCTCAGAAACAAGGACATTTACTCTACACTGAGCTACCTCAGAAACAAGTGACAATTACTCTACACAGAGCTACCTCAGAAACAAGTAACATTTACTCTACACTGAGCTACCTCAGAAACAAGTGACATTTACTCTACACTGAGCTACCTCAGAAACTAGTGACATTTACTCTACACTGAGCTACCTCAGAAACAAGTGACATTTACTCTACACTGAGCTACCTCAGAAACAAGGACATTTACTCTACACTGAGCTACCTCAGAAACAATTGACAATTACTCTACACTGAGCTACCTCAGAAACAAGTGACAATTACTCTACACAGCTACCTCAGAAACAAGTGACAATTACTCTACACTGAGCTACCTCAGAAACAAGTGACATTTACTCTACACAGCTACCTCAGAAACAAGTGACATTTACTCTACACTGAGCTACCTCAGAAACAAGTGACAATTACTCTACACTGAGCTACCTCAGAAACTAGTGACAATTATTCTACACTGAGCTACCTCAGAAACAAGTGACAATTACTCTACACAGCTACATCAGAAACAAGTGACATTTACTCTACACAGCTACATCAGAAACAAGTGACAATTACTCTACACAGCTACCTCAGAAACAAGTGACATTTACTCTACACAGAGCTACCTCAGAAACAAGTGACATTTACTCTACACAGAGCTACCTCAGAAACAAGTGACAATTACTCTACACAGAGCTACCTCAGAAACAAGTGACATTTACTCTACACTGAGCTACCTCAGAAACAAGTGACAATTACTCTACACAGCTACATCAGAAACAAGTGACAATTACTCTACACTGAGCTACATCAGAAACAAGTGACAATTACTCTACACTGAGCTACCTCAGAAACAAGTGACATTTACTCTACACTGAGCTACCTCAGAAACAAGTGACAATTACTCTACACTGAGCTACCTCAGAAACAAGTGACAATTACTCTACACTGAGCTACCTCAGAAACAAGTGACAATTACTCTACACAGAGCTACCTCAGAAACAAGTGACAATTACTCTACACTGAGCTACCTCAGAAACAAGTGACAATTACTCTACACAGAGCTACCTCAGAAACAAGTGACAATTACTCTACACTGAGCTACCTCAGAAACAAGTGACAATTACTCTACACAGAGCTACCTCAGAAACAAGTGACAATTACTCTACACTGAGCTACCTCAGAAACAAGTGACAATTACTCTACACAGCTACCTCAGAAACAAGTGACATTTACTCTACACTGAGCTACCTCAGAAACAAGTGACAATTACTCTACACTGAGCTACCTCAGAAACAAGTGACAATTACTCTACACTGAGCTACCTCAGAAACAAGTGACAATTACTCTACACTGAGCTACCTCAGAAACAAGTGACAATTACTCTACACTGAGCTACCTCAGAAACAAGTGACAATTACTCTACACTGAGCTACCTCAGAAACAAGTGACAATTACTCTACACAGCTACCTCAGAAACAAGTGACATTTACTCTACACAGCTACCTCAGAAACAAGTGACAATTACTCTACACTGAGCTACCTCAGAAACAAGTGACATTTACTCTACACTGAGCTACCTCAGAAACAAGTGACAATTATTCTACACTGAGCTACCTCAGAAACAAGTGACAATTATTCTACACTGAGCTACCTCAGAAACAAGTGACAATTACTCTACACTGAGCTACCTCAGAAACAAGTGACATTTACTCTACACTGAGCTACCTCAGAAACAAGTGACAATTACTCTACACTGAGCTACCTCAGAAACAAGTGACAATTACTCTACACAGAGCTACCTCAGAAATAAGTGACATTTACTCTACACTGAGCTACTTCAGAAACAAGTGACAATTACTCTACACTGAGCTACCTCAGAAACAAGTGACAATTACTCTACACAGCTACCTCAGAAACAAGTGACATTTACTCTACACTGAGCTACCTCAGAAACAAGTGACAATTACTCTACACAGAGCTACCTCAGAAATAAGTGACATTTACTCTACACTGAGCTACCTCAGAAACAAGTGACAATTACTCTACACAGCTACCTCAGAAACAAGTGACATTTACTCTACACAGCTACCTCAGAAACAAGTGACATTTACTCTACACTGAGCTACCTCAGAAACAAGTGACAATTACTCTACACAGCTACCTCAGAAACAAGTGACATTTACTCTACACAGCTACCTCAGAAACAAGTGACATTTACTCTACACAGCTACCTCAGAAACAAGTGACATTTACTCTACACTGAGCTACCTCAGAAACAAGTGACAATTACTCTACACAGCTACATCAGAAACAAGTGACAATTACTCTACACTGAGCTACATCAGAAACAAGTGACAATTACTCAACACTGAGTTGACTCAGAACCAACTGACAATTACTCTACACTGAGTTAACTCAAAAACCAGTGACAATTATTCTACATCAAGTTAACTCAGGAACAATAGAGAATTACTCTATAATGAGAAACTTGTATCATATAATTTGTTGGTTTTTTTGTGGCATTTTTATACCTATCACTCCTTGTTATAGATTCAAAATTTACATTTCAAATTTACGTTCATGTAAATGATATTAAAAATATTTTTTAAATATTGTCTGTGTACATATTGTATTTCTATGCAAGACACATACTTCTAGAAAAACCTATAGTGACCTGGTCTGAACAGACATATTCATACAAAAGTCCTTATCATAGTTATTTCCCAGCAAAGTCAACAAACCGTTATTTCTATGCCAGTTTCAGCAACCTTAAATCTGTATCAAAGTAGCTTGAGTTTATGTGTGGGAAAAGATGGAATACTGATACCTAAGGAAAAAACAACAGTGTCAGAAAATAAACTTGCAAGTCACCTGGCCCTGACCTAGGCAAGAATGTATCCCAAGTTTATGAAAAGATATTAGTATGTATAGGAAATAAAAATTACTAAATTATTTTTGCATTTTTCTACATTTATTTGTTTGGTTGAAGTTGCAAAACTTGAAAACTCAATTTCATCAGTTTGTTCATATTGAATTCAGTATTAAGTGTTTCTATAAACAAACAGATCTCAACTACAGTACATGCAGCTATAGAAAAAAACCATATCTTAAGATATACATACAATTCCACCCTTCCTCCTTTTCTATAACAAGAAGAAGAAAAGAGTCCATGTTGGTCAGAAGCTTGGTTACAAGTTTGTTACTATATACAAAATAATACAAATACCACCAAATATTTACTACATAGCAAACCATATAAATACCACCAAATATTCACCACATAGCTATATGATTACAGACAGACAGAAAGATACACACTTATAAAGGAAACCACAAGAACTTTTCTACACCAGCAAATTTTGTTTAATATATAAAATGCAGATCCATGTGAATTCCACCCAAGTAGGAACGAGATGAATTACATGTGAAATTTTAAAATGTGTATAATATTTGTAGATATGCACAATAACAGCATGAAATTAGATAAAATAAAGTTGAAAAAGTTATGTGAGAAATTGATGTAGATTTGTTAACATGATTTACATGTACAAGGTCAACAATTCGCATGAATTACATGTATTACGTCCCAGGGAATTTGTGCTATGTTTTCTGTATACTATCATTTTTTTCCTTTTAAAGTTTGTATATACACATGATTTAAAAATCTTAAAAATCTTTATCAAATTTTGTATTGACAACACACATATTGTACAAGTTTTTATATCTTGTGGAGTTTGTTGTGCCAATCTAGTATCAGTACCACCAGGAGGTTCATCACTGAGATGAGAAATGATACTAAAACAGTCAAGACAAGATTATATAATAACATCTGTATATCAGTCTAATTAAGATTAAATGTTTGTTGGATTTTTTTTACTTGTTGGTTGGTTTGGTTGGTTTATGGTATTTAACACCACTTTCAACAATATTTCAGTTATATTGTGGTGGTCAGTTTTATTGGTAGAGGCAAGGATTTGCATAGTAAATCCTTGGTGGAGGAAACCGGAGAACCCGTAGAAAACCAATGACCTGTCGCAAGTCACTGACAAACTCGACATGAACAGGGTTTGAACTAACCACAAGTGTATCGCCAAAGAAACAAAAACAGATCAAGAAACATCTAATTCTAGTTAGACTGTTCAGTATATTAGTTATTTTTATTGAACAATTTTGAATCAAAACATTTTATAAACAACTACTTATATTATCAAACTGGAAGGTGACTGGGTCTTAAAACATGGCCAGACATCCATCACCTATCATTGCCCAAGTGCCTGTATGACAGTGCACCTTTGTATTCAACTATAAACTAATATTATTTTATAACATTATGTTCATCCCTAGACATGTATTACACAGTCTGATATACTTCCAAACAGTTTTTTTTTTAACCAAGTAGAATATGTATCATATCCAATAGGTTGTACATGTAAGTTGTATCTTAATGTCTATATTTTAATACACATACAAATGTACATACAATGTTATCATTGTAAAGCTGAATGGTAAACTGATAGTCTCCTATAAATAGATAATAACAAAACTTACATTGTAAAATAATCTATATTAATATTTCTATTATGAATGCTTAACAATACTTTCAACATTATTTCTGATCTGTAGTGATAGTAAGTTTATTGGTTGAGGAAACTGGAGAAGCACTGACAACCTGTAGTAGTGATGACAATGACTACATATGAGAATGTTATCATGGATAATAACTTCTTTAAGGGGCATAACTCATAAATGAATAACTCAGAAAACAATTTTGACATGAATTTCATCTTTACATGAAAATATTTGATTTAAGAAATCCTTCCTTCCTCCAACCCCCTAAAAAATGATGACTATGAAATACCAACAACTGATTCTTGTCAGTGTGAACATGAATTATGTCCCTAAAATGTCATGGAAAAATAATTTGTTCTATGAGAGGGTCAATTAGACACAAACAATTAACTACAGAATGAAGTGGACCATATAGACTATACTATAGGAAACTGTATCACCAGACAACATTTAACACAGAGGTTGATATAAGTAGAGACTACCTACTGTTTATCAGACAAAACATGGCCTTCAAATCTGTCTTTAATAAACATCTAGTACCTATTAAAATGATTACTGAGGGTCAGTACCAAGGGAATGATTACCAGACAATACACTAAGCATCACATTGATTCTGTGTATTACTGTTTTCTATCCAATACACTAATTACTTCAACAGATAATATAAAGGGCTTCCAATGCTATAAGAATGGTTAACTCACAAAATATATCACTAACTAAAAAACCTGCAAGTTTTATCAAATTATGTACGTTAAAATGATAAAAAAAAAGTTTTAATTATCAGTGTCTAATATTGCACAAAAACAAAAAATGTTAGAAAAAAATGTTGAACTTATTGAAGTCTTAGATCCATTTCACACCCTCACTTGCCAGTAAAATATAATCATTAAATAATATTCTATACTCTTCAATAAAGTATAAATTTCAATAAAAAAAGAAATAGAGGGAATAAAAATCTGCTATAGAACAGACATATGCTGTTCTGGATTATTTTTACATCTGTTTTAATTAAAAATAGTTTGTAATAAGTAGCAATCAAATAAACAAAGATTGGTGAAAGTCTACTTAACTTTTAATATTAAGCTTTCTATTTTTTTCAATAAATCTTTTTTTTTTTTTTTTTTAGATTAATTTTAATGTACCCTTGACATTTATACTTAATTAATATAAAAACTAGTCTCCCAGGAGCCTGTAATCGCTCACCTGGTTTTCAATCTGACATCGAAAGTTGATAGAAAATGGGGGTGTTACTCATAATTTTGAAAGTGGGCCACCCAAAGATCATTTCAACTCAAATTTCTGAGCAAAAGATTTTGATGTGATTTTTATCTCATAATATTCCTAAACGGAATAAACTGGCTGAAAAAATCTCACAGAAAAACCCAGAATATATGTTAAACTACTCATTGCCATGTAGCTGCAGTTAAAATTTGAGTTCATTTTGATTTGTAATAAAGCTGAAATTGACAACTAAAGAAATTTCTATTTTTGGTAACAGCAGCCATGTTGAATGGAGGGCGGTGCTGTCGGACACAATATTGAAAAGGTACCACCCAAGGACCATCCCTGCCAAATTTGCTTTAATTTGGTTCAGCGGTTTCGGAGGAGAAGATTTAAATGTGATCTTTTATCAAAATATGCCTAATTTGCATAATCGGTATAAATCGGCTGAAAGAAAAATTTCACAGAAAAAAATGGAATATATGCTAAACTACTCCTTGCCATGTAGCTGCAGTTAAAATTTGAGCTCATTTTGACTTATACTAAAGCAGCAATGGACAATTGAAGAAATTTTGATTTTTAGTAACAGCAGCCATCTTGAATGGAGGGTGGGGCTGTCGGACACAATTTTGAAAGGGACCCACCCAGGGACCATCCCTGCCAGGTTTGGTTTAATTTGGTTCAGTGGTTTCTGAGGAGAAGATTTAAATGTGATCTTTTATCAAAATATGCCTAATTTGCATAATCGGTATAAATCAGCTGAAAGAAAAATTTCACAGAAAAACCCAGAATATATGTTAAACTACTCCTTGCCATGTAGCTGCAGTTAAAATATGAGCTCATTTTGACTTATACTAAAGCAGCAATGGACAATTGAAGAAATTTCTATTTCTAGTAACAGCAGCCATCTTGAACGGAGGACGGTCGGAACAAACTGATAAGGACCTTGCAAGGAACATTTCTGCCAAGTATGGTTCCAATCCATCCAGTGGTTCTTGAGAAGAAGTTTGTTTTACATATTTCCCATTGGGTTGCTATGTTAACTTATGTCCCTCACTTGGTTAGCAGCTTGCAATGATCATTCATGACAATTTTCAATTCCATCCTCCATGTAGTATCAGAGAAGAAGATCTTTGAAATTTCAGCCAATCAGAGGCTATTATGGCCCTTGGCAGCCATATCTGATAACCAATCGGAACAAAAAGTAACAACAATTGATCAGAACCTTGTCAGGAACATTTCTGCCAAGAATGGTTACAATCCATCCAGTGGTTCTTGGGAAGAAGTTTGTTTTACATATTTCCAATAGGGTCGCTATGTTAAATTATGTCCCCTGCTGGTGGTCATCTTGGATTTTTAATCGGTCCAAAAAGTAACAATACTTGGTTAGCAGCTTGCAATGATAATTCATAACAATTTTCAATTCCATCCTCCATGTAGTATCGGAGAGGAAGATCATTAAAAATTTCAGCCCATCAGAGGCTTTTATGGCCCCTGGCAGCCATGTTGGATAACCGATCGTAACGAAAGTAACAACACTTGGTTAGACCATGCAAATGAACATTCCTGCCATGTTTGGTCCCATTTGCTTCAGTGGTTCTCTAGAAGAAGATTGAAATGCTTACGGATGGACGACAGATGCCAAGTGATGGCAATAGCTCACCTGACCCTGCTAAAAATGATTAAAAGATGCAAATTATATGCAAATGAGATGATCAATTTAACAGTATTCCTGACTTTGATCACTATTTTCTCATGTCTAAACACATCTTATTTCTTTAATGGGTTTTGGATGTTTACCACCACTTTCAATACTATTTCACTTCTACAGGGAAATCTGTCCAAACCGAACCTTGAATAAACTGAAATCCTGTATAAACCAAACTTTAAATAAAGTCCTAATGTAGGAAATCATTGTTAATATAACCTGTATAAACCAACCACCTGTCTATTACAAACGCAAAGGTTGGTCCCAAGCAGGTTCGGATTAGAAAGGTTTCACTGAATCATGGTCAGTTTTATTGGTAGAGGAACAAATGTACCTGGAGAAAACCATGAACCTGCAGCAAGTCATTGACATACAGTTACATCAAGTACACCTCACCATGGGTAGATAATCAAGTACACCTTACCATGGGTAGAGAATCAAGCACACCTTAACATGGGTAGAGAATCAAGTACACCTCACCATGGGTAGAGAATCAAGTACACCTTAACATGGGTAGAGAATCAAGACACCTTGCCATGGGTAGAGAATCAAGACACCTTAACATGGGTAGAGAATCAAGTACACCTTACCATGGGTAGAGAATCAAGACACCTTAACATGGGTAGAGAATCAAGTACACCTTACCATGGGTAGAGAATCAAGTACACCTTAACATGGGTAGAGAATAAAGACACCTTAACATGGGTAGAGAATCAAGCACACCTTAACATGGGTAGAGAATCAAGTACACCATAACATGGGTAGAGAATCAAGACACCTTAACATGGGTAGAGAATCGAGTACACCTTACCATGGGTAGAGAATCAAGTACACCTTAACATGGGTAGAGAATCAAGTACACCATAACATGGATAGAGAATCAAGACACCTTAACATGGGTAGAGAATCAAGTACACCTTACCATGGGTAGAGAATCAAGTACACCTTAACATGGGTAGAGAATCAAGCACACCTTAACATGGGTAGAGAATCAAGTACACCTTACCATGGGTAGAGAATCAAGTACACCTTAACATGGGTAGAGAATCAAGCACACCTTAACATGGGTAGAGAATCAAGACACCTTAACATGGGTAGAGAATCAAGTACACCTTAACATGGGTAGAGAATCAAGTACACCTTAACATGGGTAGAGAATCAAGTACACCTTACCATGGGTAGAGAATCAAGCACACCTTAACATGGGTAGAGAATCAAGTACACCTCACCATAGGTAGAGAATCAAGTACACCATAACATGGGTAGAGAATCAAGACACCTTAACATGGGTAGAGAATCAAGTACACCTCACCATAGGTAGAGAATCAAGTACACCATAACATGGGTAGAGAATCAAGACACCTTAACATGGGTAGAGAATCAAGTACACCTCACCATAGGTAGAGAATCAAGTACACCATAACATGGGTAGAGAATCAAGACACCTTAACATGGGTAGAGAATCAAGACACCTTACCATGGGTAGAGAATCAAGTACACTTTAACATGGGTAGAGAATCAAGCACACCTTAACATGGGTAGAGAATCAAGTACACCTTACCATGGGTAGAGAATCAAGTACACCTTAACATGGGTAGAGAATCAAGCACACCTTAACATGGGTAGAGAATCAAGACACCTTAACATGGGTAGAGAATCAAGTACACCTTAACATGGGTAGAGAATCAAGTACACCTTAACATGGGTAGAGAATCAAGTACACCTTACCATGGGTAGAGAATCAAGCACACCTTAACATGGGTAGAGAATCAAGTACACCTCACCATAGGTAGAGAATCAAGTACACCTTAACATGGGTAGAGAATCAAGTACACCTCACCATGGGTAGAGAATCAAGTACACCTCATCATAGGTAGAGAATCAAGTACACCTTAACATGGGTAGAGAATCAAGTACACCTCACCATGGGTAGAGAATCAAGTACACCTCACCATAGGTAGAGAATCAAGTACACCTTAACATGGGTAGAGAATCAAGTACATCTCACCATAGGTATAGAGTTTGAACTCAAAACTTTAGATCATTTTCTTACCGCTTTTTATTAATTTTTTTAACAGCAAGTGAGCATTATTTCAATTATACTCATGACGACAATAAGTTCACATAAAATAAATCATATATATTACATAAATGTCCTTGAAATATGGAGATTTTCAAGTGAATGAAGACCAGTATCTTACTCAGTGAAATGACAATTGTGTATTTCACTGCATGATGACACAGTTCTAGCATGGTCATAATCGAAAATATAATTGAGTGTCAGAAAATGAAAAGTATATATTATTCATCAGCCATAAGGGGGATGTAAATCAGTTAGAAGGTAGAGATTTAATATCAGGAGGTAGTGGTGATGCTATGGGATGTAAATCATTGTTAGAAGGTAGAGATTTAATATCAGGAGGTAGTTGTGATGCTATAAGTGCTGGTTTCAATAGACATCCTTTATCACTTAGTTTCTTTCACTAGACCCATGTGTAACATAGAACAAAGGGTTGACAGTTTGTGAAAAAAAAAATCATAGATGTTTTACACTTGCATAACTGTTTCATGAAGAATGTTACATGTTTATCAAAGACATTGCTAATTAACAACTTATGCAATAGGGGATGATTACTTTCAAATCTGAAACAAATCTGTTCTTATACTTTTAACAATTTCTACAATGAGGGCACTGCTCAGACTTGTAAATACTATACAGTGAGATCTTATCTACAATGAGGGCACTGCTCAGACTTGTAAATACTATACAGTGAGATCTTATCTACAATGAGGGCACTGCTCAGACTTGTAAATACTATACAGTGAGATCTTATCTACAATGAGGGCACTGCTCAGACTTGTAAATACTATAGAGTGAGATCTTATCTACAATGAAGGCACTGCTCAGACTTGTAAATACTATACAGTGAGATCTTATCTACAATGAGGGCACTGCTCAGACTTGTAAATACTATACAGTGAGATCTTATCTACAATGAAGGCACTGCTCAGACTTGTAAATACTATACAGTGAAATCTTATCTACAATGAGGGCACTGCTCAGACTTGTAAATACTATACAGTGAGATCTTATATACAATGAGGGCACTGCTCAGATTTGTAAATACTATACAGTGAGATTTTATCTACAATGAGGGCACTGCTCAGACTTGTAAATACTATACAGTGAAATCTTATCTACAATGAGGACATTGCTCAGACTTGTAAATACTATACAGTGAGATCTTATCTACAATGAGGGCACTGCTCAGACTTGTAAATACTATACAGTGAGATCTTATCTACAATGAAGGCACTGCTCAGACTTGTAAATACTATACAGTGAGATCTTATCTACAATGAGGGCACTGCTCAGACTTGTAAATACTATACAGTGAAATATTATCTACAATGAGGGCACTGCTCAGACTTGTAAATACTATACAGTGAGATCTTATCTACAATGAGGGCACTGCTCAGACTTGTAAATACTATACAGTGAGATCTTATCTACAATGAGGGCACTGCTCAGACTTGTAAATACTATACAGTGAGATTTTATTTACAATGAAGGCACTGCTCAGACTTGTAAATACTATACAGTGAGATCTTATCTACAATGAGGGCATTGCTCAGACTTGTAAATACTATACAGTGAGATCTTATCTACAATGAGGGCACTGCTCAGACTTGTAAATACTATACAGTGAAATCTTATCTACAATGAGGGCACTGCTCAGACTTGTAAATACTATACAGTGAGATCTTATCTACAATGAGGGCACTGCTCAGACTTGTAAATACTATACAGTGAGATCTTATCTACAATGAGGGCACTGCTCAGACTTGTAAATACTATAGAGTGAGATCTTATCTACAATGAGGGCACTGCTCAGACTTGTAAATACTATACAGTGAGATCTTATCTACAATGAGGGCACTGTTCAGACTTGTAAATACTATACAGTGAGATCTTATCTACAATGAGGGCACTGCTCAGACTTGTAAATACTATACAGTGAGATCTTATCTACAATGAAGGCACTGCTCAGACTTGTAAATAATATACAGTGAGATCTTATCTACAATGAGGGCACTGCTCAGACTTGTAAATACTATACAGTGAGATCTTATCTACAATGAAGGCACTGCTCAGACTTGTAAATACTATACAGTGAAATCTTATCCTGAAAGACTAACCTCTTTTGCCAACAAAGATATAGTTTTTCAAGTCAGATGGTCTCTCAATAGAGGTTTGCATAATACAATGAATGAAGAGT
Source organism: Bathymodiolus septemdierum (assembly GCA_963383655.1). Taxonomy (NCBI): domain Eukaryota; kingdom Metazoa; phylum Mollusca; class Bivalvia; order Mytilida; family Modiolidae; genus Bathymodiolus; species Bathymodiolus septemdierum. The sequence goes on along the minus strand of OY726519.1, from coordinate 15,973,284 downwards.
TGTAACATTTCAAGGTGGCTTCAGAAAAAAGAGTTTGGTTTCTAATTGGAGAGGTACCTCACCATATATTTCACAGTAATAAAATGACCTGTAATCACAGAACTTTTCTGGTGAAGCATTAAACTCTATCAGATTCACACCATGACAATACATTAAACATATACACACATTTTTAAGTACAAATAACAGTTATATCTATTTGAAAATGTCTGGTTTTGACAAGTTTTGACTTACATAGGAGATAGAAGATTTAAGGTTTTCACATAAAGAAGAACATCATTATGACATTATCTATTATAATCTAGAACAATAATACAACTCCATAATACAGATGTGAGAAAAAACCTCTACCGATTCATATACTGGTCTGATAAGAAGAAGTATTTTAGATTATGTTTGATGTTCAATCTCCCCACCAGATGTACTTGATGTAATACACATTATAGCTAGTCCCAAATGATTGAATTAATTTCTCCCATTGTCTGTTAAATTTAGCAAAATATCTCCATAAGATAAGTGGTTGTACATATTTTATGTCAAAATTTCATGGTACTGAATAGGTATCATGAGAAAATATGATAATATTACATTATTAGTTGTATATGGTGGTGTATCTTTAAAATATATTTTAAATACAGTTGCTAAATTTTCTGATATTATTTCCTATATCTCAAAACATTACTTGTACAAACCATATATTATTTTCTAATCACCAATGTTTGATAAATGGCCATAGATTATGATAAAAACAGATAAAAACAGTGTTGTGTTTTCCAAAATCACATCTTTCAAAAAAAAAACATTCAGATGTTTACCATGTCCACTAATTTTGAATATATTATGACCTTTAGAATAAAAGTACTTATGGTTCATCTTATTAGAAGGCTAAATAAAACTCTTGTTCAGAGATGGTGATCATCTTAGATCTCATATCATTATAAAAAGCATACATGTACTGAGGACAGTTGCCAGAGAGCTACCCACCATGTCCCTGTTAGTAGATAGGGATTGTCTTCTTGATTGGGATTTGCAGGTTAAAATATGGAATGCCTGACTATGAACCATAGCAGGTGCAGTGTTTGGAAAATGCCACACTCCTTGCATGCTAAAGACCCTTTTTGTAAATCTTTACAAAAACTAGGAAGATTGTTATAAAAGGTAAATATTTTCCCCCATACCTAATCCTCTATACTTATCTAGTGACAGTTAAGGTTGCCTCGGTGGCCCATAGCTCTCTCATACCCAATCCTCTATACTTATCTAGTGACAGTTAAGGTTGCCTCGGTGGCCCATAGCTCTCTCATACCCAATCCTCTATACTTATCTAGTGACAGTTAAGGTTGCCTCGGTGGCCCATAGCTCTCTCATACCCAATCCTCTATACTTATCTAGTGACAGTTAAGGTTGCCTCGGTGGCCCATAGCTCTCTCATACCCAATCCTCTATACTTATCTAGTGACAGTTAAGGTTGCCTCGGTGGCCCATAGCTCTCTCATACCCAATCCTCTATACTTATCTAGTGACAGTTAAGGTTGCCTCGGTGGCCCATAGCTCTCTCATACCCAATCCTCTATACTTATCTAGTGACAGTTAAGAATGTTGTTGCCTCGGTGACCCCCATAGCTCCCTTAAAATGTTGTTGTCTCAGTGGCCCCCATAGCTCCCTTAAAATGTTGTTGTCTCGGTGGCCCCCATAGCTCCCTTAAAATGTTGTTGCCTCGGTGGCCCCCATAGCTCCCTTAAAATGTTGTTGTCTCGGTGGCCCCCATAGCTCCCTTAAAATGTTGTTGTCTCGGTGGCCCCCATAGCTCCCTTAAAATGTTGTTGTCTCGGTGGCCCCCATAGCTCCCTTAAAATGTTGTTGTCTCGGTGGCCCCCATAGCTCCCTTAAAATGTTGTTGTCTCGGTGGCCCCCATAGCTCCCTTAAAATGTTGTTGTCTCGGTGGCCCCCATAGCTCCCTTAAAATGTTGTTGTCTCGGTGGCCCCCATAGCTCCCTTAAAATGTTGTTGTCTCGGTGGCCCCCATAGCTCACTTAAAATGTTGTTGTCTCGGTGGCCCCCATAGCTCACTTAAAATGTTGTTGTCTCGGTGGCCCCCATAGCTCCCTTAAAATGTTGTTGCCTCGGTGGCCCCCATAGCTCCCTTAAAATGTTGTTGTCTCGGTGGCCCCCATAGCTCCCTTAAAATGTTGTTGTCTCGGTGGCCCCCATAGCTCCCTTAAAATGTTGTTGTCTCGGTGGCCCCCATAGCTCCCTTAAAATGTTGTTGCCTCGGTGGCCCCCATAGCTCCCTTAAAATGTTGTTGTCTCGGTGGCCCCCATAGCTCCCTTAAAATGTTGTTGTCTCGGTGGCCCCCATAGCTCCCTTAAAATGTTGTTGCCTCGGTGGCCCCCATAGCTCCCTTAAAATGTTGTTGTCTCGGTGGCCCCCATAGCTCCCTTAAAATGTTGTTGTCTCGGTGGCCCCCATAGCTCCCTTAAAATGTTGTTGTCTCGGTGGCCCCCATAGCTCCCTTAAAATGTTGTTGTCTCGGTGGCCCCCATAGCTCCCTTAAAATGTTGTTGTCTCGGTGGCCCCCATAGCTCCCTTAAAATGTTGTTGTCTCGGTGGCCCCCATAGCTCCCTTAAAATGTTGTTGTCTCGGTGGCCCCCATAGCTCACTTAAAATGTTGTTGTCTCGGTGGCCCCCATAGCTCCCTTAAAATGTTGTTGCCTCGGTGGCCCCCATAGCTCCCTTAAAATGTTGTTGTCTCGGTGGCCCCCATAGCTCCCTTAAAATGTTGTTGTCTCGGTGGCCCCCATAGCTCCCTTAAAATGTTGTTGCCTCGGTGGCCCCCATAGCTCCCTTAAAATGTTGTTGTCTCGGTGGCCCCCATAGCTCCCTTAAAATGTTGTTGTCTCGGTGGCCCCCATAGCTCCCTTAAAATGTTGTTGTCTCGGTGGCCCCCATAGCTCCCTTAAAATGTTGTTGCCTCGGTGGCCCCCATAGCTCCCTTAAAATGTTGTTGCCTCGGTGGCCCCCATAGCTCCCTTAAAATGTTGTTGTCTCAGTGGCCCCCATAGCTCCCTTAAAATGTTGTTGCCTCGGTGGCCCCCATAGCTCCCTTAAAATGTTGTTGTCTCGGTGGCCCCCATAGCTCCCTTAAAATGTTGTTGTCTCGGTGGCCCCCATAGCTCCCTTAAAATGTTGTTGTCTCGGTGGCCCCCATAGCTCCCTTAAAATGTTGTTGCCTCGGTGGCCCCCATAGCTCCCTTAAAATGTTGTTGCCTCGGTGGCCCCCATAGCTCCCTTAAAATGTTGTTGTCTCAGTGGCCCCCATAGCTCCCTTAAAATGTTTTGCCTCGGTGGCCCCCATAGCTCCCTTATTTCTGTATAACTGTTGAAATTGTTCTTGTCATGAATATGCATGAAATATTTGATGCTGGATGTTATAGGTAACTATTTGATGATGGATGTTATAGGGTAACTATTTGATGCTGGATGTTATAGGTAACTATTTGATGCTGGATGTTATAGGTAACTATTTGATGCTGGATGTTATAAGTAACTATTTGATGCTGGATGTTATAAGTAACTATTTGATGCTGGATGTTAAAGGTAACTATTTGATGCTGGGTATTATAAGTAACTATTTGATGCTGGATGCTATAGGTAACTATTTGATGCTGGATGTTATAGGTAACTATTTGATGCTGGATGTTATAGGCAACTATTTGATGCTGGATGTTATAAGTAACTATTTGATGCTGGATGTTATAGGTAACTATTTGATGCTGGGTATTATAAGTAACTATTTGATGCTGGATGTTAAAGGTAACTATTTGATGCTGGATGTTATAGGCAACTATTTGATGCTGGATGTTATAGGTAACCAACAATCAATCAATAAATAAAAAATTGCGAAGGGCCAAAAACTCTCTCTGCAGTCTGAGTATAGTTTAGTGGTTTCCTATTATAAACTAATTTTCACATATCTTATAATGTTGACTAAGTAGCAGACGTTATAACTTATGTTACCTTTAATGTTCTTTACATCTCTCTTCTATAGTACTTTGTACTTCTCTACTCACTGTCAGACTGAAAAAAAATGAGCTAAAATTGAGCTATCTCCTCTTAATTACCTCATCAATCATGATGCCTTAGACAGCAACAATTTGATATTTAGAGAATTTAAAGAGGTTGTTTTTAAAAACTCAATTAAAATGATTTGTGTTTGCAAACAAAGTTTGTTAATGCTTTTGCCCCCTACATACAGAAAAAAAAACATCTTACACATGAGACAAATTATACATCTTAAACAGAAAACAACCTGCATTACACAACTCCCCTCCCCTAACATAAAGTGTTGTAAGTATTACACAACTCCCCTCTCCTAACATAAAGTGTTGTAAGTATTACACAACTCCCCTCCCCTAACATAAAGTGTTGTAAGTATTACACAACTCCCCTCCCCTAACATAAAGTGTTGTAAGTATTACACAACTCCCCTCCCCTAACATAAAGTGTTGTAAGTATTACACAACTCCCCTCCCCTAACATAAAGTGTTGTAAGTATTACACAACTCCCCTCCCCTAACATAAAGTGTTGTAAGTATTACACAACTCCCCTCCCCTAACATAAAGTGTTGTAAGTATTACACAACTCCCCTCCCCTAACATAAAGTGTTGTAAGTATTACACAACTCCCCTCCCCTAACATAAAGTGTTGTAAGTATTACACAACTCCCCTCCCCTAACATAAAGTGTTGTAAGTATTACACAACTCCCCTCTCCTAACATAAAGTGTTGTAAGTATTACACAACTCCCCTCCCCTAACATAAAGTGTTGTAAGTATTACACAACTCCCCTCCCCTAACATAAAGTGTTGTAAGTATTACACAACTCCCCTCCCCTAACATAAAGTGTTGTAAGTATTACACAACTCCCCTCCCCTAACATAAAGTGTTGTAAGTATTACACAACTCCCCTCCCCTAACATAAAGTGTTGTAAGTACTAAATAAAACTAAGCAGGCAGACTAATACATGGACAAGTCTGTTACAGGTGGAGGAGAATGGAGTACCTTTTATTAACCATAGATCTATGGAGGAGAATGGAGTACCTTTTATTAACCATAGACCTTCTATGGAGGAGAATGGAGTACCTTTTATTAACCATAGACCTTCTATGGAGGAGAATGGAGTACCTTTTATTAACCATAGACCTTCTATGGAGGAGAATGGAGTACCTTTTATTAACCATAGATCTATGGAGGAGAATGGAGTACCTTTTATTAACCATAGACCTTCTATGGAGGAGAATGGAGTACCTTTTATTAACCATAGACCTTCTATGGAGGAGAATGGAATACCTTTTATTAACCATAGACCTTCTATGGAGGAGAATGGAGTACCTTTTATTAACCATAGACCTTCTATGGAGGAGAATGGAGTACCTTTTATTAACCATAGACCTTCTATGGAGGAGAATGGAGTACCTTTTATTAACCATAGATCTATGGAGGAGAATGGAGTACCTTTTATTAACCATAGACCTTCTATGGAGGAGAATGGAGTACCTTTTATTAACCATAGACCTTCTATGTAGGAGAATGGAGTACCTTTTATTAACCATAGACCTTCTATGGAGGAGAATGGAATACCTTTTATTAACCATAGACCTTCTATGGAGGAGAATGGAATACCTTTTATTAACCATAGACCTTCTATGTAGGAGAATGGAGTACCTTTTATTAACCATAGACCTATGGAGGGGAATGGAGTACCTTTTATTAACCATAGACCTTCTATGGAGGAGAATGGAGTACCTTTTATTAACCATAGACCTTCTATGGAGGAGAATGGAGTACCTTTTATTAACCATAGACCTTCTATGGAGGAGAATGGAGTACCTTTTATTAACCATAGACCTTCTATGGAGGAGAATGGAGTACCTTTTATTAACCATAGACCTTCTATGGAGGAGAATGGAGTACCTTTTATTAACCATAGATCTATGGAGGAGAATGGAATACCTTTTATTAACCATAGACCTTCTATGGAGGAGAATGGAGTACCTTTTATTAACCATAGACCTTCTATGGAGGAGAATGGAATACCTTTTATTAACCATAGACCTTCTATGGAGGAGAATGGAGTACCTTTTATTAACCATAGACCTATGGAGGGGAATGGAGTACCTTTTATTAACCATAGACCTTCTATGGAGGAGAATGGAGTACCTTTTATTAACCATAGACCTTCTATGGAGGAGAATGGAGTACCTTTTATTAACCATAGACCTTCTATGGAGGAGAATGGAGTACCTTTTATTAACCATAGATCTATGGAGGAGAATGGAATACCTTTTATTAACGATAGACCTTCTATGGAGGAGAATGGAGTACCTTTTATTAACCATAGATCTATGGAGGAGAATGGAGTACCTTTTATTAACCATAGACCTTCTATGGAGGAGAATGGAGTACCTTTTATTAACCATAGATCTTCTATAAGGTTGAATGTAGTGACAAAACTATATCTCTAAACAGTTTCCAGATCTTCTACAGTCAAATAAAAAAAAGCCTGTTAAGAGCTACAATTCCACAGCTATGTATAATCAGGTTCATGTCAACATACCTTAACATTGATAGGCACCGAGTACTTAGATACATGTAAATATAACACCATACAAACACAGAGGCCTTGATCACTATCTAATGAAAGTTTAACTAAAAGTTTGGCTATATAAATTATTCTAGTTAAATATGTTAACAAGTACTTTTTTTTTTTCACTATCACAGATTTTATTTAGTAAATATCTTGTTACATTTTTACTTCAGAGTCCAAGTTCCTCTGAAGTATCCCTGTGAAATTCTGTTTTGAATATCCAGGGAAATACTCAAAACTATAATTACATATAAACAAGTACTTGTAAACAGTAGTAGTTTTTATTTTTATGTTATAATGTTAACAAGTACTAGTAAACAGTAGTAGTTTTAATTTTTATGTTATAATGTTAACAAGTACTTGTAAACAGTAGTAGTTTTAATTTATATGTTATAATGTTAACAAGTACTTGTAAACAGTAGTAGTTTTTATTTATATGTTATAATGTTAACAAGTACTTGTAAACAGTAGTAGTTTTTATTTATATGTTATAATGTTAACAAGTACTTGTAAACAGTAGTAGTTTTTATTTTTATGTTATAATGTTAACAAGTACTTGTAAACAGTAGTAGTTTTTATTTTTATGTTATAATGTTAACAAGTACTTGTAAACAGTAGTAGTTTTTATTTATATGTTATAATGTTAACAAGTACTTGTAAACAGTAGTAGTTTTTATTTTTATGTTATAATGTTAACAAGTACTTGTAAACAGTAGTAGTTTTTATTTATATGTTATAATGTTAACAAGTACTTGTAAACAGTAGTAGTTTTAATTTTTATGTTATAATGTTAACAAGTACTTGTAAACAGTAGTAGTTTTTATTTTTATGTTATAATGTTAACAAGTACTTGTAAACAGTAGCAGTTTTTATTTTTTATGTTATAATGTTAACAAGTACTTGTAAACAGTAGTAGTTTTTATTTTTATGTTATAATGTTAACAAGTACTTGTAAACAGTAGTAGTTTTTATTTATATGTTATAATGTTAACAAGTACTTGTAAACAGTAGTAGTTTTTATTTATATGTTATAATGTTAACAAGTACTTGTAAACAGTAGTAGTTTTTATTTTTATGTTATAATGTTAACAAGTACTTGTAAACAGTAGTAGTTTTTATTTATATGTTATAATGTTAACAAGTACTTGTAAACAGTAGTAGTTTTTATTTATATGTTATAATGTTAACATGTACTTGTAAACAGTAGTAGTTTTTATTTTTATGTTATAATGTTAACAAGTACTTGTAAACAGTAGCAGTTTTTATTTTTATGTTATAATGTTAACAAGTACTTGTAAACAGTAGTAGTTTTTATTTTTATGTTATAATGTTAACAAGTACTTGTAAACAGTAGTAGATTTTATTTTTATGTTTTAATGTTAACAAGTACTTGTAAACAGTAGCAGTTTTTATTTTTATGTTATAATGTTAACAAGTACTTGTAAACAGTAGTAGTTTTTATTTTTATGTTTTAATGTTAACAAGTACTTGTAAACAGTAGCAGTTTTTATTTTTATGTTATAATGTTAACAAGTACTTGTAAACAGTAGTAGTTTTTATTTTTATGTTATAATGTTAACAAGTACTTGTAAACAGTAGTAGTTTTTATTTATATGTTATAATGTTAACAAGTACTTGTAAACAGTAGTAGTTTTAATTTTTATGTTATAATGTTAACAAGTACTTGTAAACAGTAGTAGTTTTTATTTTTATGTTATAATGTTAACAAGTACTTGTAAACAGTAGTAGTTTTTATTTTTATGTTATAATGTTAACAAGTACTTGTAAACAGTAGTAGTTTTTATTTTTATGTTATAATGTTAACAAGTACTTGACAGAGTTAATTACATTACATATTACATTAGATGTAAACGTAATGACTAATAAAATCTAATCTTCAAAACCAATGAAAACTTCCATAACAAATATTTCAGTAACGGAAGTTAATCCTTGACCTGAACATTTAAAAGATTTAAGTCTTCACCTGCAAACAATTAAACGCACATAAATAATTCAACACTGACGGGAGGATAGATAACTAATATAATCTTCTATCTCCTGTGATATACAGAGGAAGAGATGAAGAGGATGGCGTGGAGGTTTGAATTTAAAGTATATTTAGAATTAAAATGATGAGTTAATCACTTATCTACATGTCTTACAGTTGGTTAATTAAGTTTTGAGAGCCAGTAAATCTTGAACAGCATCAGAATACCATTAGACTTAATATTGTAGAAATTATTCCAACCATAAAGTACTCCGTTTTGATCCTGCCAAGTTTTAAATTCCTGTCTCTGTTATTCAACCAATAAAATGACAATTAAGGGCAGACAAACTTAGTAATTAGAAACATGACAGAAGGAAGTCGCATGAGGACAACAATAGGTATATCAATACTAAAACACCCTCCATTTAATGGATAATTTCCCCATGGTGTATTTGCATTAGTACTATTCTATAACCAATGTCATATGTCCTACTGTTTCATCAATAGAATTAAACAATTACTGGTCTATAATGATGAAGAGATATGCCACACCCCCTGGTAGAAAACAATTACTGGTCTATAATGATGAAGAGATATGCCACACCCCCTGGTAGAAAACAATTACTGGTCTATAATGATGAAGAGATATGCCACACCCCTGGTAGAAAACAATTACTGGTCTATAATGATGAAGAGATATGCCACACTCCCTGGTAGAAAACAATCACTGGTCTATAATGATGAAGAGATATGCCACACCCCCTGGTAGAAAACAATCACTGGTCTATAATGATGAAGAGATATGCCACACACCCTGGTAGAAAACAATTACTGGTCTATAATGATGAAGAGATATGCCACACTCCCTGGTAGAAAACAATTACTGGTCTATAATGATGAAGAGATATGCCACACCCCCTGGTAGAAAACAATTACTGGTCTATAATGATGAAGAGATATGCCACACCCCCTGGTAGAAAACAATCACTGGTCTATAATGATGAAGAGATATGCCACACCCCCTGGTAGAAAACAATCACTGGTCTATAATGATGAAGAGATATGCCACACCCCCTGGTAGAAAACAATTACTGGTCTATAATGATGAAGAGATATGCCACACCCCCTGGTAGAAAACAATTACTGGTCTATAATGATGAAGAGATATGCCACACCCCCTGGTAGAAAACAATTACTGGTCTATAATGATGAAGAGATATGCCACACCCCCTGGTAGAAAACAATTTCTGGTCTATAATCATGAAGGGGTGTCCCACATCTCCTGGTAGAAAACAATTACTGGTCTATAATGATGAAGAGATATCTCACATCCCCTGGTAGAAAACAATTACTGGTCTATAATGATGATGAGATATGCCACACCCCTGGTAGAAAACAATCACTGGTCTATAATGATGAAGAGATATGCCACACCCCTGGTAGAAAACAATCACTGGTCTATAATGATGAAGAGATATGCCACACCCCTGGTAGAAAACAATCACTGGTCTATAATGATGAAGAGATATGCCACACCCCTGGTAGAAAACAATTACTGGTCTATAATGATGAAGTGATATGCCACACCCCCTGGTAGAAAACAATTACTGGTCTATAATGATGAAGAGATATGCCACACCCCCTGGTAGAAAACAATTACTGGTCTATAATGATGAAGAGATATCCCACATCCCCTGGTAGAAAACAATTACTGGTCTATAATGATGAAGGGATATCCCACATCCCCTGGTAGAAAACAACTACTGGTCTATAATGATGAAGGGATATCCCACATCTCCTGGTAGAAAACAATCACTGGTCTATAATGATGAAGGGATATCCCACACCCCCTGGTAGAAAACAATCACTGGTCTATAATGATGAAGAGATATCCCACATCCCCTGGTAGAAAACAATTACTGGTCTATAATGATGAAGGGATATCCCACATCCCCTGGTAGAAAACAATTACTGGTCTATAATGATGAAGGGATATCCCACATGCCCTGGTAGAAAACAATTACTGGTCTATAATGATGAAGGGATATCCCACATGCCCTGGTAGAAAACAATCACTGGTCTATAATCACGAAGAGATATGCCACACCCCCTGGTAGAAACAATTACTGGTCTATAATGATGAAGGGATATCCCACATCCCCTGGTAGAAAACAATCACTGGTCTATAATCATGAAGGGATATCCCACATCCCCTGGTAGAAAACAATTACTGGTCTATAATGATGAAGGGATATCCCACATCCCCTGGTAGAAAACAATTACTGGTCTATAATCATGAAGAGGTATCCCACATCCCCTGGTAGAAAACAATTACTGGTCTATAATGATGAAGGGATATGCCACATCCCCTGGTAGAAAACAATTACTGGTCTATAATGATGAAGAGATATCCCACATGCCCTGGTAGAAAACAATTACTGGTCTATAATCATGAAGGGGTATCCCACATCCCCTGGTAGAAAACAATTACTGGTCTATAATGATGAAAGGATATCCCACATCACCTGGTAGAAAACAATCACTGGTCTATAATGATGAAGAGATATCCCACATCCCCTGGTAGAAAACAATCACTGGTCTATAATGATGAAGGGATATTGCACATCCCCTGGTAAAAAACAATCACTGGTCTATAATGATGAAGAGATATGCCACATCCCCTGGTAGAAAACAATCACTGGTCTATAATGATGAAGAGATATCCCACATCCCCTGGTAGAAAACAATCACTGGTCTATAATGATGAAGGGATATCCCACATCCCCTGGTAGAAAACAATTACTGGTCTATAATGATGAAGGGATATCCCACATCCCCTGGTAGAAAACAATCACTGGTCTATAATGATGAAGGGATATCCCACATCCCCTGGTAGAAAACAATCACTGGTCTATAATCATGAAGGGATATCCCACATCCCCTGGTAGAAAACAATCACTGGTCTATAATCATGAAGGGATATCCCACATCCCCTGGTAGAAAACAATCACTGGTCTATAATGATGAAGAGATATCCCACATCCCCTGGTAGAAAACAATCACTGGTCTATAATGATGAAGAGATATCCCACATCTCCTGGTAGAAAACAATTACTGGTCTATAATGATGAAGAGATATGCCACACCCCCTGGTAGAAAACAATCACTGGTCTATAATGATGAAGGGATATCCCACATCCCCTGGTAGAAAACAATTACTGGTCTATAATGATGAAGGGATATCCCACATCTCCTGGTAGAAAACAATCACTGGTCTATAATGATGAAGGGATATCCCACATCCCCTGGTAGAAAACAATCACTGGTCTATAATGATGAAGAGATATCCCACATCCCCTGGTAGAAAACAATTACTGGTCTATAATGATGAAGGGATATCCCACATCCCCTGGTAGAAAACAATCACTGGTCTATAATGATGAAGGGATATCCCACATCCCCTGGTAGAAAACAATCACTGGTCTATAATGATGAAGGGATATCCCACATCCCCTGGTAGAAAACAATTACTGGTCTATAATGATGAAGAGATATCCCACATCCCCTGGTAGAAAACAATCACTGGTCTATAATGATGAAGAGATATCCCACATCCCCTGGTAGAAAACAATTACTGGTCTATAATGATGAAGGGATATCCCACATCCCCTGGTAGAAAACAATTACTGGTCTATAATGATGAAGGGATATCCCACATCCCCTGGTAGAAAACAACTACTGGTCTATAATGATGAAGGGATATCCCACATCCCCTGGTAGAAAACAATCACTGGTCTATAATGATGAAGGGATATCCCACATCCCCTGGTAGAAAACAATTACTGGTCTATAATGATGAAGGGATATCCCACATGCCCTGGTAGAAAACAATTACTGGTCTATAATGATGAAGGGGTATCCCACATGCCCTGGTAGAAAACAATCACTGGTCTATAATCATGAAGAGATATGCCACACCCCCTGGTAGAAACAATTACTGGTCTATAATGATGAAGGGATATCCCACATCCCCTGGTAGAAAACAATCACTGGTCTATAATGATGAAGGGATATCCCACATCCCCTGGTAGAAAACAATTACTGGTCTATAATGATGAAGGGATATCCCACATCCCCTGGTAGAAAACAATTACTGGTCTATAATCATGAAGAGGTATCCCACATCCCCTGGTAGAAAACAATTACTGGTCTATAATGATGAAGGGATATGCCACATCCCCTGGTAGAAAACAATTACTGGTCTATAATGATGAAGAGATATCCCACATGCCCTGGTAGAAAACAATTACTGGTCTATAATCATGAAGGGGTATCCCACATCCCCTGGTAGAAAACAATTACTGGTCTATAATGATGAAGGGATATGCCACATCCCCTGGTAGAAAACAATTACTGGTCTATAATGATGAAAGGATATCCCACATCACCTGGTAGAAAACAATCACTGGTCTATAATGATGAAGAGATATCCCACATCCCCTGGTAGAAAACAATCACTGGTCTATAATGATGAAGGGATATCGCACATCCCCTGGTAAAAAACAATCACTGGTCTATAATGATGAAGGGATATGCCACATCCCCTGGTAGAAAACAATTACTGGTCTATAATGATGAAGGGATATCCCACATCCCCTGGTAGAAAACAATTACTGGTCTATAATGATGAAGGGATATCCCACATCCCCTGGTAGAAAACAATTACTGGTCTATAATCATGAAGGGGTGTCCCACATCCCCTGGTAGAAAACAATTACTGGTCTATAATGATGAAGGGATATCCCACATCCCCTGGTAGAAAACAATCACTGGTCTATAATGATGAAGGGATATCCCACATCCCCTGGTAGAAAACAATCACTGGTCTATAATCATGAAGGGATATCCCACATCCCCTGGTAGAAAACAATCACTGGTCTATAATCATGAAGGGATATCCCACATCCCCTGGTAGAAAACAATCACTGGTCTATAATGATGAAGAGATATCCCACATCCCCTGGTAGAAAACAATCACTGGTCTATAATGATGAAGAGATATCCCACATCTCCTGGTAGAAAACAATTACTGGTCTATAATGATGAAGAGATATGCCACACCCCCTGGTAGAAAACAATCACTGGTCTATAATGATGAAGGGATATCCCACATCCCCTGGTAGAAAACAATTACTGGTCTATAATGATGAAGGGATATCCCACATCTCCTGGTAGAAAACAATCACTGGTCTATAATGATGAAGGGATATCCCACATCCCCTGGTAGAAAACAATCACTGGTCTATAATGATGAAGAGATATCCCACATCCCCTGGTAGAAAACAATTACTGGTCTATAATGATGAAGGGATATCCCACATCCCCTGGTAGAAAACAATCACTGGTCTATAATGATGAAGGGATATCCCACATCCCCTGGTAGAAAACAATCACTGGTCTATAATGATGAAGGGATATCCCACATCCCCTGGTAGAAAACAATTACTGGTCTATAATGATGAAGAGATATCCCACATCCCCTGGTAGAAAACAATCACTGGTCTATAATGATGAAGAGATATCCCACATCCCCTGGTAGAAAACAATTACTGGTCTATAATGATGAAGGGATATCCCACATCCCCTGGTAGAAAACAATTACTGGTCTATAATGATGAAGGGATATCCCACATCCCCTGGTAGAAAACAACTACTGGTCTATAATGATGAAGGGATATCCCACATCCCCTGGTAGAAAACAATCACTGGTCTATAATGATGAAGGGATATCCCACATCCCCTGGTAGAAAACAATTACTGGTCTATAATGATGAAGGGATATCCCACATGCCCTGGTAGAAAACAATTACTGGTCTATAATGATGAAGGGGTATCCCACATGCCCTGGTAGAAAACAATCACTGGTCTATAATCATGAAGAGATATGCCACACCCCCTGGTAGAAACAATTACTGGTCTATAATGATGAAGGGATATCCCACATCCCCTGGTAGAAAACAATCACTGGTCTATAATGATGAAGGGATATCCCACATCCCCTGGTAGAAAACAATTACTGGTCTATAATGATGAAGGGATATCCCACATCCCCTGGTAGAAAACAATTACTGGTCTATAATCATGAAGAGGTATCCCACATCCCCTGGTAGAAAACAATTACTGGTCTATAATGATGAAGGGATATGCCACATCCCCTGGTAGAAAACAATTACTGGTCTATAATGATGAAGAGATATCCCACATGCCCTGGTAGAAAACAATTACTGGTCTATAATCATGAAGGGGTATCCCACATCCCCTGGTAGAAAACAATTACTGGTCTATAATGATGAAGGGATATGCCACATCCCCTGGTAGAAAACAATTACTGGTCTATAATGATGAAAGGATATCCCACATCACCTGGTAGAAAACAATCACTGGTCTATAATGATGAAGAGATATCCCACATCCTCTGGTAGAAAACAATCACTGGTCTATAATGATGAAGGGATATCGCACATCCCCTGGTAAAAAACAATCACTGGTCTATAATGATGAAGGGATATGCCACATCCCCTGGTAGAAAACAATTACTGGTCTATAATGATGAAGGGATATCCCACATCCCCTGGTAGAAAACAATTACTGGTCTATAATGATGAAGGGATATCCCACATCCCCTGGTAGAAAACAATCACTGGTCTATAATGATGAAGGGATATCCCACATCCCCTGGTAGAAAACAATTACTGGTCTATAATGATGAAGGGATATCCCACATCCCCTGGTAGAAAACAATCACTGGTCTATAATGATGAAGGGATATCCCACATCCCCTGGTAGAAAACAATCACTGGTCTATAATCATAAAGGGATATCCCACATCCCCTGGTAGAAAACAATCACTGGTCTATAATGATGAAGAGATATCCCACATCTCCTGGTAGAAAACAATTACTGGTCTATAATCATGAAGGGATATCCCACATCTCCTGGTAGAAAACAATTACTGGTCTATAATGATGAAGAGATATGCCACACCCCCTGGTAGAAAACAATCACTGGTCTATAATGATGAAGGGATATCCCACATCCCCTGGTAGAAAACAATTACTGGTCTATAATGATGAAGGGATATCCCACATCTCCTGGTAGAAAACAATCACTGGTCTATAATGATGAAGGGATATCCCACATCCCCTGGTAGAAAACAATCACTGGTCTATAATGATGAAGGGATATCCCACATCCCCTGGTAGAAAACAATTACTGGTCTATAATGATGAAGAGATATCCCACATCCCCTGGTAGAAAACAATTACTGGTCTATAATGATGAAGGGATATCCCACATCCCCTGGTAGAAAACAATTACTGGTCTATAATGATGAAGGGATATCCCACATCCCCTGGTAGAAAACAATTACTGGTCTATAATGATGAAGGGATATCCCACATCCCCTGGTAGAAAACAATCACTGGTCTATAATGATGAAGGGATATCCCACATCCCCTGGTAGAAAACAATCACTGGTCTATAATGATGAAGAGATATCCCACATCCCCTGGTAGAAAACAATCACTGGTCTATAATGATGAAGGGATATCCCACATCCCCTGGTAGAAAACAATTACTGGTCTATAATGATGAAGAGATATCCCACATCCCCTGGTAGAAAACAATTACTGGTCTATAATGATGAAGGGGTATCCCACACCCCCTGGTAGAAAACAATTACTGGTCTATAATGATGAAGGGGTATCCCACACCCCCTGGTAGAAAACAATTACTGGTCTATAATGATGAAGGGATATCCCACACCCCCTGGTAGAAAACAATTACTGGTCTATAATCATGAAGGGGTGTCCCACATCCCCTGGTAGAAAACAATCACTGGTCTATAATGATGAAGGGATATCCCACACCCCCTGGTAGAAAACAATCACTGGTCTATAATGATGAAGAGATATCCCACATCCCCTGGTAGAAAACAATCACTGGTCTATAATGATGAAGGGATATGCCACATCCCCTGGTAGAAAACAATTACTGGTCTATAATGATGAAGGGGTATCCCACATCCCCTGGTAGAAAACAATTACTGGTCTATAATGATGAAGAGATATCCCACATCTCCTGGTAGAAAACAATCACTGGTCTATAATGATGAAGAGATATCCCACATCTCCTGGTAGAAAACAATTACTGGTCTATAATGATGAAGGGATATCCCACATCCCCTGGTAGAAAAGAATTACTGGTCTATAATCATGAAGAGGTATCCCACATCCCCTGGTAGAAAACAATTACTGGTCTATAATGATGAAGAGATATCCCACATCCCCTGGTAGAAAAGAATTACTGGTCTATAATCATGAAGAGGTATCCCACATCCCCTGGTAGAAAACAATTACTGGTCTATAATCATGAAGAGGTATCCCACATCCCCTGGTAGAAAACAATTAGTACAAATCTGTCTATTGAAGACTATAAGATGACAGAGTATGTTTACATTAATTATCAGAGTAATTAAGTTGTGTTGATTGATTGATGCTATAAGCAGAGACTAATACACAGATGTAAACAACATCAAACAGATTCAATACACAAATAAACACCACTAATGGCACAGCTGTATATTATTGGTAATTAATTAAGTACATGCCCTTCACAGTAGTTTTCACCTAAGGGTAGGACATTTATAGGAGTGTATTATCCCTGCTTGTTCCACAAGTGTACTTCTAAATGAATTATTTTCATTACAAACCCAGGCTTGTGGTAATAAAACTTTTGAGCAGGAATTTCATACTCATACTCCTTGTATTGGATACAGAGTTCTGATTGGCCATTTTTACAAGTACAGGCACAAAAATGGTTTTATGGCCGTAAGCCCAATGAGAAAGTGTTTATTAACATTATATCATTGTCCATATTAAATTGTTTTTGGTTTTCATCCATAACTATCAAATTTGAAGTTAGCTGCCAGATACTTTGTGAATTTATTTACTTATTTTGACATGATATATTGTAAGGAAAAGAAAGATAAATATTATTTGTTGCGATGTATCAATCCAGAGGCTCACTTAAATCTTTATTATCCAACTTTTAAAGACATTTTAAAACTTGTTCTCATACAATATTTCTGCATTTGTAGAAATCTACACAAAATGATCTTCAAGTGCATTCTTATTGTTGGTTCTTTAGAAAATATTTCCCTACAATTTAATATTTGAATATTATAAAACATCCCAGGACTCACACCATATACTCTAAAGTCTTCATATAAACCTGAATCAAATTGATGATTCCTGCCAAACACATTTAATTGCTGGTTCTAAAATAGAAGATTTTTAAAATGTTTCCCCCTTGGAGCCAAGATTATATTTTGGATCCCTAGGACTTTGAGCACATAAACCATTTAAACAAACGTGAATCTTAATATTGAAATTATGTTCTAAAAATATCATTGCAAGTTCATTGCTTGTATTCTAGAAGTAGTTTTTGCAAAGGAAAATTCCAAAACTAGAAATTGCCATAATGCAGTTAATGCTAAATATTATACCTCAGAAATCAGACCCCAGTTTTATTGAAAAATATGCCTATTAAGTTCATCATACAAAACACACATTAAATATTTAAGTATAAGTTAACTATATGTTACATTTATTGTCCTTCATTTAAAAAAAATATCATTGGAATAAACCCAGAGAAACATAAAATGTTATAATAGGATATACCCTAGGTTTTAGATTGTTTTCTGGAAGTCAATTTGTTTTCTTCTTTAGAATGTATCATTAGTAACAGCAGAGAGATACATTCTCACTCACAGCTAGCTGATCACTTCACAGACCTTCATATTATCTGATATGAAATAAACATTTACTAATAAATTTTCTATTTGATATTTTCACAGATCATTGTTTTATCAAACACCTGTACAGTAACTGAGAGGGTCACAATGGGGAACCATTCACAAATCAATTATTAACGATGGGAAGAGGTCATTAAATATATTTTGTATTACTCATTATGATTTAAAGCTTAATCTTGTCTGATGTTATCCTATAAAGTAGCCAATGTACAGTGTTGCCAGTTAAGTATACCCTCTACAGTACAAAGTAAGGCTCTGAGGTATGATAAGGATGAGGGAGGGTTAATTATCATGGCTTCTGATTAATACTACTGATACCCTGTCTTCTAAAGTAACAGTAGATCACTTATCATACAGGAAGGAGCTTTTATAATACTTCTATTCTGCAGTCACGACAATACATGTTACTGGCACCCAATCAAATCACTTATCTAAAAACCCTGAGGCTTACAATAAATCCAGATAATACTCAAAGAACATTGTGTTTAAGATATAATACCAACACTCATTCATAACTTGACATAGAAAATTTTGGCAATGCAATGCAATCTAAATTTTCAATTAATGTTATCTTAATTTAATGAGAAATGGCATTACAGTGCACTTACATACAGAACAGAGTTGGATACATGCTCTCTTTTACCTTAGAAACATTTTATATGTGTTCAGTGCTCTCCAGAATTAGTTACATAAAAGACTCCCAAGTTTTCACAGTATTAAGTATCAACATAATAATATCAAATAAAAACCATTGTTTTCATCAAATTTTATCTTGTTCAATCTCCAATATCATAATATTAGAATAAGGAGCAGTTATACTGTGAGCTGACAGAGTTATTTACATTTATTGTCTTTTAAGTCAGTTTTCCTATCTCATCAGAATATTTTTATTTCTATCTAATTCAACATGCTTCATGTACTATCACAAATCAAATTGTCTATTATTTCTAAGTCTTGTGGTGTTAAGATAATTGAATTAATAAATTAATCAAAGATTGATTATTAAACAAGGCTCTCAGTAATTATTCAAATATATCACAATGAACCAATCAAAAGGTGAAGGCTGCCTGCAGTAAACCACAGAGATTTGATGATAATATTAATAAACTTACTGACATAAGGTACAAGTACACCTTACCCTGGATATGAAACATTTGTGGTAGGTAAAGGTCAAAGTCAAGGATCTTGGTTATATCCACTTTGTTCTATACCAACACACTTAGCTGAATCTTTATAGTGTTATTCACTGAAACAACAGTTTGCAGGTAGACATATCGATTCACTCGAACATAATATCTTTAGCTTGGTCCAACACGGAGCTCAATCCCGAGATGAGCATGCTAACCCTTACACTGAGATGAGCATGCTAACCCTTACACCGAGATGAGCATGATAACTCTTACACCGATGAGCATGCTAACCCTTACACCGAGATGAGCATGCTAACCCTTACATCGAGATGAGCATGCTAACCCTTACACCGAGATGAGCATGCTAACCCTTACACCGAGATGGGCATGCTAACCCTTACACCGAGATGAGCATGCTAACCCTTACACCGATGAGCATGCTAACCCTTACACCGAGATGGGCATGCTAACCCTTACACCGAGATGAGCATGCTAACCCTTACACCGAGATGAGCATGCTAACCCTTACACCGAGATGAGCATGCTAACCCTTACCACGAGATGAGCATGCTAACCCTTACACCAAGATGAGCATGCTAACCCTTACACCGAGATGAGCATGCTAACCCTTACATCGATGAGCATGCTAACACTTACATCGAGATGAGCATGCTAACCCTTACACCGAGATGAGCATGCTAACCCTTACACCGAGATGAGCATGCTAACCCTTACACCGAGATGAGCATGCTAACCCTTACACCGAGATGAGCATGCTAACCCTTACATCGAGATGAGCATGCTAACCCTTACACCGAGATGAGCATGCTAACCCTTACATCGAGATGAGATAACATTAACATATGATACATAAACCAACAAATACAGTGAAAACACTCTCATCCTTTAGTAGTGTCTAGACTGACTAGTGTAGACATCCTAATCACAATGACAAATATAATTATACCACAGTAATAACAGTCATATTATAAAGACATACTTCATCATACACCACAAGTAAAAACATTCCTATTATTATCTTATAACAAACAAATTAATTGACAAATAGTTCTACCACATGTAAATACAGTCAAACTTGCCCATGTGGTCACCTCTATTAAGCAGTCACCTGTATCAAAAGGTCATCTTTTTCTTATCCTGTCGTAAAAAATTGCATATGAATTGAACCTCTTTTAAGAGGTCACCTGTCTTATAAGACCACTTTTTCTTTGTCTCAAAGGTGACCTCTTAATACAGGTTTGACATGTTTATTAATCCTAAAAATTAGGTGAAGGCAATTTCAAAAGAAGAGAACTTACTACCGGAACATGAATTTTTAGGAAAAACTTCAATTTTTCCAACATTTGAACTATAATTTGCAATGCATTATTAATAAAATTGAAATAAACACAGTTTTTGTATGTTGCTGAATAAAATGAAATGAAAATGTGTAGCTTTAAATAAAGGTGGGAAGTCAACAGGATTATGATGTCAATCATATGCATCTTAGAGGTACCTATGCCAATCAGCACCTATCCAAAATTATGAATTTGATTCCAACCCTTGGTAAAGTGTATAAGATATAACATAATGTGATAAGTTTGTCAGTGACTTGGTCGGTGGCTTTTCTCCAGTTTCCCGGATAACCACACTAGATCTGAACAGTTACAGTGAAGTGTGCTATAGGTATGTGTATGTTCTAAATAATTTTTTTTTTTACTGGCCTTGACCCAGAGGACCAGCTCTCATCATGAGGACTGATCTAATTGAAAATTAAATTTTCAATCTGAATAATAATCCAAATTTATTATACTCATTGATTAAAAGATTAAGTATGTCCAAGAAAAAAAACATTTCATTTATTATTACAGAAAAGAATGAATAACTCATTATACTCTTAAGTATTAGTTAATATCTGGCTTCAAATCTTGTCTTAATCTTAGAGTATATAGCTGTATATTACAGTATTAATGTTACAGAAACCTTATAAGATATAAATAGGTATAGAGGCATTTTAGAAGTAAAGTCCTGAGGGACCAGTCTAATACCATTTACAGAAATAAAACAAATAAATGAGAATAAAATGGCAATACAACATACTTCAAAGGAAAGATAAAATACAATAAAGGTAATTTTCACCTGATCAATACCAGATGATGCAAGATGTGATCAAAACATATTAACTACTTCTCCCACCAAGATCACTTAAAAAGTCTAATTTCTGAATCTCGTTAAAATCAATGAAAGGAAAATAAGAACTAGCTGTAATGGTTTGATGGAATTTATACGGATATGACACCCATGGATTGATTCTGACAGTCTGATATTAGTTATCGTCAGAAATGATCTGACTTAATCCAGGCACTTCCTGTGTTTGCCAAAAGATGGCATCCTTTATTTAACCAAGTGAAATTAAATTCTATTAAGCTAGCATTAAAATGTACATCTTAAGATGATTTTGATTGATTAGAGGAGAAATCTTAAAAAAAAAGAAGGATCTTGAGCACTTTTTCATTTATCTTTGACTGAACAATGAATAAGCATCTACTGTTTGTGTAATACTCAGGAATCAAGCAAAAAGCACTCAGATGTCATCTATAGGATTCTTGTTGTATGGACTTCAGTTTAATCAATTTACCATGGATTAAATAGAAATATCATTGTTAAGTCTTGATAATAAGTTAGATAGAGCCCAATACATTACCATATACTAAAGCCTACAAAATCTATATAGTTCTACTAATAGTAACATTGGGGGTTGATGTGGTCGTGATTGTATGGTAGTTGGATTTACAACTATCTGTACAATCAGTGAGTTCGAACCCTGTTCATGGCGAGGTGTACTTCATACAACAATATGTGATAAAGTTTGTCAGTGACTTGCGACAGGTCATTGGTTTTCACCGGGTATTTCGGTTTCCTCCACCAATAAATCTGAAAGCCACGATATAACTGAAATATTGTTGAAAGTGGCGCTAAACACTATAAACCAACCAAATCAACCAACTATAGTAACATTTATGACATGTAGGCTTCAATCATAAACAGCTTAGAAGCCAAACATAATTTCCAAAATTTGGAATAAATTGGCAAAGACACAGTCACTTCAAAGAAAATAATTTCAAAATCCCAATTAGATAATATTGCATGTTTTACAGGGGAAAAAGTGACCACTTAATGTTAATCATTGAAAAAAACAACAAATAAACCAACCATATATGGAAAATACAAGGATATTTTGGGATCCATTGTTTTATAGCATACAAGATTGTGAAAGGGAGATATCTCAACAATGGGATGATAAAAACTAAAATGCATATCGTTTTATTTATGGATGACAGCTGACATAGATTGGAACATTAAATAATGATAAAGAAATGAAATCAGTTCAATGAATGAATGAAACACTTGACAGAGTACTGTAACCAATGGTATAGTGATAATACATGTCCTTGGTAAAAACACTTCAAAATCACTTTAAACCAAAAACAGAAAAGGATCACCCACAAAATAAAGACTGCATGAATAAACACATCCACAAAATAACAATAAAGAAAATTACAACTTTTCCTCCATTTCTCAGCAAGCTTCAATTTAATCACAATCCAAAAAGATATAAATGATTTAGGATACCAAATGTAAGCCATTTTTTTCACACAATTAAGCTGTACTATTGCATGTGTTTAATCATTATTGAGTCAACATTGTTACAACTTGGTCTAATCACCGAGTGATAAATCATTGATAATAACCAACATCACAAACAGCAAGCACCAAATTAAATCTCCACTCTACAAGAAAAACAATCTGTCTTTCAAACAAACGATTGTATTTATAAAAGCTGTCAAACCACAATGAACTATAATTACATTAGGCCAATTTTTGCACGTTCTGGTCATTTTCTTCCTGGATTACATCACAATAATTCCCATTTATTTTCTCCCAGAACTGTTATTATCAATGATTTGTTCCTGTACAGGAACTATGTAAACAAATTAAGGATAATTGTCGTGGACAGAAAGATAGCCCAAATACAGACAATTGACACAGACAGAGTGTGTGAGTGAGTGATTGTTGTTTAATACCAACTCAGCAATTTTTCAGCAATGTCATTGCGAGAACAACTTTAAATGAGATGATGATGAGGTCCGCTTTGTACTAAACCAACACACTTAGTTGGATACTTATAGTGCTAGCTCACTGAAACAACAGACTACGGATAGACATTTCGCCCCTCACTTGGACACATTATCCTGATTCCGAGCCAACCAGTCTTTGTTCTTTTTCCTTAATTCTGCATGCTTAGGGGAGAAGCAACAAATACCAATTTTATAGTCTTTGGTTTTACCTGATCTGGGATCGAAACCACGATCTACCAAACTCAAGGTGAGCACGCTAACCATTACACCATCAACGAAGTTGACATGGACAGAGAGGTAGCAAAAATACAGTCATCATTGACGACGACAGAGAAATTCCCCAACTATATGTCGATAACAGTATTTGTGGACAAAAGGTTGTCCAATTTTCCACTATTTTTTTCATACAAAACTATTATTTGAAACAAATTATCCTGAAGTCAATTCAAGTCTGATTTTGATAAAAAAAAATTATAAACAAAAGCAAAATTTAATGTTGTTTAACACAACAATTTCAATATAATTTATAAACTAACATTATTATAGAATACACAAGTCAAACACAAAATTTACTTAACTTTTCCAAAACACAATACAATGATGCTATATCATCATTTGCACAGGGTGGTTTATGGTGTTTAATGTCACTTTCAACTATATTTCAGTTTTATTGTGGCGGTCAGTTTTATTGGTGGAGGAAACTGGAGTTCCCGGAGAGAACCACTGACCTGTCGCAAGTCACTGACAAACTTTATCTCTTTATTGAGCACACCTCTCCTGTGCAGGATTCGAACTCACAACGTTAGTGGTGACAAGCACTGATTGCTTAGGTAGATTTAAATCCAACTACCATATGATCACCAGCATGATGGCCCCCTATCATCATTTGCACAAGATTTTTCATGCTCCTATTTAAACTGTTATACATGTATATAGTTCAAACAAGAGCATGGAAAACATATATACATGTATGTAATGATCAAGACCATCATTTATACTAATTTAAGGGGCATAACTCCAGAATAAGCCAAGATACTAAAAAACAGAAATGATAAGGTTAAGTTTATATAGTAACTTAAGATTATTATATTAATATTGTATAACAATTTAAAGATGTTATCTAAGGTGGAGAATGTAACAGATATATACTCATGTCTTATATCTATCAACACTGCCATTCATCCTTCTCTGATATCTTCAATAAAACTAGAGACCAAATCTTTTCTGACATTACTAACCTCAATATAAACCATCAAATGTTTCTTGTCCAATTTGATGAAAAGTGTAGAAATATAAACATAATTATCATCATTCAACAAATAGGAGAAGTAGGGGCACAATGTACTTTACAGAATGGAGTCTTGGCATGGTGTCACAATAAATCTTTAAAAACTAGATGTGTCAGAACAACACGAATGTCCCTGCCGAAATGGCGGGGACATAAAAATGTACTTTACAATTTCACTTCAAAACTTCACTCCATTTCATGCGAAGACTCCACTCTGTACAATACTAGGTGGTAGAATTTGGTTCTGTATAAATTTATATATGTGTATGGATGTGTTCTTTCCTTTGATTTTGGTCAATGGTAACAAGTCAGATTCACTTCCTTGAATAATTGGAGTGAGTGAAATATGTTGATATTTTCAAACAACTTTTTTTTATATAACTTTGCATCAACCATTTCTAACAAATAGGGACAAAGAGCGTCTATGTGATATTTTTCAATAACTTATTTTC
Source organism: Bathymodiolus septemdierum (assembly GCA_963383655.1). Taxonomy (NCBI): domain Eukaryota; kingdom Metazoa; phylum Mollusca; class Bivalvia; order Mytilida; family Modiolidae; genus Bathymodiolus; species Bathymodiolus septemdierum. Next base: position 15,947,763 of record OY726519.1, on the reverse strand, counting down.
CTCCATTTATCACCTATAAGCTAGGAATTCCCCTTCATATAGAAGAGTGATTATTGCTAAATGTCATTAGTGAGCAATTATTCAGCAATATCATGGCAAGCAGAAGTTATCTTTTGATGAAATGATGACGATATCTGTTTTATACTAGACCAACAAACTAAGATGGATTCTTATACTGGTAATGTTAGGTTACTGTAACAACAGTCCAAAGGCAGACGTTTAGCTCCACTTGGACAATTATCCTGACATTGAGCAAAACCAGTCTTTGCTCAAAACCCTAGCAAAGAAGCAGTATATATCAACTTTATAATCTTTAGTTTACCAAGGATTGATAGAACCCACAATCACTTGAATCAAGGATGTTAATCATTATCAGTACACCACCAATGTGTTATGGAAGAGCTTAAGCCCATGGATTATATATGTCTAACATATTTGTATTTTGTTTGTTGTTTCAAATGCCTTCAAAAGTCTACAAAAATGTATCATTCTTGTTGCTTTTCCCATAAAAATATAATTTTAATCATTAGAGTTTTAATAAATTTCTACCATTGCCAAAATAGATAGTAAGTAAAACAATTGACTAAATGTAGTGATTTTTCTAGTTTTAAATGTTACCTGAATGTTACACTATAAGTAGTATTGGTTATTTATCAACAGATAGGGCAAGTATGATATAGATAAAACTGTCACAACAGAAGATTTAGTTCATAGCAAAAATACATTTTTACAATAGAAATTAATAAACACCTAGATTCTTCTGCAGTCGTGGGTAATTGTATTGTAATCTGAAGTCTTAGCTTTATATTTGTACTGGTTATTATGTATATGTATGACCTTGTGATGTTGGCCCTAATGATGACAGTGTTTGTAAGGTACTGGTTATTATGTATATGTATGACCTCGTGATGTTGGCCCTAATGATGACAGTGTTTGTAAGATACTGGTTATTATGTATATGTATGACCTCGTGATGTTAGCCCTAATGATGACAGTGTTTGTAAGATACTGGTTATTATGTATATGTATGACCTCGTGATGTTAGCCCTAATGATGACAGTGTTTGTAAGATACTGGTTATTATGTATATGTATGACCTCGTGATGTTAGCCCTAATGATGACAGTGTTTGTAAGGTACTGGTTATTATGTATATGTATGACCTCGTGATGTTGGCCCTAATGATGACCGTGTTTGTAAGATTACTTCACCTGTATTTGGTTTTTTGTTGTCGATAAACCTGCATCTGGGAAATAAAATTCTAGAGGTCAGGTGGAGACAGAGTGACATAAATTTCCAGATGTAGTGTTTATCTAAAGAAGTTCAACTGCAGGTTAGGGGCCACACTCATCTTAGGATATGAGTTAAGGTCATTATTGAAGACTGTGACTGTAAAATGAAGATCAGCAATACAAGTGTTGTTCCTTTAATTTATGTCTTAGTGTAAAGTTAGATAGTCTTTCATGTTCATTTACATCCATGTCCTTTCTTAATAATACATGAAAAATTTCACTATATCATTGTAATTTGGTTTGTGAGAATCCAAATTCATATATCTGTTTTTTTGTTATATATCTTTATTAGTATATTACATCCATATAGATCAAGAAAATAATATACAAGTACCAAAGAAATCACAGGCCAGAATTCATGTAATGAAATACAAAATGGCCATTGTTGAGGAGTGTACACTACATTATGTCAAATATATAATACTCACCCACCTGGTTTGTTTAACGTTTTTTCCTCTGAGTGTTAAATCTTAACTGTATATCCTATAAAAAAAATACTATAGATAATCTGTGTCCTAATCTTCATTATGGCATCTCTAATATTATACAATGTTATATTTTCAGACCAACATTTTGAAATTTGACCACAGAATCTAAATATTTTATATTTAATAAGAAACTGATCTGAAGCCAATGGTAAAAAGAACTTTTTTTTCTCTCTTAAAACCAATTTATAGAGATTTATATTACATTTGAAAGAAAATCTTACATTTCTATTTTTGTTCCTGGATTTTTTATGTCAGTATCAATGATTTTTAAATTTCTTTCTTCCATGACAGATAGTTCTGTCTTACTTTAACTTCATTAAATGAGAGGTGTAAATCATTCTTTAATGGGATACATCATAAAACATCTTCACTTCTTGTGTAGCAGTTAAATAAGAATTAAATAAGACCTTGTACAATAATTGGGAGCTATAAATCTAATATTAAACAAGAGGTTAACCAGGCCTTATGGTCAAAACTTTCAAATAGGAGTTTTGTACTCAATATTCATACTTTTATTCAGTTTCTGAGTGCATCGGTGGAGTTTACACATCAATAATTTCTGAAAAAATACCATTTAATCCTATATTAATGCTTTTTTATGTTGTTTACTTTTCACAAGCTTTGACCCGTCATGTGTATCACTATGGAACTTTTCACAAGCTTTGACCCGTCATGTTTAACATTTCTACTGTATCACTATGGAACTTTTCACAAGCTTTGACCCGTCATGTTTAACATTTCTACTGTATCACTATGGAACTTTTCACAAGCTTTGACCCGTCATGTTTAACATTTCTACTGTATCACTATGGAACTTTTCACAAGCTTTGACCCGTCATGTTTAACATTTCTACTGTATCACTATGGAACTTTTCAAAATAAAAACACTCATACTGCCAACACATTACAGATAAAACTATAAACTTTATCTATTTTTTGACTGGATGTAATTAGTTTATGTGAACCATTAAAACTATTATTGTGAACATAAACTAAACCTATTACTGCCAATTATCAGTTATTAATTAACTCAGCAGATTTTCTCATTAATTTACATCCATCCTGTTAATTGTTTCTACAGGAATGTGTTGATAAATGTATCAGTTATAAAGACGAACATCAGAATCCTTGTTACATTACAACACAATCATCTACAAGACAAGACAAACATCTAAAGAATCCTTGTCACATGACAACACAATCATCTACAAGACAAGACAAACATCTAAAGAATCCTTGTCACATGACAACACAATCATCTACAAGACAAGACAAATCATCTACACAAGACAAACATCTAAAGAATCCTTGTCACATGACAACACAATCATCTACACAAGAAAATCATCTACACAAGACAAACATCTAAAGAATCCTTGTCACATGACAACACAATCATCTACACAAGAAAATCATCTACACAAGACAAACATCTAAAGAATCCTTGTTACATTACAACACAATCATCTACAAGACAAGACAAATCATCTACACAAGACAAACATCTAAAGAATCCTTGTCACATGACAACACAATCATCTACAAGACAAGACAAATCATCTACACAAGACAAACATCTAAAGAATCCTTGTCACATGACAACACAATCATCTACAAGACAAGACAAACATCTAAAGAATCCTTGTCACATGACAACACAATCATCTACAAGACAAGACAAATCATCTACACAAGACAAACATCTAAAGAATCCTTGTCACATGACAACACAATCATCTACACAAGAAAATCATCTACACAAGACAAACATCTAAAGAATCCTTGTCACATGACAACACAATCATCTACACAAGACAAGACAAATCATCTACACAAGACAAACATCTAAAGAATCCTTGTCACATGACAACACAATCATCTACAAGACAAGACAAATCATCTACACAAGACAAACATCTAAAGAATCCTTGTCACATGACAACACAATCATCTACACAAGAAAATCATCTACACAAGACAAACATCTAAAGAATCCTTGTCACATGACAACACAATCATCTACACAAGACAAGACAAATCATCTACAACACAAGACAAATCATCTACACAAGACAAGCCAAATCAGTTATTAAGAGTTTCCGACTCTTTCACCTAATTTATGTACTCGTATACAACTTCAGATATATGCCGAGTGAAAATTTGTGTACAAGAACTATAACTTTGTCATGCTGTATGGTTCATCTTGAATTTTTCATTTTTCGATATGGTCCTATGGTTAAAATTTGTCACTTGGTGGCGGCCATCTTTGATCCGATTGACAAAAAAACCCACAAATTTAAAGAGTTTAATATCTAAAGAATTTTAATACCACATAACAATTTCGTCACATGTGGTTTCTGAGAAGAAGATTTTTTTTACAATAAGAAGGAATCATTGATATAGCAGACATGTTGAATTTCCTAATGAAGTCAAAATCTTATAAAATGTTGAGAACTGACAAAGTAACATGTCTGCCAAGTATGGTTCCCTTTGCTCAAGTGATTTCAGAGAGAAAAAAAAACAGATGCTGACAACAATAGATGCAAACTGATGACAATACCTCACATGGACCTGTGGTCCAAGTAAGCTTAATAGAAATATAAGGAAAATTGAAAAAAACCATGAATTCAGAAGAAAATTTATTTTGTAAACAATTTTGATATCTTAGTATAGGTAAATCAAGCATCATGTATAAGTAAAAGTCATATGGCCTCCATTAAATTTAATATGACAGCATAAACAAGTTAGCTGTCAGAATTACAGCATATATCCCAGCTTCAAAGGTCTTTACAGATAAAAAACAAATTCTCAAAGCTTGGATAACTTGGGTAAAAAAAAAAAATAATCTGCAAAAACATTTGATAAAACAGTACATCTCCATGTGGTAGTGATCAAGAATGTCTAATAGGAAAGTAATCTGATGTAACTTGTGAGAGGAAAAGTAAGTTCAGATGAATAGTGACATGACAACAAGGGTGAAGCCAGACATTAGACAATGTTGTAGTCCTTGGGTGACTGTAATGTCACGAGCCAAGCAGGTGACAGTGTACTAGAAATCCTTCTTCCTTTTATATATATCTCGTACTTTGTACTTTAATGTACAAACATTACCATAGTATAGTATAATATCATAAATGTATCAGAGATACAAATGTAGTGTTGCCTTATATCAATATCTTTCTTAATGATAAATTATGGGTTTCAAACTCAATTGAAATATTGTCTGTGGATAAATTTGGTTTGAATCTGTTGAGGAACTATTTTAGCAAATAGTTCTTATAAAAAATATTTTCGCACTTTTCTACATCTTCAAGGGCATATTAAGTCCTTCTTGATGAAATATTGTAGTTTTTCCAACTTGACTGAGATAATGTCCATACATAGCTTGTGTATAAATTTGGATTGAATCTGTCATGGAATGAAGATGCTATAGTGATAACAAAATTAATACACACACTGTCAGAATTCATCAAAAAATAAGCCAGGAGCAACTTCATTGAACTTGAATGTGTGTGCACTCAGTGAATACAATTTTCAAATTTAAATACTGAATATGTACACCAAAAGAATGAAGAAAAGAAATCTATTGTAAAATAAACGCTTGTAGAATTCTACATACCAAATCTATTGTAATATAAACACTTGTAGAATTCTACATACCAAATCTATTGTAATATAAACACTTGTAGAATTCTACATACCAAATCTATTGTAATATAAACACTTGTAGAATTCTACATACCAAATTTATTGTAATATAAACACTTGTAGAATTCTACATACCAAATCTATTGTAATATAAACACTTGTAGAATTCTACATACCAAATCTATTGTAATATAAACACTTGTAGAATTCTACATACCAAATCTATTGTAATATAAACACTTGTAGAATTCTACATACCAAATCTATTGTAATATAAACACTTGTAGAATTCTACATACCAAATCTATTGTAATATAAACACTTGTAGAATTCTACATACCAAATCTATTGTAATATAAACATTTGTAGAATTCTACATACCAAATCTATTGTAATATAAACACTTGTAGAATTCTACATACCAAATCTATTGTAATATAAACACTTGTAGAATTCTACATACCAAATCTATTGTAATATAAACACTTGTAGAATTCTACATACCAAATCTATTGTAATATAAACACTTGTAGAATTCTACATTCCAAATCTATTGTAATATAAACACTTGTAGAATTCTACATACCAAATCTATTGTAACATAAACACTTGTAGAATTCTACATACCAAATCTATTGTAATATAAACACTTGTAGAATTCTACATACCAAATCTATTGTAATATAAACACTTGTAGAATTCTACATACCAAATCTATTGTAATATAAACACTTGTAGAATTCTACATACTAAATCTATTGTAACATAAACACTTGTAGAATTCTACATACCAAATCTATTGTAATATAAACACTTGTAGAATTCTACATACCAAATCTATTGTAATATAAACACTTGTAGAATTCTACATACCAAATCTATTGTAATATAAACACTTGTAGAATTCTACATACCAAATCTGGTATCTAAATCATTATTTTTACAGATAAAAACAACTAAAACATTTATCCCAAATCTTTCTTATATTTTATCCCACTTTGTCCATATATAGTGAAAAAGTAATTGTTTCTCAACTCCAAAGTGAGCACTTTTCCAGCAGTGTCATGTCCACTGGCGACTGCATACTAGACCAATATGTATCATGCTTAGTTGGGTTATTATAGTGCTAGCTAACTGAAACAACAGTTTATGGGTAGATATGTTGCTCCATTCTGACATATCCTGCTTCAGAGACAACAACTCTTTTCTCTTTCTGCGTTATACTGCATGCTTAGCAGAGGAGGAAATATCAGTTTTATAGTCTGGTTTAACACAACAGGGCTAAAACCCATCATCTACTTAACACACTAACTATTACACCACTGATGCAGTTCAGTTGTTTATATATATATATTAGAGATAAACTTATTCAAATTCATAGTTTTTTTTTATTCAGAAAGCACTGTAACAAATTCTACCAATGGAAAAATGTATGTTTCTAATACAAGTGTAATACTTTTGTCTGTAAATGGTCATAAATTTTGTGCATAGAATTCCTAACTCAAATTTTATAAAATATTTAAATCTTGCTTTGAAAAAACAACATCCAGCTTGTTACATCGGAGTTATCTGCAATCTTTAAAAAAAAAGTATGTTATAATGTAAAACTTTTCTAATTTAGATAAAAAGTGGAAACATATTACTTTTATAATCGGATTTTTAAATTCCAAAAATTGAAATAAATAATAAATATTAATTAATTAAATTAATTGACAAACCTGATAACATGTGACAACATCAGTGTCGTCTGCTCTATAAAGATGGAGTAATCATTGGTATTCTAGTCTGTTGTCATCGCACAAGAAATAAAATATCTATTAATGCTAGGATATTGAACATTCACTATTGTTAATACTAAATAAAATTCTACTGTAAAAATCCAATCAAATATATCATGCAATTCCTCCTTATTGGATCATATCCTCAATAAGAATTTTATATGAAACACTGAAATAATAACAACCAACTTTAAATATGTTTTTTTCATAAACAGGACTTTAAAAGTCAAAACAGAAAACAATATGTTCTTATTGAAACTAAGGTAAATCTCCATCAGGTATTGATAGCCCACTCTGTCTATCATGTTGATAGCCCACTCTGTCTATCATGTTTAGGCCTTCTTTCTTTCTCACAAAAACTTTTATATTATTTGACTTTCCAATCTTTCTAACCTGATGAAGGTTATTTCTAACCTGATGAAGGTTTTGACTTTCCAATCTTTCTAACCTGATGAAGGTTATTTCTAACCTGATGAATGTCATTTCTAACCTGATGAAGGTTATTTCTAACCCTGATGAAGGTTTTGACTTTCCAATCTTTCTAACCTGATGAAGGTTATTTCTAACCTGATGAATGTCATTTCTAACCTGATGAAGGTTATTTCTAACCTGATGAATGTCATTTCTAACCTGATGAATGTCATTTCTAACCTGATGAAGGTTTTGACTTTCCAATATTTCTAACCTGATGAAGGTTATTTCTAACCTGATGAAGGTTTTGACTTTCCAATCTTTCTAACCTGATGAAGGTTATTTCTAACCTGATGAAGGTTATTTCTAACCTGATGAATGTCATTTCTAACCTGATGAAGGTTATTTCTAACCTGATGAAGGTTTTGACTTTCCAATCTTTCTAACCTGATGAAGGTTATTTCTAACCTGATGAATGTCATTTCTAACCTGATGAAGGTTATTTCTAACCTGATGAAGGTTTTGACTTTCCAATCTTTCTAACCTGATGAAGGTTATTTCTAACCTGATGAAGGTTATTTCTAACCCGATGAATGTCATTTCTAACCTGATGAAGGTTATTTCTAACCTGATGAAGGTTTTGACTTTCCAATCTTTCTAACCTGATGAAGGTTATTTCTAACCTGATGAATGTCATTTCTAACCTGATGAAGGTTATTTCTAACCTGATGAAGGTTTTGACTTTCCAATCTTTCTAACCTGATGAAGGTTATTTCTAACCTGATGAATGTCATTTCTAACCTGATGAAGGTTATTTCTAACCTGATGAAGGTTTTGACTTTCCAATCTTTCTAACCTGATGAAGGTTATTTCTAACCTGATGAATGTCATTTCTAACCTGATGAAGGTTATTTCTAACCTGATGAAGGTTTTGACTTTCCAATCTTTCTAATCTGATGAAGGTTATTTCTAACCTGATGAATGTCATTTCTAACCTGATGAAGGTTATTTCTAACCTGATGAAGGTTTTGACTTTCCAATCTTTCTAACCTGATGAAGGTTATTTCTAACCTGATGAATGTCATTTCTAACCTGATGAAGGTTATTTCTAACCTGATGAAGGTTATTTCTAACCTGATGAAGGTTTTGACTTTCCAATCTTTCTAACCTGATGAAGGTTATTTCTAACCTGATGAATGTCATTTCTAACCTGATGAAGGTTATTTCTAACCTGATGAATGTCATTTCTAACCTGATGAAGGTTATTTCTAACCTGATGAAGGTTTTGACTTTCCAATCTTTCTAACCTGATGAAGGTTATTTCTAACCTGATGAAGGTTATTTCTAACCTGATGAATGTCATTTCTAACCTGATGAAGGTTTTGACTTTCCAATCTTTCTAACCTGATGAAGGTTATTTCTAACCTGATGAATGTCATTTCTAACCTGATGAAGGTTATTTCTAACCTGATGAAGGTTTTGACTTTCCAATCTTTCTAACCTGATGAAGGTTATTTCTAACCTGATGAATGTCATTTCTAACCTGATGAAGGTTATTTCTAACCTGATGAAGGTTTTGACTTTCCAATCTTTCTAATCTGATGAAGGTTATTTCTAACCTGATGAATGTCATTTCTAACCTGATGAAGGTTATTTCTAACCTGATGAAGGTTTTGACTTTCCAATCTTTCTAACCTGATGAAGGTTATTTCTAACCTGATGAATGTCATTTCTAACCTGATGAAGGTTATTTCTAACCTGATGAAGGTTATTTCTAACCTGATGAAGGTTTTGACTTTCCAATCTTTCTAACCTGATGAAGGTTATTTCTAACCTGATGAATGTCATTTCTAACCTGATGAAGGTTATTTCTAACCTGATGAATGTCATTTCTAACCTGATGAAGGTTATTTCTAACCTGATGAAGGTTTTGACTTTCCAATCTTTCTAACCTGATGAAGGTTATTTCTAACCTGATGAAGGTTATTTCTAACCTGATGAATGTCATTTCTAACCTGATGAAGGTTTTGACTTTCCAATCTTTCTAACCTGATGAAGGTTATTTCTAACCTGATGAAGGTCATTTCTAACCTGATGAAGGTTATTTCTAACCTGATGAAGGTTATTTCTAACCTGATGAAGGTTTTGACTTTCCAATCTTTCTAACCTGATGAAGGTTATTTCTAACCTGATGAATGTCATTTCTAACCTCAACTCACTGATGCAGGTTATTTCTAACCTGATGAAGGTTTTGACTTTCCAATCTTTCTAACCTGATGAAGGTTATTTCTAACCTGATGAAGGTTTTGACTTTCCAATCTTTCTAACCTGATGAAGGTTATTTCTAACCTGATGAATGTCATTTCTAACCTGATGAAGGTTATTTCTAACCTGATGAAGGTTTTGACATTCCAATCTTTCTAACCTGATGAAGGTTATTTCTAACCTGATGAATGTCATTTCTAACCTGATGAAGGTTATTTCTAACCTGATGAAGGTTATTTCTAACCTGATGAAGGTTTTGACTTTCCAATCTTTCTAACCTGATGAAGGTTATTTCTAACCTGATGAATGTCATTTCTAACCTCAACTCACTGATGAAGGTTATTTCTAACCTGATGAAGGTTTTGACTTTCCAATCTTTCTAACCTGATGAATGTCATTTCTAACCTGATGAAGGTTATTTCTAACCTGATGAAGGTTTTGACTTTCCAATCTTTCTAACCCAGGGGTTAATAAATCCCCTAGTCCGACGCCCGGGGCTAGTAATTTCCACATTTGGGCTAGCTGAAATAATCAGCTGTATGCCCGACAGGCTAGTAAAAATATATATCGGATATTGACAAACTTGTCAATATTCATGTATCTACTTATATTCATATATGTTATATGTTGTTTAATCAGCAGCAATGTTTTATTTATTCAACCGTTAGCTTTTTGTCGAAATTGAGAGCAAAGAAGGTAGAAAAACTGTGTGTTCTCGTCATAAAAGAGCTTCAACAAATGACGGCTTACCGGAAATTTTGAAAATGAAATATCAGAATCGGATTCCGGAACAGGGAACGACTATTTCCAGTTTTGCCGATAGTAAAAAAAAAAAAATTTAATGCAGACCGAACCTAGATTTTTTTGACATGTGATCATAAACACACATATATTTTTTTTGGCCTTACAGTGACCTGAACTGTGGAAAATAAGTGAAAATAAAATGCAATACCAGATCTGAAAAGAAAGATAGCTAAACTAATATACATTGTACATGTTGTACAAGGGTTCAAGTCTGCAAGTCGAATTCATGAAATCACGGTATTGACCAGGACTAGTGGTTCATAGATTCGGGCTAGTAATATTTGGGAGTATGCTAGCCCTGGGCTAGTGAAGTGGTCCAAGATTTGTTAACCCCTGTAACCTGATGAAGGTTATTTCTAACCTGATGAATGTCATTTCTAATCTGATGAAGGTTTTGACTTTCCAATCTTTCTAACCTGATGAAGGTTATTTCTAAGCTGATGAAGGTTATTTCTAAGCTGATGAAGGTTATTTCTAACCTGATGAAGGTTATTCCAGAGACGTGTCATGCTCACTAAGTTAGATATCAATGTTTTTATTTGGATATCAACAGCTTACTAAAAAATACTGTCATATTTGGATATCACCCTTTTCCTAAATAAAAACATTTCATCTTTGGATACCACCATTATACTGAATAAAAATGTGATCTTTGGATACCACCATTATACTGAATAAAAATAATGTGATCTTTGGATACCACCATTATACTGAATAAAAATGTCATCGTTGGATACCACCATTATACTGAATAAAAATGTCATCGTTGGATACCACCATTATACTGAATAAAAATGTCATCGTTGGATACCACCATTATACTGAATAAAAATGTGATCTTTGGATACCACCATTATACTGAATAAAAATGTCATCGTTGGATACCACCATTATACTGAATAAAAATGTCATCGTTGGATACCACCATTATACTGAATAAAAATGTGATCTTTGGATACCACCATTATACTGAATAAAAATGTCATCGTTGGATACCACCATTATACTGAATAAAAATGTCATCGTTGGATACCACCATTATACTGAATAAAAATGTGATCTTTGGATACCACCATTATACTGAATAAAAATGTCATCGTTGGATACCACCATTATACTGAATAAAAATAATGTGATCTTTGGATACCACCATTATACTGAATAAAAATGTCATCGTTGGATACCACCATTATACTGAATAAAAATGTCATCGTTGGATACCACCATTATACTGAATAAAAATAATGTCATCTTTGGATACCACCATTATACTGAATAAAAATGTCATCGTTGGATACCACCATTATACTGAATAAAAATGTCATCGTTGGATACCACCATTATACTAAATAAAAATGTCATCGTTGGATACCACCATTATACTGAATAAAAATGTGATCTTTGGATACCACCATTATACTGAATAAAAATGTCATCGTTGGATACCACCATTATACTGAATAAAAATAATGTGATCTTTGGATACCACCATTATACTGAATAAAAATGTCATCGTTGGATACCACCATTATACTGAATAAAAATGTCATCGTTGGATACCACCATTATACTGAATAAAAATGTCATCGTTGGATACCACCATTATACTGAATAAAAATAATGTGATCTTTGGATATCACTACTTTACTAAATAAATATATTCTCTTTGGATATCTCCACTTTACAAAAAATATTTTCATCTTTGGAGATCACATTACTAAATAAATATAATATTCCCGATTTGCGATAACTAGAGTTATCGTTCTTGAATCGAGTTATCTTTTCCTGACAGAGGGTATGTACACTTCCGGTTACATAACTGTAAAAGTCACAAAACGTTTAAAAAATTGAAAAAACTATGTATTCTTATTCAAATAAAATCCGATTTATTGGAATTATTTTATTTAGCTTTTTATATCGCCCGATATCGGTGGATTCTTTGAGATCTGTATTTTTATTTCATATCCTGATTGACCGTAATAATTAATCAATTCAGTGTTTTATATTCAAAGATGTAGCATTTTCTCGAAAATCGGCTTTGCTGTTAAAATTATGGACGTTAATAGCGATGTATGCAAAATTCATTCCGATTTTCGCAGTGGAATCATTTGTTTATTTTCTTTTACAGGGGATTATCTTAATCTTGAAATGTTCAAGATATTTTATCTGCTTGGAGTCTATTACAAAGATGTCTATTTTTGCATGATATTTAGTTTTGTTTTCTTTTTTTCAAGAGATTAATGCAGATTCCCAATATTATGAAATATAGGCATCGTTTGCTTTATTATAGAGTTGCACCAATTTACATCAGGTACACCTTTATTATATACCACAAAAAAGAAAACAAAACTTACAAATTTGATCATTGTCCCATAACCGTGATCGTATAGTCGCTGCTTTGCGACCCCTGCAGATTTACACTGAGAGTGTGAATCCTATCGGAGCAGTTTTGGCTTGTTTTTGGGGGTTATTAATTTCGGCTAAAGTGATAAAAATGGAGGCTATATTTATATTAAGTTTTTTTTTTCTTTACATATTATAAGAATTGTGAGTGTATACAGTAGATTTGCATTGATTTTTCGAAAGCCGCACAACGAATATTTCCTTACATATGAAATCATAACACGAATATACATGCAAGCTGTTAATTTCATATTTTTCTTTATCAATATTAACTATTCTGTCGTTTTTTTTGTTTTTGTTTTTGTTTTTTTTTTTTTTTTGCGAACATCACGTAAACTTGTCATAATCACTAAAAATAAAGCAATTTAGCACATGTTGTTTTAATTGGAAGCAAACCATCAGAGCCTTTTTTATATTTTGCTTTGTGCTTGGTAGTTATTTTCTTAAATCTGCAGTTGAGAAATCAGATCGTCTGCTATGTATACTAATTCGCATTTTACCCCATCACTATTCTAAGTAATAAATTTACTTGACTAATTGCGGGAGCACAGTAGTCATGATCGTATTGGCGGTGCCTTGTGATGGAATGGATAATTCTAGAAGGTGGTTCGAATCCCATCAGTCCTTTTGTTTGTTTGTCTACATTGTTAAGCTTAGCTTCAGAACGAGATTTTTGGCTGTAAGATTATGAGACTGTAAATGCATTTATTGTAAAATAACCTATTTGTCGTCAGTACTTTAGAGGGTATCCGAAATCATGGGTAGCGGTCAAGAAGTGCATACATTGTATGTCTAAAAATACATCTTTAATATGACAGATAAGTTTCAATGGACAGAGGTGCGATCTTCAAATACACCATTGTTTTTTAAACAATAGACTGATTGCTTGTTCTTGATATATTAAAAACAGAAAAAAGCTGTGTTCGTGATCGTTTTATTTCTTATTCAAAATATTCCAGATGAAGGACATTATTCATTCAGAAAAAAGTGGGATCTGCTCTGACGGAAACCGAAAATTGGGATTTGCTTGTTGACTGTACAAGTCGAGATGGTCGGCAAATGTTAGATGCAGATGTTCACCTATCTGATAAGCGCACATTGCTAATGAAGACGCACATACCATTTCAAACACAGTACAAAATATTCTACCGAATCCGCTTCTGCTTTTACAAATGGTGAAGAAACAACAGATTCTGTTATTTCTAAAATGCTTTCAAATTTATCTTCGAGTGTAATGAAAATAATAAAATACGCTTTTTAATGCAAGGAGAGAAAACCTTTTTTAAAGAAAATATTCCCGCTTTCAGTGTACAAAGAAAATCGCGCAGAATTTCCATTTTGCAGAAAAATCTGGTGACAATCATCCAAAACATTTCAGAAAGTTAATTATGTAACATGTTCATTGGTATTATGAAAATACAGATTTGGAGTTATTTGTACAAAAATGTTACCAATCCAGAGAAAAATATGTTAAATAAGTAAATAACTTTTTTTTATAGAAGTTTAAAAAAAGGGAATGTCGTGTATATAATTTTCTTTATAAAAGTTAAAGCCTATATTGAACTTTCTATTGCAGCTCATTTTTTCATTGTTATCTGACCGGCTTTTTAAAAGATACGTCTCTACATCTTTGTCGGAGTGCAAGTTCATTCTTGTTACCACTGATTTTTTCATTACATTTCCGTAAAAACTGTACAAGTTCAGTCTTTTCTTTAAAGTTAGGAAGTCTTCAAGTGTTGCCTTGGAATCTACATCAATTAATTTCATATTTTTTCGAACTTATTATTTATTCAATCAATTTATTAAAAACCGTCAGGAAAACTTTTGCAACCGGAAATGCTATATACCCACTGCCAAGGACGATAATTCAAATTATGAACGATAACTCCATTTTCCGCAAAGAGGGAATAACTAACCGTAGATTTTGAATATCAAAATAAGACCACGAGTGACCGAAGTACACATAAGGATTAAACGAGTGGGCTGAACTTGTTCCACCTACGAGTTTAACCATTAATGCATATTTGGTCACGAGTTTAATCATTAATGCGTATTCGGTCACGAGTGGTCTTATTTTGATATTCAAAATGTATGATTTAGTTATACTGTTTATTATATAGACTTTCAAAATTTCTTATATATTATTTTTTTATTTGTATATTTCATTCCACACATATGAATCTACGAGCAATGATTAAAGGGTTCAGCTGGAAGGATCTGCCATCTTGAAAATGTGAAATCTTACATGTCATATTTACAACAATACACAAAAATAATTAAAATGATTACCTTGAAAACTTATTTTAGTTAAATTTGATCAAAATTAAAGCGTACAAGAGGCCAAATAACGTCTAATCTTAACGTTTCAAACTGGGAGTCGTCATATTGGTTATGTGCCAAAGTCGTCAATAACATTTCGTGGAATTTTTTCAGTTTACAATCATATGTGTATTTACCGTAACACAACAAGGGACGTAACCACCACACTTATAGTTGTGTAAAAGTAGTTCCGGTGGGAAAAAACTGATATTTCACATGTGAGATACCGGAATTTATTTCACGGATAAATCCCCATAATTCACACCTATCTATATAATAAAAATGTCATCTTTGGATATCATCACTCTACTAAATAAAAATAATAAAATCTTTGGATATCACCATTATACTAAATAAAAAATACTTTTCATCTTTGAATATCACCACTAAATAAAAATGTCATCTTTGGTTTGATTGATTGATTTATTGTGCTTAGTGCCACTTTCAGCTATATCATGGCGACCAGTTTTAGTGGTGGAAGAAGCCGGAGTACCCAGAGAGAACCACCGACCATGGGCAAGCAACCGGCAAGCTTTATCACTTGCGGCTGCAAGTCAAGTGCACCCTTTTTTGTAAATTACAAAGCCGGGTGCGAACCCACGCCGTATTGGTGATAGGCTTGAATGAGTTGCTAGGTAATCCAACTACCTAACTCATTGAGCCACCCGGGCCCTTTCATCTTTGGATATCACCACTATGCTAAATAATAAGAAACGGAGCAAAAACAATAAGTCCCCAAAACTTTGTTTGGGAGACTTAATAAAATACTTTTCATCTTTGGATATCACCACTATACTAAATAACAATGTCATCTTTGGATATCATCATCTTTCAAAATTAAAACATTGTGATATTGTAATATATTTCCACACTATCTAATATCACAATGTATTTAGTCACAGAATATTTTAATACCTTTTAATGTCTGCCAGTTTAATCAATTAGCATTTGCTCACATGTGCACATTAAAATGAGTTGTTAAAATTAAAAATTTATGTATGTCAAATATTTCTCAAATTTGTTTAAAAAAAAAATTAAAAAGAAGAAAAATAAAGCTAATTCTAAATAGTTGTAATTAATCATTTGTATCAATACACTTTACTACATAAAGGATTATGTAACTAGCATGAATCATATTTCTATATTCATATTTTATTTATTTTCTTACTACAATTATTTAAAATATTTTTATGGATACTGTTTCCGAACTACACTTGACTTCTGCCATTGTTTATACAAGTATATCTTGAATAAATTCCCTAATTATTTAATATTTTTATAAGGTCAGTAGAGACTGGTTTATAGCTTATTTTATACAGAAGAGATTACACATGTATATGTATTTTGATAAAACAATCAATATAATATCTCCCAAGTTGTGATCTGGTAGTAACACATTACATGTACTTACATAGCTAAGACCAACTGAGGATTTATAAAGTTTCCTATGGACTTTGTCATCCTGACTTTTGTCAATCAAATGAAGGAAGTTAATTTCAATATAAAAAAAAATAGAAAAATCAGACATTGCTATGATAAGATGTTTAAATATATAAACATTAAGACTATTCCAGGTGTAATACCACTAAAGAATTCTCCATAGCCTTCTATGTTAAATAACATCTTTTTGAAATTTCATACAGGATTCACCTTAAGTTTAATCTAAGTGACACTCATATCTCATGGAAGGGGTACCTAATAGGAAGCTTAAGTCCGAAAATCAACATACATTTAATGGCATATAAGAAAAAACAGACAGTCTGAAGATGTCTACCGTCAAAAATCCTACTTTCACTTTCGATTTAACACAAATTCAGGTGGTTTCTTTCCAATGCAATAATTTTTTTATTTAAAACCACAAGGACATCAAATATGGGCTTAAAATTATCCTAAAATGTGTAGGTTTCTGCTGACATTCAGTATTTTGCAGTATCTAATAGGGTTTATTTTTTATCCAACAATGTAGGAATCCATTTTCTGTTTACGTACTACTTTCCCATACGTTCTTTTCGACTGGTACCCATGTTTAGTGGTAGTACACCTAAGAGCAATAAAAACTTGTTTCTTTAACCTTTTCTTTGCCTTATTTATATTCCTATATCAATATCCAGTCAAAAAAACTATATCAGGTATATGGCAGTCCAATATTTGAAAGAATTAATGTCCATATACAAAGGTACCTCCATGAAGCTTTTAATGAAAAAATCAGATTTTTCAGCTGTTGAGTTGATATTGTGAAATAACATGACAATGGCTTTTTATCTCAATATATTACAAGTATGAAGCTGATTTTCAACACAATAAGCATCTTATGACATGTATATATGCTTCATTTGTACATTTAACATCTAATTAATATGAATTTTTTTATTTTAAGCATACCCCCTTTTTTTTTTTGCCTCCTAGAAATGATCTCACAATATACTAAATTATGTTAATTCATGCTATGTTCCCATTAATTATGCATTGCAAGACATTAAATAAGACCTAATACCTAGATATTAAGCAAAAATTACTTCAAATTGCCCAAAATATGTAAAATTATGATTGTTGATTTTCAGGTTTCTGTTATTTCTTGTGACCTGCAACTGTAATTTTCTTCAAAACTCAATAAATGAATATTTCTTGACAACTTTTGTTATGTTTCAAGTTAGCCGGATGCACAAATGTACATTTACAGTCAATTTATACTCTAAAATATAAAGTCTACATTGACAATTTGAAAAATTAACAGTAAATGTCCAGTGACAAATACAATTCTCCTGGGATCACTAAAATTACCTGGTTTTAAGTACACAATTCTGAAATAAAGCCGCTTTCTATAGCCTTATATTTTTTTCATATGTACATGTTACGTGTGTTCTAACTATAACTACCAAAATTTATCAGGAAAAACAAGTAGGATTATAAAATTTTCAAAAATGGTATCATCATATACCGCATTTGAAGTCGACTAAATGCTGCAACATGAAATTGTTAAAATTCTTAATTTTAGCAATCTTTTTCAACATCATCTGCCCTTTTACTACAAAAACACATTAAATCTACCAGTCTCAATAATTGTAAAGTCACAAATAAGTATAAAATTATATTTCAATACCCTCTGTGCATGTACATCTAGTGCATGGGGAATATTTTCCAAAATATTGCATAATATTCATATTGAAGCTGTAACATGACACCTTGATGTATTTTGTAATATTTTGGTGTGGAAAATGTCAAACTGGGTCTGTTGTGACTGTTCAAAGCCAATTTGAGTGTGGTACCATCAAAATTAAGTTTCTTGTTTTTTGTCTAAAAGGTGTAATACCACTAAAGAATTCTCCATAGCCTTCTATGTTAAATAACATCTTTTTGAAATTTCATACAGGATTCACCTTAAGTTTAATCTAAGTGACACTCATATCTCATGGAAGGGGTACCTAATAGGAAGCTTAAGTCCGAAAATCAACATACATTTAATGGCATATAAGAAAAAACAGACAGTCTGAAGATGTCTACCGTCAAAAATCCTACTTTCACTTTCGATTTAACACAAATTCAGGTGGTTTCTTTCCAATGCAATAATTTTTTTATTTAAAACCACAAGGACATCAAATATGGGCTTAAAATTATCCTAAAATGTGTAGGTTTCTGCTGACATTCAGTATTTTGCAGTATCTAATAGGGTTTATTTTTTATCCAACAATGTAGGAATCCATTTTCTGTTTACGTACTACTTTCCCATACGTTCTTTTCGACTGGTACCCATGTTTAGTGGTAGTACACCTCCATAGATAATGAAATATTGGGGGGAAATCCTTGAAAGAATTTTGTAATCCTGTTAACACCACTTTCAACAACATTCACCAACATGGGTTATTAGTAAGTAACTGACAACATGGGTTACTAGTAAGTAACTGACAACATGGGTTACTAGTAAGTAACTGACAACATGGGTTACTAGTAAATAACTGACAACATGGGTTACTAGTAAATAACTGACAACATGGGTTACTAGTAAGTAACTGACAACATGGGTTACTAGTAAGTAACTGACAACATGGGTTACTAGTAAATAACTGACAACATGGGTTACTAGTAAATAACTGACAACATGGGTTACTAGTAAATAACTGACAACATGGGTTACTAGTAAATAACTGACAAACATTATCATATAAGGTTGTATCAAGTTCACCTTGTCATGATCAGGTATAATATTTACAACTTTAGTTATGATAGGCACTGATTGCATGTAGATGGTTGATAAAATCAAACTACCACAGGACTGCAGTCAAACTGCATCAAAAAATTAAAATTCAATCCAATAAAAAAATTGGATTTTAGATATTGTTGGTACGATTTGAAATCTTCTGTATATATTTGATTAGAATCTGTAATGAGGCTAAGGACTATTGTGTACTAACACCTTCATGATCATTTACTATTTATCATACGTCAGGATAGTTGAGATCCTGGTTTAATCCTATCTATTGTTATCTCTGTATTTTAGAAGTTTGTGTAGAAAAAGTTCATTTTATTGTGCTGTTATAATATGGTCAACCATTACTCTTTATTTCCAATGGCAATTTTTTTTAAATGGTTAAAAATCATATCTTTTCACAAGGAAATTGGTTTAAAGGCAAGTTCTTAAAAAATAAATTAGCTTGGTCCATATCTATTCACAAGGAAATTGGTTTAAAGGCAAGTTCTTAAAAAATAAATTAGCTTGGTCCATATCTTTTCACAAGGAAATTGGTTTAAAGGCAAGTTCTTAAAAAATAAATTAGCTTGGTCAATAGGGTTAAAAATGTTTGAAGGTTATTTGAACGCTCCCAAGTAAAATCAGATAATATTTCTTCAAACAATACATCTCCATTGATAGGTAAAAACACATTAATATTCTGAGGTTTTCATCTAACTGTATAAATATACTAATTAATAGATTAATTATTAACAGGATTGTCATTATTGGTGGTTGTTCATTGCTCCAAGATAAAACAGAAACTGATTAGTTTTTATAGTAATCATCAGGGACAGTATGGTATTACACTCAAATGGCAATATTTATAATAAATGAGGAGATATCATTGGTGAATGTTGCTTTGTCTTATATCTAATACTGCATCATATAAATTATACTCAAGTTTGTGTATATTCTTCTTGTTATAAATTATACTCAAGTTTGTGTATATTCTTCTTGTTATAAATTATACTCAAGTTTGTGTATATTCTTCTTGTTATAAATTATACTCAAGTTTGTGTATACTCTTCTTGTTATAAATTATACTCAAGTTTGTGTATACTCTTCTTGTTATAAATTATACTCAAGTTTGTGTATATTCTTCTTGTTATAAATTATACTCAAGATTATGTATATTCTTCTTGTTATAAATTATACTCAAGTTTGTGTATATTCTTCTTGTTATAAACCAGAGGCTCTCAAGAGCCTGTATCGTTCACCTGGTAATAAAAAAAAACAATTGGTCCTATGTAAAAACTATGTCCTGCAGTGGTAGTCATCTTGGAATTACGATCAACATAAAAAACACAAAGTTTGTAAAGGACCTTCCAATGATTGATGCACAGTTTAGGTTCAATCAGTGCAATAGCTTCAGAGAAGAATATATTTCTGTATTTTCCCCATATGGTTCTGTGTTAATACTATGACCTGTGGTGGCAGCCATCTTGGATTTCCGATCGGCATAAAAAACAGAGGACCTTCCAATGATCATTCCTGGGCAGTTTGGTTTCAACTGTCCAAGTGGTTTCAGAAAAGAAGCATTTTGAAACATTTTTCCCATAGGGTCCAATGTTAAACTAAATCCTGCCGTAGCCGCCATTTTGAATTTCATATCGGAACAAAAAACGTACAGTTTGTAGAGGACCATCCAATGAACATTCATGTACAGTTTGGCTTTAATCATATTTGTAGTTTCTGAGAAGAAGGCATTTGAACATTTTCCCATAGGGTCCAATGTTAATCTATGTCCTGCGGTGGTGGCCATCTTAGATTTCCGATCAGCATAAAAAACACACACTCTGTAGAGGACCTTCCAATGATCATTCCTGGGCAGTTTGGTTTCAATTATCCAAGTGGTTTCAGAGAAGAAGCGTTTTGAAACATTTTTCCCATAGGGTCCAATGTTAAACTAAGTCCTGCCGTAGCCGCCATTTGGAATTTCATACCGGAACATAAAACGTAAAGTTTGTAGAGGACCATCTAATGAACATTCTTGTACAGTTTGGCTTTAATCATATTTGTAGTTTCTGAGAAGAAGGCATTTGAATATTTTCCCATAGGGTCCAATGTTAATCTATGTCCTGCGGTGGTGGCCATCTTGGATTTCCGATCGGCATAAAAAACAGAAACTTTGTAGAGGACCTTCCAATGATCATTCCTGGGCAGTTTGGTTTCAACTGTCCAAGTGGTTTCAGAGAAGAAGCATTTTGAAACATTTTTCCCATAGTGTTCAATGTTAAACTAAGTCCTGCTGTAGCCGCCATTTTGAATTTCTTATCGGAACAAAAAACGTTAAGCTTGTAGAGAACCATCCAATGAACATTCATGTACAGTTTGGCTTTAATAATATTTGTAGTTTCTGAGAAGAAGGCATTTGAACATTTTCCCATAGGGTCCAATGTTAATCTATGTATTGCGGTGGCGGCCATCTTGGATTTCCGATAGGCATAAAAAACATAAAATTTGTAGAGGACCTTCCAATGATCATTCCTGGGCAGTTTGGTTTCAACTGTCCTAGTGGTTTCAGAGAAGAAGCGTTTTGAAACATTTTCCCCATAGGGTCCAATGTTAAACTAAGTCCTGCCGTAGCCGCCATTTTGAATTTCATATCGGAACAAAAAACGTACAGTTTGTAGAGGACCATCCAATGAACATTCATGTACAGTTTGGCTTTAATCATATTTGTAGTTTCTGAGAAGAAGGCATTTGAACATTTTCCCCATAGGGTCCAATGTTAATCTATGTCCTGCGGTGGTGGCCATCTTGGATTTCCGATCGGCATAAAAAACACACACCTTGTAGAGGACCTTCCAATGATCATTCCTGGGCAGTTTGGTTTCAATTATCCAAGTGGTTTCAGAGAAGAAGCGTTTTGAAACATTTTTCCCATAGGGTCCAATGTTAAACTAAGTCCTGCTGTAGCCGTCATTTTGAATTTCACACCGGAACATAAAACGTAAAGTTTGTAGAGGACCATCTAATGAACATTCATGTACAGTTTGGCTTTAATCATATTTATAGTTTCTGAGAAGAAGGCATTTGAATATTTTCCCATAGGGTCCAATGTTAATCTATGTCCTGCGGTGGCGGCCATCTTGGATTTCCGATCGGCATAAAAAACAGAAACTTTCTAGAGGACCTTCCAATGATCATTCCTGGCCAGTTTGGTTTCAACTGTCCAAGTGGTTTCAGAGAAGCAGCATTTTGAAACATTTTTCCCATAGGATCCAATGTTACACTAAGTCCTGCCGTAGCTGCCATTTTGAATTTCATATCGGAACAAAAAACCTTAAGATTGTAAAGGACCATCCAATGAACATTCATGTACAGTTTGGCTTTAATCATATTTGTAGTTTCTGAGAAGAAGGCATTTGAACATTTTCCCATAGGGTCCAATGTTAATCTATGTCCTGCGATGGCGGCCATCTTGGTTTTCCGATCAGCATAAAAAACAGTAACTTGGTAAAGGACATTCCAATGATCATTCCTTTACAGTTTGGGTTCAGTCAGTTCATTAGTTTCAAAGAAGAAGATCTTTGAAATTTCAGCCAATCAGAGCATATTATTGGCCCTGGCAGCCATATTGAATATCCGACTGGAACGAAAAACAGTAACTTTGTAGAGAACCAACCAAGGAACATTCCTGCTAAGTTCGGTTCCAATCAGCCAAGTGGTTTCGGAGAAGAAGCTTGAAATGTGAAAAATTTACAGACGACAGACGGTCCAGGTGAACTAATTATACTCAAGTGTGTGTATATTCTTCTTGTTATAAATTATACTCAAGTTTGTGTATATTCTTCTTGCTATAAATTATACTCAAGTTTGTGTATATTCTTCTTGTTATAAATTATACTCAAGCTTGTGTATATTCTTCTTGTTATAAATTATACTCAAGTTTGTGTATATTCTTCTTGTTATAAATTATACTCAAGTTTGTGTATATTCTTCTTGTTATAAATTATACTCAAGTTTGTGTATACTCTTCTTGTTATAAATTATACTCAAGTTTGTGTATATTCTTCTTGCTATAAATTATACTCAAGTTTGTGTATATTCTTCTTGTTATAAATTATACTCAAGTTTGTGTATATTCTTCTTGTTATAAATTATACTCAAGTTTGTGTATATTCTTCTTGATATAAATTATACTCAAGTTTGTGTATATTCTTCTTGTTATAAATTATACTCAAATTTGTGTATATTCTTCTTGCTATAAATTATATTCAAGTTTATGTATACTCTTCTTGTTATAAATTATATTCAAGTTTGTGTATATTCTTCTTGTTATAACTTATACTCAAGTTTGTGTATACTCTTCTTGTTATAAATTATACTCAAGTTTGTGTATACTCTTCTTGTTATAAATTATACTCAAGTTTGTGTATATTCTTCTTGCTATAACTTATACTCAAGTTTGTGTATACTCTTCTTGTTATAAATTATACTCAAGTTTGTGTATACTCTTCTTGTTATAAATTATACTCAAGTTTGTGTATATTCTTCTTGTTATAAATTATACTCAAGCTTGTGTATATTCTTCTTGTTATAAATTATACTCAAGTTTGTGTATATTCTTCTTGTTATAAATTATACTCAAGCTTGTGTATATTCTTCTTGTTATAAATTATACTCAAGTTTGTGTATATTCTTCTTGTTATAAATTATATTCAAGTTTATGTATACTCTTCTTGTTATAAATTATACTCAAGTTTGTGTATATTCTTCTTGTTATAAATTATACTCAAGCTTGTGTATATTCTTCTTGCTATAAATTATATTCAAGTTTGTGTATACTCTTCTTGTTATAAATTATACTCAAGCTTGTGTATATTCTTCTTGCTATATATTATACTCAAGTTTGTGTATATTCTTCTTGTTATAAATTATACTCAAGTTTGTGTATATTCTTCTTGTTATAAATTATACTCAAGTTTGTGTATACTCTTCTTGTTATAAATTATACTCAAGTTTGTGTATATTCTTCTTGTTATAAATTATACTCAAGTTTATGTATACTCTTCTTGTTATAAATTATACTCAAGTTTGTGTATATTCTTCTTGTTATAAATTATACTCAAGTTTGTGTATACTCTTCTTGCTATAAATTATACTCAAGTTTGTGTATACTCTTCTTGTTATAAATTATACTCAAGTTTGTGTATATTCTTCTTGATATAAATTATACTCAAGTTTGTGTATACTCTTCTTGCTATAAATTATATTCAAGTTTATGTATACTCTTCTTGTTATAAATTATATTCAAGTTTGTGTATATTCTTCTTGTTATAAATTATACTCAAGTTTGTGTATATTCTTCTTGTTATAAATTATACTCAAGTTTGTGTATATTCTTCTTGTTATAAATTATACTCAAGTTTGTGTATACTCTTCTTGTTATAAATTATACTCAAGTTTGTGTATATTCTTCTTGTTATAAATTATACTCAAGTTTGTGTATATTCTTCTTGTTATAAATTATACTCAAGTTTGTGTATACTCTTCTTGTTATAAATTATACTCAAGTTTGTGTATACTCTTCTTGTTATAAATTATACTCAAGTTTGTGTATATTCTTCTTGTTATAAATTATACTCAAGTTTGTGTATATTCTTCTTGTTATAAATTATACTCAAGTTTGTGTATACTCTTCTTGTTATAAATTATACTCAAGTTTGTGTATATTCTTCTTGTAATAAATTATACTCAAGTTTGTGTATATTCTTCTTGTTATAAATTATACTCAAGTTTGTGTATACTCTTCTTGCTATAAATTATACTCAAGTTTGTGTATATTCTTCTTGTAATAAATTATACTCAAGTTTGTGTATACTCTTCTTGTTATAAATTATACTCAAGTTTGTGTATATTCTTCTTGTTATAAATTATACTTAAGTTTGTGTATATTCTTCTTGTTATTAATTATACTCAAGTTTGTGTATATTCTTCTTGTTATAAATTATACTCAAGTTTGTGTATATTCTTCTTGTTATAAATTATACTCAAGTTTGTGTATATTCTTCTTGTTATAAATTATACTCAAGTTTGTGTATATTCTTCTTGTTATAAATTATACTCAAGTTTGTGTATACTCTTCTTGCTATAAATTATACTCAAGTTTGTGTATATTCTTCTTGCTATAAATTATACTCAAGTTTGTGTATATTCTTCTTGTTATAAATTATACTCAAGTTTGTGTATATTCTTCTTGTTATAAATTATACTCAAGTTTGTGTATATTCTTCTTGTAATAAATTATACTCAAGTTTGTATATATTCTTCTTGTAATAAATTATACTCAAGTTTGTGTATATTCTTCTTGTTATAAATTATACTCAAGTTTGTGTATATTCTTCTTGTTATAAATTATACTCAAGTTTGTGTATATTCTTCTTGTAATAAATTATACTCAAGTTTGTGTATATTCTTCTTGTTATAAATTATACTCAAGTTTGTGTATACTCTTCTTGTTATCAATTATACTCAAGTTTGTGTATATTCTTCTTGTTATAAATTATACTCAAGTTTGCGTATATTCTTCTTGTTATAAATTATACTCAAGTTTATGTATACTCTTCTTGATATAAATTATACTCAAGTTTGTGTATACTCTTCTTGTTATAAATTATACTCAAGTTTGTGTATATTCTTCTTGTTATAAATTATACTCAAGTTTGTGTATATTCTTCTTGTTATAAATTATACTCAAGTTTGTGTATATTCTTCTTGCTATAAATTATACTCAAGTTTGTGTATATTCTTCTTGTTATAAATTATACTCAAGTTTGTGTATATTCTTCTTGTTATAAATTATACTCAAGTTTGTGTATACTCTTCTTGTTATAAATTATACTCAAGTTTATGTATACTCTTCTTGTTATAAATTATACTCAAGTTTGTGTATATTCTTCTTGCTATAAATTATACTCAAGTTTGTGTATACTCTTCTTGTTACAGTTCTCTTTATTAACATATAATATACAGGTATACATTTTCGTACTTAAAATGGTAAATTAATGTGGAGTGCCTTTATAGGGTTTAGAGTGAGGGTTTAAAAATAAATACTGGTACTTGGTGTTCCCTTTTAAAACATGTTCCATTCAATTCCAATCTTGTGTATAAATACCAAATGATTTGTCTATGTAGAGGATTTTAAGTAATTGAGTAAAAACCAAAATAGAGATGTTTTTACACTGTAAACCTAAGGAGAGATGTTTTTACACTGTAAACCTAAGGAGATAGGTTTTTACACTGTAAACCTAAGGAGAGATGTTTTTACACTGTAAACCTAAGGAGAGATGTTTTTACACTGTACACCTAAGGAGAGAGGTTTTTACACTGTAAACCTAAGGAGAGATGTTTTTACACTGTAAACCTAAGGAGAGATGTTTTTACACTGTAAACCTAAGGAGAGAGGTTTTTACACTGTACACCTAAGGAGAGATGTTTTTACACTGTATACCTAAGGAGAGAGGTTTTTACACTGTACACCTAAGGAGAGAGGTTTTTACACTGTACACCTAAGGAGAGAGGTTTTTACACTGTACACCTAAGGAGAGAGGTTTTTACACTGTAAACCTAAGGAGAGAGGTTTTTACACTGTAAACCTAAGGAGAGATGTTTTTACACTGTACACCTAAGGAGAGATGTTTTTACACTGTACACCTAAGGAGAGAGGTTTTTACACTGTACACCTAAGGAGAGAGGTTTTTACACTGTACACCTAAGGAGAGAGGTTTTTACACTGTACACCTAAGGAGAGAGGTTTTTACACTGTACACCTAAGGAGAGATGTTTTTACATTGTACACCTCAGGAGAGATGTCTTTACACTGTAAACCTAAGGAGAGAGGTTTTTACACTGTACACCTAAGGAGAGAGGTTTTTACACTGTACACCTAAGGAGAGAGGTTTTTACACTGTAAACCTAAGGAGAGAGGTTTTTACACTGTAAACCTAAGGAGAGATGTTTTTACATTGTACACCTCAGGAGAGATGTTTTTACACTGTAAACCTAAGGAGAGATGTTTTTACACTGTAAACCTAATGAGAGATGTTTTTACACTGTACACCTAAGGAGAGATGTTTTTACACTGTAAACCTAAGGAGAGAGGTTTTTACACTGTAAACCTAAGGAGAGAGGTTTTTACACTGTAAACTAAGGAGAGAGGTTTTTACACTGTAAACCTAAGGAGAGAGGTTTTTACACTGTAAACCTAAGGAGAGAGGTTTTTACACTGTAAACCTAAGGAGAGAGGTTCTTACATTGTAAACCTAAGGAGAGATGTTTTTACACTGTAAACCTAAGGAGAGATGTTTTTACACTGTAAACCTAAGGAGAGATGTTTTTACACTGTAAACCTAAGGAGAGATGTTTTTACACTATAAACCTAAGGAGAGATGTTTTTACACTGTAAACCTTAGGAGAGAGGTTTTTACACTGTAAACCTAAGGAGAGATGTTTTTACACTGTAAACCTAAGGAGAGATGTTTTTACACTGTAAACCTAAGGAGAGATGTTTTTACACTGTAAACCTAAGGAGAGAGGTTTTTACACTGTAAACCTAAGGAGAGAGGTTTTTACACTGTAAACCTAAGGAAAGATGTTTTTACACTGTAAACTAAGGAGAAATGTTTTTACACTGTAAACTAAGGAGAGATGTTTTTACACTGTAAACCTAAGGAGAGATGTTTTTACACTGTAAACTAAGGAGAGAGGTTTTTACACTGTAAATCTAAGGAGAGATGTTTTACACTGTAAACCTAAGGAGAGAGGTTTTTACACTGTAAACCTAAGGAAAGATGTTTTTACACTGTAAACTAAGGAGAGATGTTTTTACACTGTACACCTAAGGAAAGAGGTCTTTACACTGTAAACCTAAGGAAAGATGTTTTTACACTGTAAACTAAGGAGAGATGTGTTTACACTGTAAACCTCAGGAGAGATGTGTTTACACTGTAAACCTAAGGAGAGAGGTTTTAACACTGTAAACTAAGGAGAGAGGTTTTTACACTGTAAATCTAATGAGAGATGTTTTACACTGTAAATCTAAGGAGAGATGTTTTTACACTGTAAACTAAGGAGAGAGGTTTTTACACTGTAAATCTAAGGAGAGATGTTTTTACACTGTAAACTAAGGAGAGATGTTTTTACACTGTAAACCTAAGGAGAGATGTTTTCACACTGTAAACCTAAGGAGAGAGGTTTTTACACTGTAAACCTAAGGAGAGAGGTTTTGACACTGTAAACCTAAGGAGAGAGGTTCTTACACTGTAAACCTAAGGAGAGAGGTTTTTACACTGTAAACCTAAGGAGAGAGGTTTTGACACTGTAAACCTAAGGAGAGATGTTTTTACACTGTAAACCTAAGGAGAGATGTTTTTACACTGTAAACTAAGGAGAGAGGTTCTTACACTGTAAACTAAGGAGAGAGGTTTTGACACTGTAAACCTAAGGAGAGATGTTTTTACACTGTAAACCTAAGGAGAGATGTTTTTACACTGTAAACTAATGAGAGATGTTTTTACACTGTAAACTAAGGAGAGAGGTTCTTACACTGTAAACCTAAGGAGAGAGGTTTTTACACTGTAAACCTAAGGAGAGATGTTTTTACACTGTAAACTAAGGAGAGAGGTTCTTACACTGTAAACCTAAGGAGAGAGGTTTTTACACTGTAAACCTAAGGAGAGAGGTTTTTACACTGTAAACCTAAGGAGAGAGGTTCTTACACTGTACACCTAAGGAGAGAGGTTTTTACACTGTACACCTAAGGAGAGAGGTTTTTACACTGTACACCTAAGGAGAGAGGTTTTTACACTGTAAACCTAAGGAGAGAGGTTTTTACACTGTAAACCTAAGGAGAGATGTTTTTACACTGTACACCTAAGGAGAGATGTTTTTACACTGTACACCTAAGGAGAGAGGTTTTTACACTGTACACCTAAGGAGAGAGGTTTTTACACTGTACACCTAAGGAGAGAGGTTTTTACACTGTACACCTAAGGAGAGAGGTTTTTACACTGTACACCTAAGGAGAGATGTTTTTACATTGTACACCTCAGGAGAGATGTCTTTACACTGTAAACCTAAGGAGAGAGGTTTTTACACTGTACACCTAAGGAGAGAGGTTTTTACACTGTACACCTAAGGAGAGAGGTTTTTACACTGTAAACCTAAGGAGAGAGGTTTTTACACTGTAAACCTAAGGAGAGATGTTTTTACATTGTACACCTCAGGAGAGATGTTTTTACACTGTAAACCTAAGGAGAGATGTTTTTACACTGTAAACCTAATGAGAGATGTTTTTACACTGTACACCTAAGGAGAGATGTTTTTACACTGTAAACCTAAGGAGAGAGGTTTTTACACTGTAAACCTAAGGAGAGAGGTTTTTACACTGTAAACTAAGGAGAGAGGTTTTTACACTGTAAACCTAAGGAGAGAGGTTTTTACACTGTAAACCTAAGGAGAGAGGTTTTTACACTGTAAACCTAAGGAGAGAGGTTCTTACATTGTAAACCTAAGGAGAGATGTTTTTACACTGTAAACCTAAGGAGAGATGTTTTTACACTGTAAACCTAAGGAGAGATGTTTTTACACTGTAAACCTAAGGAGAGATGTTTTTACACTATAAACCTAAGGAGAGATGTTTTTACACTGTAAACCTTAGGAGAGAGGTTTTTACACTGTAAACCTAAGGAGAGATGTTTTTACACTGTAAACCTAAGGAGAGATGTTTTTACACTGTAAACCTAAGGAGAGATGTTTTTACACTGTAAACCTAAGGAGAGAGGTTTTTACACTGTAAACCTAAGGAGAGAGGTTTTTACACTGTAAACCTAAGGAAAGATGTTTTTACACTGTAAACTAAGGAGAAATGTTTTTACACTGTAAACTAAGGAGAGATGTTTTTACACTGTAAACCTAAGGAGAGATGTTTTTACACTGTAAACTAAGGAGAGAGGTTTTTACACTGTAAATCTAAGGAGAGATGTTTTACACTGTAAACCTAAGGAGAGAGGTTTTTACACTGTAAACCTAAGGAAAGATGTTTTTACACTGTAAACTAAGGAGAGATGTTTTTACACTGTACACCTAAGGAAAGAGGTCTTTACACTGTAAACCTAAGGAAAGATGTTTTTACACTGTAAACTAAGGAGAGATGTGTTTACACTGTAAACCTCAGGAGAGATGTGTTTACACTGTAAACCTAAGGAGAGAGGTTTTAACACTGTAAACTAAGGAGAGAGGTTTTTACACTGTAAATCTAATGAGAGATGTTTTACACTGTAAATCTAAGGAGAGATGTTTTTACACTGTAAACTAAGGAGAGAGGTTTTTACACTGTAAATCTAAGGAGAGATGTTTTTACACTGTAAACTAAGGAGAGATGTTTTTACACTGTAAACCTAAGGAGAGATGTTTTCACACTGTAAACCTAAGGAGAGAGGTTTTTACACTGTAAACCTAAGGAGAGAGGTTTTGACACTGTAAACCTAAGGAGAGAGGTTCTTACACTGTAAACCTAAGGAGAGAGGTTTTTACACTGTAAACCTAAGGAGAGAGGTTTTGACACTGTAAACCTAAGGAGAGATGTTTTTACACTGTAAACCTAAGGAGAGATGTTTTTACACTGTAAACTAAGGAGAGAGGTTCTTACACTGTAAACTAAGGAGAGAGGTTTTGACACTGTAAACCTAAGGAGAGATGTTTTTACACTGTAAACCTAAGGAGAGATGTTTTTACACTGTAAACTAATGAGAGATGTTTTTACACTGTAAACTAAGGAGAGAGGTTCTTACACTGTAAACCTAAGGAGAGAGGTTTTTACACTGTAAACCTAAGGAGAGATGTTTTTACACTGTAAACTAAGGAGAGAGGTTCTTACACTGTAAACCTAAGGAGAGAGGTTTTTACACTGTAAACCTAAGGAGAGAGGTTTTTACACTGTAAACCTAAGGAGAGAGGTTCTTACACTGTACACCTAAGGAGAGGTTTTTACACTGTAAACCTAAGGAGAATTGTCCCATTAATTAGATCTTACGTAGTCTATATTAACTTATAGTCCAAAACACACAATAGAAGGGATAACAACCAATAAGTCTCTTGTGATTGTTAATTAAAGATCAGTCGTTATTCTCCACATAAATTCACTACTAGTATTTTCTTCCAATAAAATTCAATAATACAGGAGACAATAATGAAATATAAGTCAATTATAACTATTGCAAATTTAATTCAATATCTAATTTTTACAAACAGACAATTTTCACACTTTTATAATATTATAAAACTCTCCCTTTACAAAATGAAATCAATAGAGTACCAGTAACTTTTATGTATGACGTGAAATTTTAAAATATCTGACATTAAAACAATCATTGATATATATATATGTGTAGTTATTAATTCATACTTTCGTTTTTCAGAATTTCCTTCTTCATTGTATACAGAATGATTTACTGTACTGTTGTACATACTGGTCAATGAAATCCTCATTATCACTAACCACTGTTTACAGGTTCTGACATAGAACAGGTAGACAAATGTAATGAGCTAAACCAGTTATCACTAACCACTGTTTACAGGTTCTGACATAGAACAGGTAGACAAATGTAATGAGCTAAACCAGTTATCACTAACCACTGTTTACAGGTTCTGACATAGAACAGGTAGACAAATGTAATGAGCTAAACCAGTTATCACTAACCACTGTTTACAGGTTCTGACATAGAACAGGTAGACAAATGTAATGAGCTAAACCAGTTATCACTAACCACTGTTTACAGGTTCTGACATAGAACAGGTAGACAAATGTGATGAGCTAAACCAGTTATCACTAACCACTGTTTACAGGTTCTGACATAGGACAGGTAGACAAATGTGATGAGCTAAACCAGTTATCACTAACCACTGTTTACAGGTTCTGACATAGGACAGGTAGACAAATGTGATGAGCTAAACCAGTTATCACTAACCACAGTTTACAGGTTCTGACATAGGACAGGTAGACAAATGTGATGAGCTAAACCAGTTATCACTAACCACTGTTTACAGGTTCTGACATAGGACAGGTAGACAAATGTGATGAGCTAAACCAGTTATCACTAACCACTGTTTACAGGTTCTGACATAGGACAGGTAGACAAATGTGATGAGCTAAACCAGTTATCACTAACCACAGTTTACAGGTTCTGACATAGGACAGGTAGACAAATGTGATGAGCTAAACCAGTTATCACTAACCACTGTTTACAGGTTCTGACATAGGACAGGTAGACAAATGTGATGAGCTAAACCAGTTATCACTAACCACTGTTTACAGGTTCTGACATAGAACAGGTAGATAAATGTGATGAGCTAAACCAGTTATCACTAACCACTGTTTATAGGTTCTGACATAGAACAGGTAGACAAATGTGATGAGCTAAACCAGTTATCACTAACCACTGTTTACAGGTTCTGACATAGGACAGGTAGACAAATGTGATGAGCTAAACCAGTTATCACTAACCACTGTTTACAGGTTCTGACATAGGACAGGTAGACAAATGTGATGAGCTAAACCAGTTATCACTAACCACTGTTTACAGGTTCTGACATAGAACAGGTAGATAAATGTGATGAGCTAAACCAGTTATCACTAACCACTGTTTATAGGTTCTGACATAGAACAGGTAGACAAATGTGATGAGCTAAACCAGTTATCACTAACCACTGTTTACAGATTCTGACATAGGACAGATAGACAAATGTGATGAGCTAAACCAGTTATCACTAACCACTGTTTACAGGTTCTGACATAGGACAGGTAGACAAATGTGATGAGCTAAACCTGTTATCACTAACCACTGTTTACAGGTTCTGACATAGAACAGGTAGACAAATGTGATGAGCTAAACCAGTTATCACTAACCACTGTTTACAGGTTCTGACATAGAACAGGTAGACAAATGTGATGAGCTAAACCAGTTATCACTAACCACTGTTTACAGGTTCTGACATAGGACAGGTAGACAAATGTGATGAGTTAAACCAGTTATCACTAACCACTGTTTACAGGTTCTGACATAGAACAGGTAGACAAATGTGATGAGCTAAACCAGTTATCACTAACCACTGTTTACAGGTTCTGACATAGAACAGGTAGACAAATGTGATGAGTTAAACCAGTTATCACTAACCACTGTTTACAGGTTCTGACATAGAACAGGTAGACAAATGTGATGAGCTAAACCAGTTATCACTAACCACTGTTTACAGGTTCTGACATAGAACAGGTAGACAAATGTGATGAGCTAAACCAGTTATCACTAACCACTGTTTACAGGTTCTGACATAGAACAGGTAGACAAATGTGATGAGCTAAACCAGTTATCACTAACCACTGTTTACAGGTTCTGACATAGAACAGGTAGACAAATGTGATGAGCTAAACCAGTTATCACTAACCACTGTTTACAGGTTCTGACATAGAACAGGTAGACAAATGTGATGAGCTAAACCAGTTATCACTAACCACTGTTTACAGGTTCTGACATAGAACAGGTAGACAAATGTGATGAGCTAAACCAGTTATCACTAACCACTGTTTACAGGTTCTGACATAGAACAGGTAGACAAATGTGATGAGCTAAACCAGTTATCACTAACCACTGTTTACAGGTTCTGACATAGGACAGGTAGACAAATGTGATGAGCTAAACCAGTTATCACTAACCACTGTTTACAGGTTCTGACATAGAACAGGTAGACAAATGTGATGAGCTAAACCAGTTATCACTAACCACTGTTTACAGGTTCTGACATAGAACAGGTAGACAAATGTGATGAGCTAAACCAGTTATCACTAACCACTGTTTACAGGTTCTGACATAGAACAGGTAGACAAATGTGATGAGCTAAACCAGTTATCACTAACCACTGTTTACAGGTTCTGACATAGGACAGGTAGACAAATGTGATGAGCTAAACCAGTTATCACTAACCACTGTTTACAGGTTCTGACATAGAACAGGTAGACAAATGTGATGAGCTAAACCAGTTATCACTAACCACTGTTTACAGGTTCTGACATAGGACAGGTAGACAAATGTGATAAGCTAAACCAGTTATCACTAACCACTGTTTACAGGTTCTGACATAGAACAGGTAGACAAATGTGATGAGCTAAACCAGTTATCACTAACCACTGTTTACAGGTTCTGACATAGAACAGGTAGACAAATGTGATGAGCTAAACCAGTTATCACTAACCACTGTTTACAGGTTCTGACATAGGACAGGTAGACAAATGTGATGAGCTAAACCAGTTATCACTAACCACTGTTTACAGGTTCTGACATAGAACAGGTAGACAAATGTGATGAGCTAAACCAGTTATCACTAACCACTGTTTACAGGTTCTGACATAGGACAGGTAGACAAATGTGATGAGCTAAACCAGTTATCACTAACCACTGTTTACAGGTTCTGACATAGGACAGGTAGACAAATGTGATGAGCTAAACCAGTTATCACTAACCACTGTTTACAGGTTCTGACATAGGACAGGTAGACAAATGTGATGAGCTAAACTAGTTATCACTAACCACTGTTTACAGGTTCTGACATAGAACAGGTAGACAAATGTGATGAGCTAAACCAGTTATCACTAACCACTGTTTACAGGTTCTGACATAGAACAGGTAGACAAATGTGATGAGCTAAACCAGTTATCACTAACCACTGTTTACAGGTTCTGACATAGAACAGGTAGACAAATGTGATGAGCTAAACCAGTTATCACTAACCACTGTTTACAGGTTCTGACATAGAACAGGTAGACAAATGTGATGAGCTAAACCAGTTATCACTAACCACTGTTTACAGGTTCTGACATAGAACAGGTAGACAAATGTGATGAGCTAAACCAGTTATCACTAACCACTGTTTACAGGTTCTGACATAGAACAGGTAGACAAATGTGATGAGCTAAACCAGTTATCACTAACCACTGTTTACAGGTTCTGACATAGGACAGGTAGACAAATGTGATGAGCTAAACCAGTTATCACTAACCACTGTTTACAGGTTCTGACATAGAACAGGTAGACAAATGTGATGAGCTAAACCAGTTATCACTAACCACTGTTTACAGGTTCTGACATAGAACAGGTAGACAAATGTGATGAGCTAAACCAGTTATCACTAACCACTGTTTACAGGTTCTGACATAGAACAGGTAGACAAATGTGATGAGCTAAACCAGTTATCACTAACCACTGTTTACAGGTTCTGACATAGGACAGGTAGACAAATGTGATGAGCTAAACCAGTTATCACTAACCACTGTTTACAGGTTCTGACATAGAACAGGTAGACAAATGTGATGAGCTAAACCAGTTATCACTAACCACTGTTTACAGGTTCTGACATAGGACAGGTAGACAAATGTGATAAGCTAAACCAGTTATCACTAACCACTGTTT
Organism: Bathymodiolus septemdierum; assembly: GCA_963383655.1. Lineage (NCBI taxonomy): Eukaryota > Metazoa > Mollusca > Bivalvia > Mytilida > Modiolidae > Bathymodiolus > Bathymodiolus septemdierum. The sequence goes on along the minus strand of OY726519.1, from coordinate 15,911,665 downwards.
ACAGGTTCTGACATAGAACAGGTAGACAAATGTGATGAGCTAAACCAGTTATCACTAACCACTGTTTACAGGTTCTGACATAGAACAGGTAGACAAATGTGATGAGCTAAACCAGTTATCACTAACCACTGTTTACAGGTTCTGACATAGGACAGGTAGACAAATGTGATGAGCTAAACCAGTTATCACTAACCACTGTTTACAGGTTCTGACATAGAACAGGTAGACAAATGTGATGAGCTAAACCAGTTATCACTAACCACTGTTTACAGGTTCTGACATAGGACAGGTAGACAAATGTGATGAGCTAAACCAGTTATCACTAACCACTGTTTACAGGTTCTGACATAGGACAGGTAGACAAATGTGATGAGCTAAACCAGTTATCACTAACCACTGTTTACAGGTTCTGACATAGAACAGGTAGACAAATGTGATGAGCTAAACCAGTTATCACTAACCACTGTTTACAGGTTCTGACATAGGACAGGTAGACAAATGTGATGAGCTAAACCAGTTATCACTAACCACTGTTTACAGGTTCTGACATAGGACAGGTAGACAAATGTGATGAGCTAAACCAGTTATCACTAACCACTGTTTACAGGTTCTGACATAGGACAGGTAGACAAATGTGATGAGCTAAACTAGTTATCACTAACCACTGTTTACAGGTTCTGACATAGAACAGGTAGACAAATGTGATGAGCTAAACCAGTTATCACTAACCACTGTTTACAGGTTCTGACATAGGACAGGTAGACAAATGTGATGAGCTAAACCAGTTAGTACGATCAAAACCAATTTACCATGATGGGGTTCAAAATACATAAATGTACTATGATGGGAATTTGACCCCGGTGTCAAAATACCATATGGTATATTGAACAGGGGTCGATTTTTCAGGAGTTCAAAATACCATATGACACAGGGCCTGCGCTTAAGTGACACCATATTTTATTTTTCATTCTCTTTTGGTACTAAACTTTTAAAAGGCATGCTACTTACTAGTGTTACCTTATGATATATCAAATAAGGATACCCACCTAAAGTCTTAAGGTTTACAGACCCAAGGCAGGGGATTTCCTTGGTCAATTTGTTATAAATGTCTGGACTTTCCCCTGCCAATGGATCTGATTGTCCCAATATATCTAGATAGTAGCAGAAAGTGATGAGAAAAGTAATAATCATTAACTACATAGTAATTAAAGTTGTTTTTGTATAAATTACCTGTTCATTGTCATATCCTGGGAAGTAACCATCACTACGACCTTTACCCTTTAACCTGTAAGAGAAGAGAAATTACTTATTGAAATAAATTACATGTTATACCAAAGCTGTATTGATACAATGTAATCCAATATATTACCCTCTTTTATAAATCAAGGGCAATAACTCTGGCAGTATTCATCTCAGTTGGCAAACCTCATTTGATTCCCTTATCTCTATGGATGAGCGTAATCGGCCAAGGTGAACAGAATGTATTGATCTTTGAAGAATTGACTACAAAAGTTATTATTAGACAGAAGCCTTTTGATCATGATTAAACTTGTTTAAGTATTGGACAAGTACCATATCCTTTAATGTTAAATAGATATGTAATAATACTGTCAAGTCTCATGTAGATATCCTTTAATGTTAAATAGATATGTAATAATACTGTCAAGTCTCATGTAGATATCCTTTAATGTTAAATAGATATGTAATAATACTGTCAAGTCTCATGTAGATATCCTTTAATGTTAAATAAATATGTAATAATACTGTCAAGTCTCATGTAGATATCCTTTAATGTTAAATAGATATGTAATAATACTGTCAAGTCTCATGTAGATATCCTTTAATGTTAAATAGATATGTAATAATACTGTCAAGTCTCATGTAGATATCCTTTAATGTTAAATAGATATGTAATAATACTGTCAAGTCTCATGTAGATATCCTTTAATGTTAAATAGATATGTAATAATACTGTCAAGTCTCATGTAGATATCCTTTAATGTTAAATAGATATGTAATAATACTGTCAAGTCTCATGTAGATATCCTTTAATGTTAAATAGATATGTAATAATACTGTCAAGTCTCATGTAGATATCCTTTAATGTTAAATAGATATGTAATAATACTGTCAAGTCTCATGTAGATATCCTTTAATGTTAAATAGATATGTAATAATACTGTCAAGTCTCATGTAGATATCCTTTAATGTTAAATAGATATATAATAATACTGTCATGTCTCATGTAGATATCCTTTAATGTTAAATAGATATGTAATAATACTGTCAAGTCTCATGTAGATATCCTTTAATGTTAAATAAATATGTAATAATACTGTCAAGTCTCATGTAGATATCCTTTAATGTTAAATAGATATGTAATAATACTGTCAAGTCTCATGTAGATATCCTTTAATGTTAAATAGATATGTAATAATACTGTCAAGTCTCATGTAGATATCCATTAATGTTAAATAGATATGTAATAATACTGTCATGTCTCATGTAGATATCCTTTAATGTTAAATAGATATGTAATAATACTGTTATGTCTCATGTAGATATCCTTTAATGTTAAATAGATATATAATAATACTGTCAAGTCTCATGTAGATATCCTTTAATGTTAAATAGATATGTAATAATACTGTCAAGTCTCATGTAAATATCCTTTAATGTTAAATAGATATGTAATAATACTGTCAAGTCTCATGTAGATATCCTTTAATGTTAAATAGATATGTAATAATATTGTCATGTCTCATGTAGATATCCTTTAATGTTAAATAGATATGTAATAATACTGTCAAGTCTCATGTAGATATCCTTTAATGTTAAATAGATATGTAATAATACTGTCAAGTCTCATGTAGATATCCTTTAATGTTAAATAGATATGTAATAATACTGTCAAGTCTCATGTAGATATCCTTTAATGTTAAATAGATATATAATAATACTGTCAAGTCTGATGTAGATATCCTTTAATGTTAAATAGATATGTAATAATACTGTCAAGTCTCATGTAAATATCCTTTAATGTTAAATAGATATGTAATAATACTGTCAAGTCTCATGTAGATATCCTTTAATGTTAAATAGATATATAATAATACTGTCAAGTCTCATGTAGATATCCTTTAATGTTAAATAGATATGTAATAATACTGTCAAGTCTCATGTAGATATCCTTTAATGTTAAATAGATATGTAATAATACTGTCAAGTCTCATGTAGATATCCTTTAATGTTAAATAGATATATAATAATACTGTCAAGTCTCATGTAGATATCCTTTAATGTTAAATAGATATGTAATAATACTGTCAAGTCTCATGTAAATATCCTTTAATGTTAAATAGATATGTAATAATACTGTCAAGTCTCATGTAGATATCCTTTAATGTTAAATAGATATGTAATAATACTGTCAAGTCTCATGTAGATATCCTTTAATGTTAAATAGATATGTAATAATACTGTCAAGTCTCATGTAGATATCCTTTAATGTTAAATAGATATGTAATAATACTGTCAAGTCTCATGTAGATATCCTTTAATGTTAAATAGATATGTAATAATACTGTCAAGTCTCATGTAGATATCCTTTAATGTTAAATAGATATGTAATAATACTGTCAAGTCTCATGTAGATATCCTTTAATGTTAAATAGATATGTAATAATACTGTCAAGTCTCATGTAGATATCCTTTAATGTTAAATAGATATGTAATAATACTGTCAAGTCTCATGTAGATATCCTTTAATGTTAAATAGATATGTAATAATACTGTCAAGTCTCATGTAAATCCTTAATTAGCTAGGCATTACAAAAGTTCCCAAGTCTCATACAGGCCCCTAATTAGTTAGAGTCATTACAAAAGTTCCCAAGTCTCATACAGGCCCCTAATTAGCTAGGCATTACAAAAGTTCCCAAGTCTCATACAGGCCCCTAATTAGTTAGAGTCATTACAAAAGTTCCCAAGTCTCATACAGGCCCATAATTAGCTAGGCATTACAAAGGTTCCCAAGTCTCATACAGGCCCATAATTAGTTAGAGTCATTACAAAAGTTCCCAAGTCTCATACAGGCCCCTAATTAGTTAGAGTCATTACAAAAGTTCCCAGGTCTCATACAGGCCCCTAATTAGCTAGGCATTACAAAAGTTCCCAAGTCTCATACAGGCCCCTAATTAGTTAGAGTCATTACAAAAGTTCCCAAGTCTCATACAGGCCCCTAATTAGCTAGGCATTACAAAAGTTCCCAAGTCTCATACAGGCCCCTAATTAGTCAGAGTCACTACAAAAGTTCCCAAGTCTCATACAGGCCCCTAATTAGTTAGTCACTACAAAAGTTCCCAAGTCTCATACAGGCCCCTAATTAGTTAGAGTCACTACAAAAGTTCCCAAGTCGCATACAGGCCCCTAATTAGCTAGGTATTACAAAGGTTCCCAAGTCTCATATAGGTCCCTAATTAGCTACGTATTACAAAGGTTCCCAAGTCTCATACAGGCCCCTAATTAGCTAGGTTTTACAAAGGTTCCCAAGTCTCATGTAGGCCCCTAATTAGCTAGGTTTTACAAAAGTTCCCAAGTCGCATACAGGCCCCTAATTAGCTAGGTTTTACAAAGGTTCCCAAGTCTCATACAGGCCCCTAATTAGCTAGGTATTACAAAGGTTCCCAAGTCTCATACAGGCCCCTAATTAGCTAGGCATTACAAAAGTTCCCAAGTCTCATACAGGCCCCTAATTAGTCAGAGTCACTACAAAAGTTCCCAAGTCTCATACAGGCCCCTAATTAGTTAGTCACTACAAAAGTTCCCAAGTCTCATACAGGCCCCTAATTAGTTAGAGTCACTACAAAAGTTCCCAAGTCGCATACAGGCCCCTAATTAGCTAGGTATTACAAAGGTTCCCAAGTCGCATACAGGCCCCTAATTAGCTAGGTATTACAAAGGTTCCCAAGTCTCATACAGGCCCCTAATTAGCTAGGTTTTACAAAGGTTCCCAAGTCTCATGTAGGCCCCTAATTAGTTAGGTATTACAAAGGTTCCCAAGTCTCATACAGGCCCCTAATTAGCTAGGTTTTACAAAGGTTCCCAAGTCTCATACAGGCCCCTAATTAGCTAGGTTTTACAAAGGTTCCCAAGTCTCATACAGGTCCCTAATTAGCTACGTATTACAAAGGTTCCCAAGTCTCATACAGGCCTCTAATTAGCTAGGTTTTACAAAGGTTCCTAAGTCTCATGTAGGCCCCTAATTAGTTAGGTATTACAAAGGTTCCCAAGTCTCATACAGGCCCCTAATTAGCTAGGTTTTACAAAGGTTCCCAAGTCTCATACAGGCCCCTAATTAGCTAGGTTTTACAAAGGTTCCCAAGTCTCATACAGGTCCCTAATTAGCTACGTATTACAAAGGTTCCCAAGTCTCATACAGGCCTCTAATTAGCTAGGTTTTACAAAGGTTCCCAAGTCTCATGTAGGCCCCTAATTAGCTACGTATTACAAAGGTTCCCAAGTCTCATACAGGCCCCTAATTAGCTAGGTTTTACAAAGGTTCCCAAGTCTCATACAGGCCTCTAATTAGCTAGGTTTTACAAAGGTTCCCAAGTCTCATACAGGTCCCTAATTAGCTACGTATTACAAAGGTTCCCAAGTCTCATACAGGCCTCTAATTAGCTAGGTTTTACAAAGGTTCCCAAGTCTCATGTAGGCCCCTAATTAGCTAGGTATTACAAAGGTTCCCAAGTCTCATGTAGGCCCCTAATTAGCTAGGTTTTACAAAGGTTCCCAAGTCTCATACAGGCCCCTAAATAGCTAGGTATTACAAAGGTTCCCAAGTCTCATACAGGCCCCTAATTAGCTAGGTTTTACAAAGGTTCCCAAGTCTCATACAGGCCCCTAATTAGCTAGGTATTACAAAGGTTCCCAAGTCTCATACAGGCCCCTAATTAGCTAGGTTTTACAAAGGTTCCCAAGTCTCATACAGGCCCCTAATTAGCTAGGTTTTACAAAGGTTCCCAAGTCTCATGTAGGCCCCTAATTAGCTAGGTATTACAAAGGTTCCCAAGTCTCATATAGGTCCCTAATTAGCTAGGTTTTACAAAGGTTCCCAAGTCTCATACAGGCCCCTAAATAGCTAGGTATTACAAAGGTTCCCAAGTCTCATGTAGGTCCCTAATTAGCTAGGTTTTACAAAGGTTCCCAAGTCTCATACAGGCCCCTAATTAGCTAGGTATTACAAAGGTTCCCAAGTCTCATACAGGCCTCTAATTAGCTAGGTATTACAAAGGTTCCCAAGTCTCATACAGGCCCCTAAATAGCTAGGTATTACAAAGGTTCCCAAGTCTCATGTAGGTCCCTAATTAGTTAGGTTTTACAAAGGTTCCCAAGTCTCATACAGGCCCCTAATTAGCTAGGTATTACAAAGGTTCCCAAGTCTCATACAGGCCTCTAATTAGCTAGGTTTTACAAAGGTTCCCAAGTCTCATGTAGGCCCCTAATTAGCTAGGTTTTACAAAAGTTCCCAAGTCGCATACAGGCCCCTAATTAGCTAGGTTTTACAAAGGTTCCCAAGTCGCATACAGGCCCCTAAATAGCTAGGTATTACAAAGGTTCCCAAGTCTCATGTAGGCCCCTAATTAGCTAGGTATTACAAAGGTTCCCAAGTCTCATACAGGCCCCTAAATAGCTAGGTATTACAAAGGTTCCCAAGTCTCATACAGGCCCCTAATTAGCTAGGTTTTACAAAGGTTCCCAAGTCTCATGTAGGCCCCTAATTAGCTAGGTTTTTACAAAAGTTCTCAAGTCGCATACAGGCCCCTAATTAGCTAGGTTTTACAAAGGTTCCCAAGTCGCATACAGGCCCCTAAATAGCTAGGCATTACAAAGGTTCCCAAGTCTCATACAGGCCCCTAATTAGCTAGGTTTTACAAAGGTTCCCAAGTCTCATACAGGCCCCTAATTAGCTAGGTCTTACAAAGGTTCCCAAGTCTCATACAGGCCCCTAATTAGCTAGGCATTACAAAGGTTCCAAAGTCTCATACAGGCCCCTAATTAGCTAGGTTTTACAAAGGTTCCCAAGTCTCATGTAGGCCCCTAATTAGCTAGGTTTTACAAAGGTTCCCAAGTCTCATACAGGCCCCTAAATAGCTAGGTATTACAAAGGTTCCCAAGTCTCATACAGGCCCCTAATTAGCTAGGTATTACAAAGGTTCCCAAGTCTCATACAGGCCTCTAATTAGCTAGGTATTACAAAGGTTCCCAAGTCTCATGTAGGCCCCTAATTAGCTAGGTATTAAAAGGTTCCCAAGTCTCATATAGGTCCCTAATTAGCTACGTATTACAAAGGTTCCCAAGTCTCATGTAGGCCCCTAATTAGCTAGGTATTACAAAGGATCCCAAGTCTCATACAGGCCTCTAATTAGCTAGGTATTAAAAGGTTTCCAAGTCTCATACAGACCCCTAATTAGCTAGGATTTACAAAGGTTCTCAAGTCTC